>CM035787.1:45261672-45716672 GCA_020466265.1 Siphamia tubifer
ACCTGGTTGAAATCAAAAAAGCAGTTACATGTCAAAACTTAGTAAAAATACAGTTAAAAGGAAAGTCATCACAACACTGCAGACAGTAAAAAAGGAACGCTTTAGATAAAAAAAAAAAAAGCCCAAATTGTCTATTTTTATAGTGAGCTGGTCTCACCCACTGCACTGTTTTACTTCCATTCCACAGGTGGTGCAGAGTGCACTGAGCGTGCTTACATGTGTATGGGGGGAAAGAACAAGGTCTATTCCACCAGCATGTTTTGAAATTTGTCCCGTTGAGCAAACGGTTGAATTTTAATTAACATTTCAAATAAACCGTCATTTAAAAACGCTCACCACAGACACGTCAGGGGTTAAAGGGTTAACGACTGTTAGAACTGATTTTCTTCTGAGGACTTTGTTTCCTTCTCCTCCTGCTTGTCCACCTCCTGACTCTGTTTAACCCCTCTATCTCCTTTACTGTTTACTCCTCTTTCAGGATTGCCGCAGAGCAAAGTAGTAGGTTGGCAAAGTATAGGAGCCTCCGATAAGCCCCCGTTGTTTGTAACAGTTGAGTGGTTGGTGCTTCCAGGCTGAAGTAAGGCCCCGTCCTCATTAGACTGCATCCACAGTTGCATTTCCATAACGGTGGCTTGCAGAATGCATGGCTCATTCTAACTCCGAGTGTTCCGTCGTACCTGCCGCCCCCTCCCCCTCTGGTTTGCCTCTCACTCATCCCACCACGGTCATTTCCAGCCACAGCCATAGCAGCCCTTGGTAATCCAATCCCTCCATTGTGTTTCTGGTCGTACCATAACGTTTTATGTCCAGTGTGCATTATCCGAATCTTCAGCCTTGTTTCCAGATAACATTGTGTTTCTTGTGGAAGGATGCACATACGTTTAAATGCATGATCAGCATTTTCTATGACCGGAGTGATCTGCTTCTACAGGGTTTCTGTGGGTCTTAAAATTACCTCAAATCTGGTAATATAAGGTTATATCACCATTATTATGGAGATAATAAGAGAACTGGACATGGTGGTGCTCATTTGACCACTTTTACAACAGGGCAGGGGTATCAAACTCATACCCCAGAGCCCTGTTTGAAAAGAAGCACCTGAATTCTACTTGTTCCAATACTTTTGTCCATATACTGTAGGTTCTATGTAGCAGACTGCATCAATAAAACATTCAAGTGAGGAACTCTGGGTATAAAACTGTACGATTTGCACTGGAAGTCAGAACATAAAGCAGACAAAAAATGTCAAAAGCAAGCGATGGCACCACCTGGTTTTGATATTTGCACATCAACATCATTGAAATTTGTCCCCAAGGCAACTAAGTGATCTGAAAGTCTTAAAAATCCTGGTCTTAAGTCGGCTTAAAGTGTTAAAATGGCTTAGTTAGAGGTTGTAAAAAGTCTTAAAAATCCTCAGTCTTAATGGCTTAAAAGACTTCAAAGTTTTAAAAAGTCTTGAATAGGTCTAAAGTCTTGCAGCTTTAAAACTCTAGAAAGGGCTTAAAAAGACTTCAAATTGTTAAAAAAAAAAATATTTTTTTTAAAAAGGTTTAATCTTCAACAGTGTTAGGTTGATGTTGAAACCTACAGAAGCCCTGTATTGAAATGTGTTACTGTTGAATCTAATCAACTCTTCTGTTTCTTCCCACAGAAATGAGAAAAAATAAGGGCAAGAAATGTGAAGAAGACACTGAAGATCCATTTTTTTATTGTTTTGTTTCCAAGGAGTCACTCTACCATATAATTAAACCAGACTGGGGAAAAAATATGACACAGCGACTTCAAGAATCCAATCTACCATTGAAAGTTTGTCTGCGTCACCAAATGGAAGAAACCTCCAGATGGTCCTGGAGCTGTAAAGCTACTGATCATTGCACTTCATCGTCCTGTGAGATTCGATTTCTGATCGTCCATCGTACCGTGGTTTTCTAACCAGGATTTTTATTTGTGGTTTTTTTGATGGAGTTTGGGTAATCTGTTTGTTTTTGTACATTCCTCTTTATTATGGCCCATTTCACCTTGTGACAGAAGATAATGGGCTTATATTGGTCATAAGCCACTGACAGTAGCACTGACACGTTTGTTATTTACTGTTGGTTTAATGCATCTGGAGCCAGAATATACTTTTTGATACCAACTTCACCACCCCCTCGGAAAAAGATGAATAATAAAGAATGTGGGCAGTTTGAGGAAATTGTTTTTTTGTAATGGGGAAAAAAAGAGGAAATAAAGAAAATCAAGGTGAATATTTGAGGGTTTTTTTGTGTTTATTTTAGAGTCTTTATCCCTGTTTTTCACCAACATTTCCAGGACTTTATTCACATGAGTGAAACATTTTTATTTGCAACTCAAACTTCTGGAAAATTTATTAATTTTATACAATTGTGAGAATTATTTGGAATGTTTTGCAGGTAACATCCCACTTAAGTATTTACTATCACTTTACAGTTGTTTTCTGGAAGAAATGTGTATAATCCACATAAATATGGTTTCATTAGTGTTATGAAAACATAAGTATCATTGTTTTAATCACAATGACCTTTCATGGATTCAACCATGTTTCTATCATGGCTCACAACAGACTTCTCCCTATTTTTTTTTTCTGTTTTATTATATCTGATAGATCTACAACGGGGCGGCACAGCGGTGCAGTGGTTAGCACTCGTGCCTCACAGCAAGAAGGACCCTGGTTTGATTCCCACACTAGATGTTTCTGTGTGGAGTTCACATGTTCTCCTCGTGTCTGTGTGGGTTTTCTCCAGGTACTCCGGTTTCCTCCCACCATCCAAACACATGCACTGATAGGTTAACTGGTTAATCTAAATTACCCATAGGTGTGATTGTGAGAGTGATTGTTTGTCTATATATGTTCAACCCTGAGATGAACTGGAGACTTATACAGGCTGTACCCCACCTTCACCCATTGTAGCTGGATTAGGCCCCTAGTGACCCCCGCGACCCTAGTGAGGATAAAGCGGGTTCAGATGATGAGGTCTAAAACAGGGATGTTACTCATTTTCTTTCGTGTTCCACATTGAACCCAATTTGATTTCAGTTCAGTCAGACCAGTAAAATAAAATGACCTATAAATAATGTCATCTTCAAAAAATCCAAAAAACTATGAAAGTATTTACATTTATAAACTAAACACTGTTAAAAAACAGTGTTTTATAGCAAAAGATAAACCGTAAAATTTGTAACACACCTATGGAAAACAACTGCATAATGAAACTTAATGAGCTGGAAGTAAACTTTAAACTAGATTCAGTGTGTTGAAACAGTTTGTTTAGATCACTGTATCCACGTTGTTAGTTTTAGTTTTTAGTCATGTTGATGCGTTGTGATGGTATGTGTTCACTTTCTAGTTGTAGACAGAGCCCCATCATCTGATTCAGATGGAGGATAAAGCGGGTTCAGATGATGAGACGATACATCTGATTCAAATACAGACACTGCATCTACAGTATTTAGTCCCTGGATAGCTTTGTATCTAGATTTACACATAAAAGTAGATACGTTTGTACATTTATAGCTAAAATAAAATTACACTGCTCTACTTTTTTAATATAAAGAATCTGCTTCAGACATTAAATGTGCTAAATCTTGCATTAAGATGAATCAGAAAACAAATGACAAAAGTGCTAGTTAGCTTATGTTTTAATAGATATGATGGTGTGTTATTCCACATATATTGTGGTTTATGGACATGTATACAATGGATTTGTAAATATTCCACTAGAACAGGGGTGGGCAACTCCAGTCCTCGGGGGCCAGAATCCTGCATGTTTTCGATATTTCCCTTTTCCAGCACACCTGATTCAATTAATGATCAGCTCATCATCCAGCTCCACAGAAGCCTGATAATGATATAATGGCTTCCAGGTGTGATGGAAGAGGGAAACATCCAAAACTTGCAGGACACCGGCCCTCGAGGCCTGGAGTTGCCCACCCCTGCACTAGAAAGAACCTGTAAAGCAGGGGTCTCCAACCTATTCCACAAAGGGCCGGTGTGGCTGCAGGTTTTTGTTGAAACCAAGCAGCAACACACCAGACTTCAATCAATGAATCAACTGATCTCAGTCTGCAGAGAGTCAATTGGTCAAACTGTGAACTCTTGGTTGGTTGGAACAAAAACCTGCAGCCACACCGGCCCTTTGTGGAATAGGTTGGAGACCCCTGCTGTAAAGTGAATGGATCATAATGTACAGACAGTGTTTTGAAGTAGATCTGAGACCAATGTTCCTTTGGACTAAAACCTATTCTCTTGTTCATTCTAAAAGTTTCTCATTTCGACCCAAGATTTAACTTGGAAACTTGAGCCAACCAGCATTTAAAACTTGAGTTTTCTTTATGAGTAACACACATGTGGCAACATTTCATTAGTTTTATTCTCAAAGCATTTTACTTGTAGACCCGTGTTTATCAATGTACTATACAAAAAAATACAGATAAAATCAAAGGGAAAAAACATCAAAACCCAACAAAAACATGTCAAAACATCCTAGTAAAACACTACAAAACAGGCACTTTAATTATTGTAAACAATTACTTACAGAATTCACCACTAAAACACTTCTAAAACCCTATTACAGACTGCACTCTGCTGCTCTCAGTTCCACCCACTTCTACCCCTCCCCTTCTGCCAATGCAGGCCTCTACCATAATGTGTTCTATATCAATCAAAAGCTAAAAGGTGAGTTTTGGATTTTGTCAATACTACAAATGGTTAAGGAGTTACGGTAATTCAAAAGATGGTGGATACAAAAATGTGGCACCAGAAACATAATCATCTTAAAAGGCTTATTTTCTCCATTACTTCTATATAAGTGAAGATAAAACACACTGTCAGAGGTTTTTTTTTTCTTCCAGCTTTAATGTGAATAAAAAAACATTAAATTTTCATCTGTACAGAAGAGTTAGAAAATGAGCCGTGAGGGTTTTCTGTTGAATCTGATAGTTGTTGTGTCTCAACTCAGAAGTCTGTAAAGAAAAAAAAGACCAAGTTTAGAGAAAATAATTCTTTCCTCACAGTTTGATAATTATCATACACTAATGTGAACATGCTTCTCTTCTAACAGGGGTCAGGGTTACAAAACAATAATGACAAATGTCAATATATTTCTCACAGCACTGATATGGTTTTATAGATAGATAGATAGATAGATAGATAGATAGATAGATAGATAGATAGATAGATAGATAGATAGATAGATAGATAGATAGATAGATAGATAGATAGATAGATAGATAGATAGATAGATAGATAGATAGATAGATAGATAGATAGATAGATAGATAGATAGATTTGTAATCAGATTAAACATGATGTTGTATTACACCTCGCTTTGTTTGTTTTACTTGTATGTGAAAGCTACTGTTGTTACCAACCAAATTACCAACCGCGGGATCAATAAAGTACTTCTATTTTATTCCATTCTATTCTATGTGTCCCAATGTTTATGTCCTGAGATGGAAATGTACCATATATGACATTAACCATTGGTTGCCTTATACGACATTAACTACAGTGTGCGTTTGAACTTTTCACCATCTGTTACCTTTGACATATTTGCTCATGATGCCTGCATTAAATGAAATATTATTGTACTTGGGGAACACAGAGTAGCAAGCGTCAAGGACGGTCAGTGTGTCTCAGTAACAAGGAAGGTGTTGTTTTGACTAAATAAAAAACATTCTGCTGATTGCTCCAAGATGTTAACATCATCATGACATAAATTATGGTCATGCATGAAAGCCTCTTCTTTTCTGTTGCATGTTAGACATTTATGTATACATCTTGACCCTGAAGGAAAGTATGACTCAGACTTAACTGGTTCAAATGAGAAAGGGTGAAACTCTTATAAAAATCGAACTTTTCCTTTAGTTCTTTTAGTTGAAACCCCACCAACACAAAACACGTCCAAAATATGGACCCCTAAAATGTATATATTTTTTTTATGGTTGTCATTAAAAAAATCTAATTTTTAAGGATTAATATCTCTAAAAATAGTACACCTTTGCTATTTTAAGTCCAGATTCTGATAGACAGGGTCAGAACACACAGATATAGCAATTTACAGGTCTGTTAAAACAAAAACGGAGGACCACCAAATATGGTCCAAAATTTAGTGTGCCATTCTCAGATACCAAAAGTGGATGTGGCACCCAAACTTTGAAGAGCCATAACTCGAAAATCATTTCAGCTTAGGAGGCTCAAACTTTGGATTCTTTCACTTGACAACAAAAAGCACAAATAGAATAAAAATCAGGCAAACTGAAGAAATGTCACTTGGAAGGATGTGTCATGACATGCAATGACTCAATATGAATTTTGTGATGAACTCCCCTTCTGTGAATGTCTCTCTGGCAATCTTTGGTACTCTAAAAATTACTTTTCCTTCTCTTGGTTAAAATGATTGGTGCATCCATAAACTACACAAAACATTTCCCAACGGAAAACTCACTCAGTTTCGTCAAGCTACTTCACTTCCTGCCCTCCATCTGAAAATCGCATGCTGACTACGTAGAAATGTGACGTCACGTGAAATTAACCTATTGGGTACCTACATCCACCTCATTTTCAAATACGGAAGTAAAATAGGGAGGGACTTTCCTGTTTTGTGTAGGTGTTCCAGTTACCTGCTTCCATTAACGGAGTTAACGGCGCAAGCTAATATTTATCCACAATGTCATGGCTACACTGCGGACAAACTTTAAAAAGCCAAGATGGAAGACTACCACCACATCCTCGGACGCTCACAGACTGGGAGGATGACATGAAGAAGTGGCCTGAAATTAGTATAGAATATATTTTTTTACAATTATTTTTGTAGGGTGACCATATCGTCTTGTTTATCGGACACACGGCTGTAAAACTGGACTGTCCAACATCTGTCACGCATCTGCACTTTTTACATTTTATCCTAAGGACAAAATGTGAGAAGTGTGGACAGGTGACAGACATCCGGGTAGTCCGGGAAAACCCGGATAATATGGTCACCCCAATTTATGTTGTCACTTGGTGTGGATGGGTCTACTTACTTTGCGCAACTATAAGAGCACATACGTGTACCAGTACGCCCACGCTCGGATACTGCTGTACAACTTGGATGACCTAGTATTCCTGAAAGCTAATGTACTGCCCAGTCAAAGAAAAGCCGACTTCCACTCTGCCTGGGTCCTTACTACATCGGCCAGTGTTCTGTAAATCCTTCCGCCCGGCGGGATATCCTACCAAGCCCCACTGCGCATGCGTACAACACATTACATAATTTCTTGAGGCTTGTTCGGATTTCCATCCTACCATTACCTGTGTCGAGAGAAAAGGGATGTGTGCTCTACACTAAGCCAGTATTGATTTCTAGCCTTTATGTGAGTTTTGTTTAACTACTTAGCCGTCTCAACTAATTATCATAGGCCTGTTTTCTTAATAAAACTATCTGTATGAGGAGTTTAAGCACGATGTTTTGCGGACTTGGTTTGTCATGCAAGGTGTACAACCGGTGTTTGATATTGTCAGTAAGCGTTCTATTTGCAACACTTCTCCATTTCAGTCTTTATTAACTAACTTATTCGACTAACTTCTAAGTAGTAACTTATTTTTTGTAAATGACCGAATTTGTAAGGGATAATGTATTGCTCACGCGTTACTATCAGAAAAATATTTCCTTCCGGGCCGAACAGCACCCCTCCGCATTCCCATTCCCACAACGCTGGGAATGTCCTTTCAAGGTGAATGGGAGCTGTCGCAACATTTTAGAGGGCCATAGAATAAAGGCAGGTAAGGTAGCACATCTTGGCAGACATGTCTGTCATTTCTTTCAACAGTAGGACGTTTCGCGGAAGTGGGACACTTCGGCAGAACACCGGTTGTTTGTTTGTTGGGACAGGGGAAGTCCTGCTACTACTACGCCTTCACGTGAAGTGGATTTCCAGTGCGGGCTGCAAGAAGCTGGAGGTAACGTCAGCCCTGTATCCACCTCATTATGTAAAGCTTTTGGAACCTTATTACCCTGGGCCACGTTAAATACATTTTCAACATAACAATGAAATAGGAGTTAGCGTCGCCTTATTTTGGCTATTCTAAGTTAGCTAAACAGTCAATGATTTTGCTATTGTAAACGTAGGCTAATATTGGTTGAACATATTTGTAATAGGCTTATATTTAATTTGTTCCCTCCCCAGATGAACATCAGAAAAATGTTTTCTATGAAGCGGAATGTAAGTCAAAATTTCCTCACAAGATATTTTTTTCTTCAATGAAAAAGTCAATGCAGTTAGCTAGCTAGTCAATGTTAGATCTGTCATCTAGGTTCATGTTAGCTATCATTTCCATTCAAATTCAATGCTGACAAATAAAGTGATTTGTTTGTGATGAACCACAAGTCGTTCTGATATTTGATTATTAATATTTATTGATTCCCTGTTGTGATTTGAAATTGTATACTGCATACAGTGAGCAGCAGTGCTGGAGGCTACTTTACTAGGTTTGCTGTAGTTGGTATAGCATACTGAGTACTGTACGCATGTTTTACTAGGTATAAGCAAACCTAAGATTTGTGGTTATATAGCATTATAGTACATCTACATTTATTGGATGGAGAATTTATTGTTACTGTGTTACAGTACATCTAAACATGATATTGTTACATCTAAACGTAATGTAAAACAGAATACTCAAAATAATTTTTTACCCATAAAGTCATTGTTGGTGATAAATTGTGTCACATTACTTTCATTTTCTTAGGCAGTGGGTTTAAAAACAGGCTGAGTGAATATATGGACTAAATAAGAATTTAATTGTTGAAACTAAATAGTCATTAAGTCTCTTATGGAAGTTAAAATTAGTGTTTAAAAACCAGTTTAAAGAGTACACCAGAATGCAGGAAATGGTATCTAATTCATTAAACATTTTCTGGGGGAGGACCCCCCCCAATTCTGAATGTCACTACCACCCCTGGGCTCTGGTAATCGTCACATTCCCTGCATAGCTGCTTCAACTGCTGCTTCATTTTCTTTGTTTGCCATCTTGTTGCCTCAATAGACATTCTTTAAAACTGGGGGCCCAGTTGTTTCTGTCATTTCCCTGGTATTTTGTAAACGGACATGACTGTAATGGGGAGTGGGTGGAATGGATGTAGAAGTGGAAAAAAAAGTTTTGAGACACATTGTGCATTTGTAATATACTATTACATAATTAAGTTGTACCCAAACTAAAAAGTAAAATGGGTTTTCCCCCCAGACCGAAAACTTTTCTACAGCACCTGCCTTTTCAAGGTTCCTCTATCTGTCTTACAAACCACAGGAGGAGTGATAAGGACGTCCTGTGTTTACATTTAAAATTTTTAGACACACACAGTCTTTCAATGACTTTGCACTAAATCCCCTCAAAATCCAATCTGTTGTGGTAGAAAATTATTATTTACAGTCGGACCATGATAAATATTTTAGAAATTCTGATTTAAAACATTTAAAATCATGGTCAAATCTAAAATTATGTCAAAACCATCCCTATGCCATTTGTGTAGTCAATATAACAATTTCAACCAAACAAACCAATACAATGATATTTATCCAAATATAAAACTACATTCTGACTTTTGTCAAAATACAGCCACAGAAAAAAATATTCGACCATCAAAAGTAATCAAATCTAGCATTAACTCCTGTGTGTATCATGTGACAAAAACAGACAGAAAAGGATTCATGGAATGAATAAAATCAAATTTTTTGTAAGTACATTGACATAGATATTGATGTAAGAACTAAAGTGATTTGGGTTATTATCAGTGGTCTAGTTCACAGTATATGGCGGCATACAGAGTATATGTACTTATTTTTCAGTCAGCATTGGGTATACCCACTTCCAAATCCCCCAGAAAAATATGGAGGACCATCCCTGCCATATTGAAAAATTTACCACTGGTTATTATCATGAAAACATGTAAAATGGAAAGATATCGGCTCTGAAATTAAACTATTATGAGCTATTTTTGCTCTTGTCCTTATATTTGTCCAATCAAATCTACTTTTAGTTATATCAGGCATTAAAACAAACAAGAAAATAAAGAAATCAAGAGTGGTCTAATCATTAGGCCGCGGGTGTCAAACATAAGGCTCGGGGTCCAATCTGGCCCATAGGATGAATAGCAATGAAGATATTAGTGATCAATGGTGTAAAATAGAGAGACAGAGAATAATTAGATCTCAATTGGGTCAGAGCAGTAAATTAATTACCTATAAATCATGAAAACTGCAGATTTTAATGTGAACAAGTCAAATTACATGAGAACCTTTACATTAGCAAACCATCCTTTTACAAAAACTTGAATAAACAGCTGAAATATCTGCAAATATTCTGCTTGTTACTGAATGTTTTGTGTATTTGTAATTGAAGTGTAAGATGTTCTGCCCATGTGCAAGTGACAAACTGATCGAGTCAGGCAGAAAATTGTTAAAATTGCACTTGTTTTTCTAAAGACATGTCAGGTTGTTGATGTTATTTACATTTTGACTCTTTTCACTGTTATTATTTTACTAGTCTGGCCCTTTTCAGATCATATTGGACTGAATTTGACCCCTGAACTAAAATGAGTTTGACACCCCTGACTTAGGTGATTATGCTATAATGATAATGATATTGCTTCCTTAACCTGGGCCTCTTCAGTTTCCCATCATGCACTCCTCTGTATCTCTGGTTGCTCTGGATGGATGTGAGGTCTTCTTTATAGGTCCCTTCGTAAATATCCGACTGACGCTTCACATAACTCTCGCTTTCATCCCTGCAGAGAAAATCCAGCACAACTCATGTTTTTATTGAAGTCAAAGGTGCATCACATCACATCACAACACAGACTGGACACATTGGAAGCAGACGAGTCGCAGATTGAACACTGTGAGTCCTCTTTTAATACCTACTCGAGGCGTTTGCCCATGATCGTCTGAAGGAACTTCCTGGCAGAGATTTGACCTAAGACTTTCCTGTAACTGTTAGTGAAGATGGCATCAGCGTGACGTCCTGAACTGGAGTCAAACAGTGGGGGAAAAAAAAAAAAGAAAAAAAAAAAGGATTATTTAACCCTTTCATGCATGAATTATGAGAACCTTCGTTGAAATGTCTTTCTGGAGTGTTTTTATTATTCTTTAGGCATGAAAAAAAAAAACAGTACGATTGACATTTTCATATGAGCCTATGTTTCCTGGAATTATCAAAAACCTCCACTTCCCTTACACTAGATTACCTTACCTTGCCTTACTTTATATCTCCCCTCCCCTCCCCTCCCCTCCCCTCCCCTCCCCTCCCCTCCCCTCCCCTCCCCTCCCCTCCCCTCCCCTCCTGTTTCTAGTCTAGGTAAAGGTAATTCCTTCGTTGTTGTTCCAGTGTGTTTTGTGTATAAAGCTCTTTAAATAAACATGTGGTTGCAGCTGTTTTTCCACATGTTCAATAGTCAGTGTTTGTAAAGTGCTTAAATGTTCTGACCGTAACTCTGCTGCTTCCCTGTGGGGGTCGCTGTCCTCTGTCTGCTCAGATGGATTCTGTATGGACGACGTCATCAGGATGGATGTGTCTCTTTGGCCGAACCTGAATAATATCACAATGAACCAAATCACTGCCAGATAAGGTATGATTGAAATCCAAAGACACTGAATCTCCTTTTACCCATAAATATGACTCTAGTGGATTCAAAACTATAAACCCTCCTGGTTCTTCTGCTTTAAGTGTGTGTTTAAAATACACATTCTGCTGCTTTTGAATCTGCACACTCTGGTTAAGTCTGATCGAATGAAAAACAGACAATAACACCCATATCTTGACCCTGTTTAGCATAAAAACTGTAAACAATAATAAAAATGTCAGATATGATGCACAGATCTACTCTGATCCTCAATATTAGGACCCAGGTGTCATCCCTCCATCATCCACTGTAGGTCTGAAGCAGATACTTTCTAAAAAATTGTGGTCCAGTGTAATAACCCAAATCACTTCAGTTCTTACATCATTATCTATGTCATTGTACTGATTAAAAACAGTGGTTTTACTCATTCCATGTTTTCTTTTCTGTCTGTTTTAATTGGCTGATACACACAGGAGTTAATACTGGATTGCAAAATCATTGTTATTATTATTATTATTATGAGCTTATCCAGAGATGAGCTATTGCTATTGTCCGTCCGTCATCGTCCACAATTCATGAAAATGGCTTCTCCTTCCACATTTCTAACAGATTTGAATTCCAATTGATTCATTGGAGAGATCTATGCACTGGGCACAAAACGTATCACTTTGTTTGTCAAAAATTGCCTTTGCAAACAATTTGTTTACAACTTTGTTTATTTTTCTAGTTGCTCACTAAAATCACTACTCTTTCCTTAGTTCTCAACAGATTACATTTACGATTGATTCACTGAGTTCAGTTTCATTCCAGATCAAAGAAAGTAATTGCCCCAATATTAGTTTCTACCAGCAACCTCCTGTGTATCATTTAACAGCTTTAACCACAGTCATATGTCATTACCCAGTTACCTACTTTTGTTCAGTCAGATGTTACCCCAGAAGAGCTTTGGGGGCTTCATATACCATTCATACTGTTTTGGCATTTGTTGATAAAACACACAGTGGGATTGATTTTATCATCTATTGAATGACTCCATTTTGTTGATAGTAAGACATCACAGCTGTGAGGCCCAGATGAGCATAGGGCCATTGGCTCTATCTATTTTTAGCTCATCCGGACAAAGTCGCGATGAGCTATTGCCATCGCGCTTCGACCGTCGTTGGCGTTCGTCTGTCGGAGTCGTCCACAATTCACGAAAATCTCTAAATCACTAAAATTTTAATGTTATTTCATGGTAACAATCCTTTGTAACCGCTTATTAGTACAGTTACTCTGCAGTTTCCAGGTAAAATGCTGCAAAGAGCTTTCACTGAGCTGGACATTTGTATCGTAATTTCAATGTAATAATTATCAACACAGCTCGGTAATTAAGTAGGAAGAGGCAATAGTACATTTTACAGCTCTGATACCATATAATCTTCGTTAAATGACTTAAAATGTTTCAGTGTAGTTACAGGCACATCATTTTTTTTTACCATCTTACTACTGCAGTGACTTGATTTTGTCTCTTTCTTGGTAATAAAATAATAATTGAGTGGAAACAAGTGATAATGAATTTAACGGCCCTGATGTTGTGTGTTGTCCTAGAAATTACCCCCTTGTTTTTCAGGTAATTAAAGAAAAACAAGTAAATCCTGGATTCATCATTTCAGTAACTACAGATAAATTTAAAATAATTACCATTTCATTCTATTTGAAATTAAAGCTGGTTGCATCACTATTACCTGGAAACTGCAGAGTAATTGCCCTGGAAACTGCATGGAAATGATTTGATGTAAGCATTTACAAAGCCATTAGTACCATGAAGTTACATCAAAATTACCATAAGAATTAGATCCTTAATGTAAACTGTTACCAAATGTTCTTATGCACCAATTTTTCATGGACTTGCACAAATGTCCACTCAGTCAGACATACTGATGTATTGTGTGAAAACTATGTTATAAAATAATTTCAATGCTTCTAATCTGGAGTTGAGAACTGGCATAAACTCTGTGTGCATCACATCAGCTGTAAGTCTGTAACTGTGTTTAACTGCATGGTCCCTATCAAATAAATAAATAAAATAAAAGTTTTCTCACATTTGTACATACTCTAGTTATTACTCAATTCATCGAGATAATATGAAGTATGTTGGGTTTCTTAAACCTGTGAATTACACTCTAATAACAATAACAAGCTACTGATTTACACTCAGACATGTTACAGCACATCATGTTTATAAAAAAGGCAAAGTTATAGTAATAGTGTGAACTGCAGTGTGTGGGATGATGCATAAGCATCCACTATGTTGGCTGGTATAGAACTAAAACAACAATAGCTCTCCAGTGTAGTGACCACTATGCATGAAAGGGGTCATTTTTATCAACATTTAAAAAAAATGTTGACTTTAATCTATGACCATGATTTCAAATGTTCCATCATCTACTATGCTATGTTTATAAACTATATGGACAGCTGTAGACATAATTTCTACAGCTGCAATATGTCCTATTCATGCTGATTTTTATAAACATAACTTCTTTAAATATTAAGGAATATTGTCCATATCATTGATTTTCACAAGGTTTCAACCAATCAAGAATAATTTTTTTATTAAAGATACATTTATCCTTTGAACTCAATTCTTGTAGTTCCATCTCAGTAGCTATTTATTAGTCATTATACTGTAAAGTCCATATTAATATTATATTCTGCATGACCATATTCTGCCTATCAGACATTTAACAGTTGAAACAATTATATCAGAAACCATTGACAATTGAAGATTCGTAGAATTTAATGGCAGATTTCTTCCTCTGTTAGATGTGATGAATGCAGATGATTAGTCGTGGTAGAAAATTGTTATTTACAGTCGGCAAGAGAAATATATTGGAAATTTAGAGATAGAACATTTAAAATCATAGTCATGGCTAAAAAAAACCACAGTGGAGGGAAATTAAGTAAAACATGATCCCTGAGGCATTTTGGAAGAAAATATAACAATTTAAACCAAACGTAACTGATGCATTACATATTCATAGAGATACATATGTATCTCAATGTAAAACTATATTATTACATTTTTCATTATTGTTTTATATCCCAGACCCCCATTAGAACAGATATGGACAAAATAAAAAAGATATAGTGGACAATTATAGAAGGAAATGATTCATGTCAGGTTGTATTAAAGCAGAATGAAGCTTTTAGAGATAAATAATAACAGTTGAATTTCTTTCTTCTTTACCACCAGCCACTTTCTCTCATATTTCTAACAAGCTAGTGCATATTTCTTGTATAAATACTCAACTAAAAGACTGAAATCTTGAGTTAACCACCCATTAACACCACATATAACTTTAAAAAATATAATTTTCAGACAAGACTCACCTAATGGATGGATAAAGCGATGATCCTGATGAAGAAATAAACAGGCAGCTAAGAAGCAGCAGCAGTGCAGCTTTTCCCATCATCACAGTCAGGCAATTCAGAGAAGAAGAAGAAGAAGAAGAAGAAGAAGAGACAGCTGGAATAAATGACAGGAGTAGAAATTACATTAGAAAAATAGCTGAAACCACAGTTTTCCCTTCAACTAGCCTCATCCCTCTGCTGTTGGCACTGGAGTTGCAGCAGGTTGGAATATATTCTATGACGAAAGGGGGAAGAAACAGAATATCTTGACCAAATGTGTTGAAAATTATCCAATCCTGTATTTTATTAATGTTGGCACCTATAGCTGTTGTGAGATGAGTGGGATCTTCCTGGAGTTCTGGTGGTTACTCTGTGTTCTCTGCTCTCGTCATCTCTCACGGCTGTGGAAAAACTCTTCAGAGCTGGAGGACGGCTGTTGGCTTCCCCCTCGTCCATGGCCAGTTTATACCCAACCTGGAGCTCCCAGTCACTCCCACATCACACATTATCACACTCTCCCTCTCTCACTGAGCTGAGCTGTGGCTTCCTCTTTTCCCTTTGTGTCTCCCCAGTCTATCTAAATTACCCTAAATTATCATCAAGTTAGTGTAAGAGTGTTCACGTGGGTTTTCTTTATTCAGAACAAGGCTAATATTCAAAACTAGGAAGCTGTGACGTAGAAATGCAAAGGTTAATAGCAGAATTCAGTCAAAAACAATGAAAAAAATTATGCTACAAAGGAAAACTAAAACATTCCATATAAGAAGAACAGTGATACGTATCGTAAAAACAAAGTAAACCATAAATTACACACAACTAGGTAGAGAGCAAGGGATGACACATACATTTTGATTATATTTTTCTATATATTTAGAGGGATATTGTCCAATGTCTTCAGTATTTCATACTTTTAAGACACATTTAATATTAGTGCACTATAACAATTACAAAAAAAAAAACATCAACAAAAAACTAAATCTGTTTCTTTAGTACTGGTACAATATCTAACATTGCATTATCTGTTACTAGATTCTCATTACTAATAATGACTCCTTTTTAAATATATCACTGTAAACATTACAAATATTCTCTTTCAATGCTATTATTGCTTGTAATGTGTAACTTATGTTTTTCACCCTGCTTTCTGTTCTGCTACATCTTGGCCAGGTCATTGTTGTCAATGAGCACTGATTCTTAATTAGCCTAACTGGAGAAAAAAAAAGACAAATTAAAATTAAATAAATAAAAATAATCTGGCTACGATGTATTTACCAGCACATTGCATCTCACTCTACAGTATGACATCCTTCATGCTCAAGTAGAAACTAGTGGTCAAAACAAAATTAGTTTTATGTCATAAAACAGAAAACAATGTACTCCCACATTTTGTTAGCAGAATGAATGCAAATGGGTTATTATATATACACTAAAATTAAGATAAGTAAAAGTACTCTTAGATATATTTATTCTTTTGATTAAACAAATGATACAAGAGTAGTGTTTCACTGCAGGGGCTACTTCTCATACTCATGCTAAAATTCGTAACTTTATTTGCCATAAGTATTCTTCATTTAAGAAATTATTTAGTAATTAAAAATATTTTGGCATCTAACGGAACCTTTATATACAGTATGTTTTTCAGACGAACGTTAAATTCGGCGGTACACTGGGGACATATTTAGCTGACGGACCATCAAAAATACAAGATAAATATCTGTTTAATATTTCCGGTTTTGTGTAGAAAGTTGATCAATACAAACTTAGTCAAAATATTAAAGAATTGTCAACGTATTAAAATATCTCCCAGCAACTTCAATTTACCGAACATAAAACAACTTATTTGAACAAGTGTTTCTCAGCTCAATAATTCAGTTTACTGCCATATTGAGGTGTTTATGACAGCGATTTGAATTGTGTGCTTTATGACGACATCCTGTGCTATATTCATAAGGCACAATGTCTGTGTTTTTAGAGGTTTTCGTCGTCCCTTAAAAACGTTTTCGCCAATTCGGACCTGTCGAAACTATTTCACAAACGCAGAAGTAAATTGGGAACTCCTGTTCTCATCACTATTACGTTCACATTATTCAGGCACATCCAATATTTATTTAATATACATTTTCCCCAAATATTTTTTTTATTTCATCCCAGATCCTTAAATCATTAAATATGTCTCTGTTAAATTGGTTGAGGAACCCGTTCACGTTCATATTTTGACCGGTCCAAGATGGCGGCAACGCAAACGTAGGATTTTGCAACAGTTACATGAGGAATCATCTTTGGGTTTTAAAAAAGCTTTGATTCTTGTTTCCACATGACACAAGTACTTGAATGACATTTGAGTATTGTAGTAAGTAGCTACTCGCATGGTAAAGAATTTAATCAAAATATATTACAAAAAAATGGGGAATATGTTAGCAGCGCCGGGATGCTAGGTACAATATAAACACACTGTATTAACTAAGCTAACGTGGTTAGCTACTAACTAGCAGGAGAAACATGGACCACTTCAAGACTGCTAGAGCTTTATTTTCTGTTCCCAAACTGTTAATGCTTATCAGATGTACCAGACACTGTTCTAATTTAGCCACAAGCAACAATAGTATAATTTCAGCGGAGAGGAAAGCGACATTAGAGACATTCAAGACTCAAATATCTTCTGGTCCAAGGTTTCAGGACTTTATTCGAGGAGCTTCAGCTCATCAAACGTCTGCTGCTGAACATGTTGAGACGTTCACAGATAAAAGCAATTATCTGTCTGAAACCTCCGAGATGGGGAACTCAAGGAAAGGTCTGTATGAATTTTAAGAAATGGAAGTCAGGTTCATTTTGGAAAAATTGGTTAAATTTATGATAATCCTGACTGAGGTCTGATTAAAAAAAAAGTTTATTGTTACATAATAATGCCTTTTTTCTTAACCCTTAGTTTCATAAGTGGGGTCATAGTGACCCCAATGCTTGTTTTTCTTCATTATCTTTATTATTATTATTATTATTATTATTATTAAAGACTTGTGAAAATGGGCCTACAACTACACATGTAATTATAAATGAATATACAATGTATATATGAAAAACTAAGTACCTAAGAAATGCATGTCAATGAAAAATTATATAAAAAAGTAACAGATAAATATAAAAAATAATAATAAAGAAACAGACATAAACAACTGGGGATGATATATATAATTTTTTTTTCAGTGTATTTTGAAACCTACGGATGTCAAATGAATGTGAACGACACAGAAATAGCTTGGTCTATATTACAGAAGAAAGGATACCAACGTACAGGCAACTTAAAAGAGGTACAGACAAAATCCTAATGATTTATTATGCATATGAACACAGTTTACAGAAGTCTAATCATGTTCTGTAATTCCAGGCAGATGTTGTCCTCCTGGTCACCTGCTCTATAAGGTAAAAGACATAAACCCAAATTCCTTCCTTGTTCAATCAACATTATAAAGTTGTCATACGTGTAGTGAATGTTGACATGGGAAACCCAACTCTGAACAGGGAAAAAGCTGAAAAAACAATTTGGAATCGACTACAACAACTCACAGCCATGAAGAAGAAGCGCTTAAAGACTCATATCCCCATGAAAATAGGGATTTTAGGTAAGTTTCACTGCAAAAATATACACTTTTACTCTGTCGCTTTGCCTGATAAATGCATTTAAATTAGTGTATTTTCTCAATAAATTCCAACATGTAAAATTCACCAACAAACAGTGTGGTTTATAAATAGAAAAAGGCTTAAATGTCTTATATGTACAAAACTACATCGCACAAACATCAGAAACACAATTTGTTTGACAGGCATATTTTGAAAATGAAGGGAAAAAACCTATTTATTGTACATTCATAGAACACTGGTCCCATATGGTTAGCATATGTTTTGTTTAGAATATTTGCATATGTCATTCATTCAGGTTGTGGACCCTATCCCAGCTACTTATGGATGAGGTGGTGTTCACCCTCGGCATGTCGCCACTTCATCTTAGAGACAAACAATCATTCTTACATATTTGTAAATTTATTTATGTATATTTTGATGTGTGAGATTCCATCCTCAACAGTTAATGGGTTGGACAGACTAGCCAACTCATACATTCGGAAGTGGCTGGGCCTACCACGGGGCTTCTCCGATGCAGGCTTGTTCGGGGAGACGGCGCTGCAACTGCCGGTCCAGTCCATCATCCTGGGCTATAAGCAGGAGAAGGCAAGGATGGTGCTCGAGCTGAAAGAATCCTTGGATCCTACTGTGAGGAATGCACTCATTCCCACCCGAACGGGTAGGAAGTGGCAAGCAGGCCCAGAGGTTGCCAAGGCCATTGGCAGGCTCCAACACCAGGAGATCACCGGCAGGACACAAGAAGGTAGAGCGGGGCTGGGGTGGGGAGTTTCTCCCCGCCTCTGGTCCAAGGCCACAAAGAGAGAACGGAAAGCCATGGTTGTGGAAGAGGTGTCAAGGGCGAACCAGGAGCAATATACCATCAAGGCTGTGTCACAAGGTCGTCAAGGAAGATGGACCACTTGGGAGGGTACAGTCAGAAGACCCCTCAGTTGGGCCGACCTGTGGAAGATGCCACAAGCCAGACTCAGCTTTCTGCTCAGGGCAACCTACGACACCTTGCCATGTCCCAGAAACCTCCACCAGTGGTTTGGCAAGGAAGAGAGCTGTTCCCTCTGCAACGCGCCCAACGCCAGCCTACAGCACCTACTGTCCGGCTGCAAGGTTGCACTGACGCAGGGGCGCTACAGATGGCGGCACGATCAAGTCCTGACAAAGCTGGCGGAAGTCCTAGAGTATCGCAGACAAGAGGCCAACAACCAGATCACAACTAAGCAGCCTCAGGTCAGGTTTGTGAGGCCAGGGGAAGGCAGTAGAGACACCAACAGACGAGCCCCCCGGAGTGTCCTATCCCAGGCAAGGGACTGGAGCATGAGGGCTGACATTGGCAGGCAGCTGCAGTTCCCCCGCGAGATCACAACCACGTCACTTCGGCCAGACATTGTGCTTTGGTCTGCTGCTGCGAAATCAGCCATGCTCGTAGAGCTCACCATCCCCTGGGAGGAGGGATTTCAAGCCGCCTACGAGCGAAAAGCAGCCAAGTATGCGGACCTGGCTGCGGAGTGCAAAGAGGCAGGCTGGTCCGCTAGCATCCACCCTGTGGAAGTAGGCTGTCGGGGCTTTGTCAGCACATCAATGACAAGGCTGCTGAGAGACGTGGGGACAACGGGAGCCAAGCTAAAAAGACAAACCAAGGCCCTTGCAGAGGAAGCCGAGAAAGGAAGTTTCTGGCTGTGGCTGAGGAGAAGGGATAAGAGCTGGGGGTCAAAGCTTTAAGATGGGTCAGCTGTAGGGGGTGGCAGGGAGACGTCCCTGCCACCGCCCCGCCACCAGGAGGCGTCCCGGGGTTAAAGAGGGTGAAACGCCGATGAGCGGTGGTCCCCGGCCGATGACCCTGCAGCTGACCCGGGGCGCTGAAGGAGGCGCGTCAGGCATATTTGTCCAGCAGGAAACAACACCATACCTGTACAATCAATCTGATTTCTGGGTAACCAGTGACAACTGAGAAAGGGCAGTTGACATCCAGGAAAGACTGGAGGACTTCCAGGAAAGGCTGGATGACAGCAGGAAAGTCTGCACCGGGAGTGGGCGGCTAGTTACCCAACCCACTAGACTCCTAACTAGGAGACACCCAACAGTAACTACAGAAACATTTAAGAAGAGACAACCCGAAGGCCCTCCGAGAGGCGGGATGGAAGATGGGCCGAACAGGACTGACAACACGGAAACGAACGGAACGGACTTTGACAATGAGAAGAAGACCTTCAGATTGTGCAGGTGTGGATGGGGGAAAGTGACCACATACAGGGGTCTGCGAATTCACCAGGGGAGAAAGAGAAAGGAGTGCGAGAAGAAAGGAATACAACACCCTTGCACTGCTCCGGCAGGTAAGACAAGCAGGACCCCCAGCCGGGGAGAGAACCACAGAGCCGAGGGTCCCAACGGTGTTGTCGGTACGCAGAGGGTGGAGGAAGACCCCTCTGTGAGAAGCAGTACCTCCCTGGTATGTGAGCATGCAGAAGTGAGACCTCTCAGTCCCCCAGCCGCCCAGCAAACAGAGAAGAGGGAACCGGGAAGAAAGAGCGCAATTAAGTGGCCGAAAGCAAGGGATGTAAAGTCATGGCAGAAGTTGGACTTGGACCTCAGTCTAGTACTCGAGCACTCACTACGTGGTAAGGTGGACCAGAAGCTCAACCGTCTTGGAGACATCCTATATGAAGAGTGCAAAGCTAGATTCGGAAGTCTCACCAAAAACCCGCAGAACCCTGCTCAGAGAAAGGGGAGGAGGGAGGCCGAGATCGACGTTCTGGTGCACGACCGGCGCCAGCTCCGCAGGAGATGGAGAAAAGCATCGGAGGAGGAGAAGCAAGGTCTCAAGGTGCTTTGGGACGAGGTGAAGGGCAAGTTGGCCTGCTTGCGAAGAGCAGAACGTATTCGCAAACGCAGAAAACGAAAAGAGAAAGAAAGAGCTAGCTTCATGAGGAATCCCTTCAAGCACGCCCGTCAGCTCCTGGAGGAGAAGAGAAGCGGGAGATTGGAAGCCACCAAGGAGGAAGTTGAGCAGTACATCAGGGACCAATACAGCGACCCAAAGAAGAACGTTCCCTTAGGTTCGCCTGGGTACCTTCCTCCTGCACCCCCACCAACCACACCTTTCGACAGCTCCCCTCCCCGGCTGAGCGAGGTAAGAGCAGTCGTCAAGAAAGCGAGGGCAGCATCAGCTCCCGGGCCGAACGGTATCCCCTACAAGCTCTATAAGAACTGCCCCAAAGTGCTGAAATGCCTGTGGAAGCTCATGAGCATAGCATGGAAGAACAAACTCATACCATCGGAGTGGCAAAGAGCCGCGGCAGTGTTTATTCCAAAAGAACTGGAGTCCCGCAGCATCAATCAGTTCAGGAGCATCGCACTGCTGAACGTAGAGGGAAAAGTCTTCTTTGGAGTTATGGCCAAGAGGCTAACATCTTACCTCACAGAGAATGGCTACATCGACACCAGCTGTCAAAAAGCAGGAGTGCCAGGTTTTCCAGGATGCGCGGAACATTCTTAGATGATTTGGGGGCAGATCCAGAGAGCCAAGAAGGAAAAGAGTGACCTCCATGTGGTGTGGCTTGACCTCGCCAATGCCTATGGATCTGTCCCTCACAAGCTCATCCAGTTTGCTTTGGAGTTCTTCCACGTCCCTGACACCATCATAAACCTGATAGCCAGCTACTTTAAGGACTTCCAGATGTGTTTCAGCCTCCAAGATTTTACAACAGGATGGCAGCACCTGGAAGTTGGCATCGCCATGGGGTGTTCCATCTCCCCAGCCCTGTTCGTCACGGCCTTTGAAATCATTCTCCGCGGAGCCCGACAGACCGTGGGAGGGATAAGGCTCCAGTCAGGGCAGAGGCTTCCACCACTCCGTAGCTATATGGACGACGTTACTGTGGTGCTGCAGACAGCCCCATGCACAAGAAGGTGTCTGAAGAGGCTGGACGAGCTAGTGACATGGGCAAGGATGAAGATAAAACCCTCCAAATCACGGAGTCTCTCCTTGCGCAAAGGCACCAGGAACGACAGTACCATCTTTATCGCAGGAGGCAAACAGATCCCGCTACTGGCCAACCAGGCCATCCGGAGCCTGGGGAGGCAGTACAACGCAGACCTGTCGGACAAGCATGCAGGCAAGGCAGTACGGAAGCAACTCGCGGTGGGCCTGGCGAGCATTGACAAGAGCCAGCTCCCCGGAAAGTACAAATTGTGGTGCTACAACTTCACACTGTACCAGAGGATTATGTGGCCACTGAAGATGTGTGAGATTCCATCCTCAACAGTTAATGGGTTGGACAGACTAGCCAACTCATACATTCGGAAGTGGCTGGGCCTACCACGGGGCTTCTCCGATGCAGGCTTGTTCGGGGAGACGGCGCTGCAACTGCCGGTCCAGTCCATCATCCTGGGCTATAAGCAGGAGAAGGCAAGGATGGTGCTCGAGCTGAAAGAATCCTTGGATCCTACTGTGAGGAATGCACTCATTCCCACCCGAACGGGTAGGAAGTGGCAAGCAGGCCCAGAGGTTGCCAAGGCCATTGGCAGGCTCCAACACCAGGAGATCACCGGCAGGACACAAGAAGGTAGAGCGGGGCTGGGGTGGGGAGTTTCTCCCCGCCTCTGGTCCAAGGCCACAAAGAGAGAACGGAAAGCCATGGTTGTGGAAGAGGTGTCAAGGGCGAACCAGGAGCAATATACCATCAAGGCTGTGTCACAAGGTCGTCAAGGAAGATGGACCACTTGGGAGGGTACAGTCAGAAGACCCCTCAGTTGGGCCGACCTGTGGAAGATGCCACAAGCCAGACTCAGCTTTCTGCTCAGGGCAACCTACGACACCTTGCCATGTCCCAGAAACCTCCACCAGTGGTTTGGCAAGGAAGAGAGCTGTTCCCTCTGCAACGCGCCCAACGCCAGCCTACAGCACCTACTGTCCGGCTGCAAGGTTGCACTGACGCAGGGGCGCTACAGATGGCGGCACGATCAAGTCCTGACAAAGCTGGCGGAAGTCCTAGAGTATCGCAGACAAGAGGCCAACAACCAGATCACAACTAAGCAGCCTCAGGTCAGGTTTGTGAGGCCAGGGGAAGGCAGTAGAGACACCAACAGACGAGCCCCCCGGAGTGTCCTATCCCAGGCAAGGGACTGGAGCATGAGGGCTGACATTGGCAGGCAGCTGCAGTTCCCCCGCGAGATCACAACCACGTCACTTCGGCCAGACATTGTGCTTTGGTCTGCTGCTGCGAAATCAGCCATGCTCGTAGAGCTCACCATCCCCTGGGAGGAGGGATTTCAAGCCGCCTACGAGCGAAAAGCAGCCAAGTATGCGGACCTGGCTGCGGAGTGCAAAGAGGCAGGCTGGTCCGCTAGCATCCACCCTGTGGAAGTAGGCTGTCGGGGCTTTGTCAGCACATCAATGACAAGGCTGCTGAGAGACGTGGGGACAACGGGAGCCAAGCTAAAAAGACAAACCAAGGCCCTTGCAGAGGAAGCCGAGAAAGGAAGTTTCTGGCTGTGGCTGAGGAGAAGGGATAAGAGCTGGGGGTCAAAGCTTTAAGATGGGTCAGCTGTAGGGGGTGGCAGGGAGACGTCCCTGCCACCGCCCCGCCACCAGGAGGCGTCCCGGGGTTAAAGAGGGTGAAACGCCGATGAGCGGTGGTCCCCGGCCGATGACCCTGCAGCTGACCCGGGGCGCTGAAGGAGGCGCGTCAGGCATATTTGTCCAGCAGGAAACAACACCATACCTGTACAATCAATCAATCAATCAATCTGATAATTATCATATTGATAATATAACAAATTGCTGTTCTACTATATATATATATATGTGTGATTTGTTTTGGTAATTTCTTTCCTGCTACTTCTTATTACACTTGAAAGGAGCAAATGTAACATGCAGAAATGGGATTAATAAAGTATTCTGTTTATTATTAAAACAACCACGTGCATTAATTTGGTCAATGTTTTTTGTTTTGCAAACTGTTTCAACAAATTGTAGTGTATTTAGTGCTCTGAGTGCAACTGGTTTTGTTAACTGTGATGCAGATTTGTCCAGGTTCTAGGTTCAACTGGACTGGTTTTGCTGTTTTGAAAAGGTTTCATCTCTCATCCAAGACACTTCTTCATTTCTGAACTGAACGTCTGAACTCATGTGTCCAGGTTGCATGGCTGAGCGGCTGAAGACAGAGCTGTTGGAGCGGGAGAAGCTGGTGGACGTCCTAGCTGGTCCGGATGCTTACCGGGACCTCCCTCGCCTTCTCATGGTTGCTGATGGAGGCCAACAGGCCAGTAACGTGCTGCTGTCACTAGAGGAGACGTACGCTGACGTCATGCCTGTTCACCATTCACTTCAAGGATACAGCGCCTTTGTGTGAGTGGGGATCCAACATTCAGATCTGATTTAGTTGATGATTTATTGTCTTTTCTGCTCATGTTATGTCATCAGCACAGTCTAAGTAGAGCGACCGTTTATTCTCGCAAATGTATTAAACTTCACAAAGAGCCATTGCACACTGGAGTGCAAATAAAAATAACCTTTTATGCTTTAAAGAAAAAGAACTGCACAGACCAGATTTGACTTACCTATAGGTTGTCTGTTGAAGAAAAACACAAAACACAGACCCAATACTGTGAAGATATTGATTAGATTAGATTAGATTAGATTAGATTATAAAATGGGGTTCCTGCGGCTCATTGAAAAGTCTTAAAAGCCATTGAATTCATTGTTCTAAAAATAAGGCCTTAATTGGCATTAAAATGTATGTGAATCAAATTTTCAAAAGTCTTACAAATTTGGACACATAAGTAAGATTTGTGTTAGTTTGAAATAAAAAGTATTTGATAACATTTAGGCTCTCTTTATTAAAAAAAATAATTTAGGGTGAGTAGAAAATGAGGGCACATCATTCTTTGGCTGTAGTGTTCCTTTAGCTAGTTTTTTTTTTTTTGCTAGTGTGTGTTTATATGGTGTGTGTGTTATATATTCAAATTTTCAAAGTTCTGCTTTTTGATGCAAATGGTTCATGAATGTAGCAGCAACTGGACCAGGAAGTCATGTTCTATTTAAAATTAACAATTGGGTAGAACTGGCCCCGGGTAATTCATGTGGTGTTTCTTTTTTCGTTTTCAATTTTGGTTCATTGTTGGCTTGGGCTTAAATTTGATTTCAAATGGCATTAAAAAGTCTTAAGTCTTAATTTTCCCTGAGCTGTAGGAACCCTGTAAAAAGGTAGTGAAATGCAGTTTTGCATCTACCCAGAAGTACATTCAGTATATATGGGGGTGTTATAAATATACTATATGGATTATAATATACATATGAATAAATATTACAATATTATACACTATTCAATAATAATGATAATTTAAAAAATGTCCCTTTGTTTTTGTGCAAAAAAATTAACATTAAAATCTGAAAATATTTACATTTAAAATCTATACATTTGAAAAATGTCAACAAACTGAAACAACTGACAATTAGTAATGAAATGAACAATTTTATCATTAGAATAAAATCCTCTGCGTTTTGTATTTTTTCCAGTAAAAATCAGGTCTTTGAAGGAAGACCTAGAAATATTTGTCATAAAGATGCACTAAGATATTTTAAATTCTTCTGTACATCTCAGTTTTCTTTAATAATATTGGCCTTTATTGTAATATTATTCTGTTTCCAATGAAGAGCAGGTGCTGATACTTTTACTCAAGTAGGATGTATTTGTGCTGCTCTTTTACTTGTAATTGAGTTTTTCTGCATAACTGTTTTATTAATTTTACTTAAGTAAACTCTGTGAATACCTTTTCCACCTCTGTCAACAGCTCCATCATGCGTGGCTGCGACAACATGTGTAGTTACTGCATTGTTCCCTTCACCAGAGGTAGAGAGAGGAGTCGACCACTCAACTCCATTCTGGAGGAAGTCCAGATGCTTTCAGACCAGGTGGGTGTTGACCTCACCCCCTAAAGTCAGTACTTTTATGTCAGATGTGAAGATAGAACAAAGATGAACCCTGAGGTGGTGGCTTAAAATGACCCGGGGAGGTTGTTTTCTTGTATTATTTTTGTAATGACAAGTTGTTATTTTTTCATATTCAAGATATTCCTCAAAAACATGTTATTGAAATCATACTATTTAAATGTACCTTTTTATAGCTGTTATGAAATTGTAGTTTTTGTATTACTAATCCAATTTTCCATAGTTAGGTCAAAACCACCACATTCATTTGCAATGGAATTACATTTGAAACTCGGATTAATTTTACAGCGAAACCAAAGACTCACTCAATAAATCAGGGGTCTCAAACATGTAGCCCATGGGAATATAAGAGCATAATAACCTCCAAAAAATGACTCCATATTTTCTTCTCAGTTTTTTCCTTGCCTTTAAATGACAACTTCACATTTATTGCCATTGTTTTACTGCAAAAATAATATTAAATTATGAAAATATTTACATTTACAAACTATGCATAAGTGCATAAGTTAAAGAAATGTGAACAATATGAAATGTCTAAAGAAAATGACACAAAATTTGAACCATTTTCTGCTTCTGTTACTAAGTGTGAAGCATCTTTGTCGAACTGATCCATAATAATACGTATGGACAAATAAGTTGAGGCAGAACATTGCCCTTATTTTCTTTATGAAATGTAACTTGTTTTGCATTTGCATAATTTCTAAAAGTATTTTCATAATTTAATTAAACAATGACAAATTTGGAGTTGTCATTATTTATAGCTTATTATGTTTCGTTTTACTGGTCCGGCCCATTGGAGATCAAGTCAGGCTGAATGTGGCCCCTGAAGAAAAGAAGTTTGAGACCCCTGCTCTAAGTGTATTTTGAAATTGTTGTATTAGTGTTATATACTATATAAACTTCACTTTTTCAGTTTTCAAGATATTAAAATTTTTAATGTTGAAAAAAGAAAACTAAAGGTGTCAGAATTAATGTGTTAATGGGGATTAATCCATCATCATGATTAACCAGATTAAAATTTTTAGCACCATTAACCCATATGTAGTGGAGAATGACTCTGAATATCTCTGCCAACACAATTGGGGCAGTTTGTCTGTGTAGAGTTAGTGTCACACATGAACAAATAGTCTGTTGATCCAGTAGTATCAGGCAGCAGAACCATCCCATAAAGATGGACGACGCAGAACAGCACGTTGGCCTCGTGGAATGACACCTTTACTGCCTGACAGTGTTATTACACAGTGGTGTACGCTTGTGTTTCTTTAGGGCGTGAAGGAGGTGACATTATTGGGTCAGAACGTCAACAGCTACAGGGACACGTCAGAGGAACAGTTCTGTGGCTCAGATCAGACCCAGCTCAGCCGTGGATTCAAGACCATTTACAAAACCAAACAGGGCGGTCTGCGCTTCTCAGACCTGCTGGACCGAGTGTCCCTCATCGATCCTGACATGAGGATCAGATTCACCTCTCCACACCCGAAGGACTTCCCTGACCAGGTAAACCAGACACAGTTGAGCCACTTTTATTCCCCGCTCGTCTTTGTTTTGTTTTTTTGCTCGTGTTTTCAGAGCCATTGACTCTCTTGGCTCAGTATGAGGACGGTTTGACTGAAGATGTCATGCGTCATGGGATTAAAACCATAATGCTGTATCAAATATTGCTTTAGTGCAGGGGTGTGTGACATATGGTCAGTGGGGAAAAACAGATTCCAGTGAAGGCTTTGGGAATTTACAAAGTGGCAAATTTAGTAACATAACATCTTCATGAATTCTGTGATGACTATTAATGTTATCACACCAGAAGCAGAGGAAAGTTCTTTTTTAAGTACAGGAAAAAAATACTTTATATAAATATAAAAACAAGTGAATCCTGCACAAAGTCAGTAAATGGCTGCAAAAGACAAAAAGTAGTTCCAATTCAAATGTAAAAATAAAAGATTCTTAGTCTACTTCAATATTTTTGTGTTTGACTTCAGCTACTACATGAATATATTTAGCAAATCATCCTCATGGTTTCTTGGACAATACAACCAGTAAAAAACAAGGAAATGCTGTGATATTATTATTTTTTTTTTTTACAAACTAGCTCAGAGGGCAAAGGTGGAACTTCAGAGAAGTGTAATCTGCTTGAGTTTTTCACAAATAAAATAAACTCCTGTTCTGTTTAGATTTGGTTGGTCTCTACAAAACTGCTGCTCTGATTTCCTTGTTTGTAGGTTCTGCATCTAATTGCAGAGCGAAGAAATATCTGTAAACAGATCCACCTTCCAGCTCAGAGCGGGAGTAATGAGGTTTTAAAAGCAATGCGCCGTGGGTAAGAGACTTGCATTATATTTATTTAATCAGAAATGTATGAATCAATTTTAGCAGTTATTCCCTTTAATGTCTATAAAATAAAGTATCTTTTTTAAAAATCTACAGCTACACACGAGAGGCCTACATGGACTTGGTGGAGAACGTCAAGAAAATCATCCCAGGTCAGACAACTATACGGACTACCCACTAATAACCTACTAATAGTTAGTTAAACCCCGCCAGAGCCTATTCTATTCTATTCTATTCTATTCTATTCTATTCTATTCTATTCTATTCTATTCTATTCTATTCTATTCTATTCTATTCTATTCTATTCTGTTCTGTTCTGTTCTGTTCTGTTCTGTTCTGTTCTGTTCTGTTGTATTGTTCTATTGTATTCTATTTTATTCTATTCTATTCTATCACTTTATTGTCATTTTTATCCTGCGATTCTAAAAATAAATGATAAATAAATAAAAATAAATTATAAATGAAATGAATGAATACTTTTTTTGACACATTTTTAGTCTCAATTACAATACAAAGAAACTAAACACATCATTTGTCACATCAGTAAGTAGAAATATAAAAGAAAAGAAAACATATACAATATTTATCTATAGTGTACACAGATAATGGTGGTATATTGCTGGTTTGGTATTTAATTGTTACACCATGTTCCCATCAATAAGGTACAGAGTACAAATATTTCAGAGGCATTTACATGTTCACGTAAAACATAAACATAAACAGTAGACTATAAAGCTATCATGAAATCATCCCTCTCTAGAAATTCCACAAATGAGCCCCAAGTCTTGATAAATGTGTTATATTTCCCCCATCAATCATATTTAATTTTGCACGAGCAAATACTCAAGAAAGAAGCGACTAAATATGCACTTAACATGTTTGTTGCAAGCTGGGTGTCGTCTTAGCCCAAGTGTTAGCAGACTCCCCTATTGACATATGCTTCACTTTAATGTTGTATTTTAAGATGGAAGTACTTTGGTGAAAATAAAACTTGTGCAGAGTGTGTGTAAAGTTCCCTATTTTTCACATGAATCTGTACGGCATTACCATCTTTACTCTGGTGCACCTACAGTGATTTACCCCCCGACAGTGTCCTGTGAGCTAGGTTCTGGTCCGGTTTTGGTCAAAGCAAAAGTAGTCCTGGCAGGTTTCCTGGGGTGCTAAAAATAAAACGCGTCTTCTCAAAACAATATGTGTTTGAATGAGTGATTTATTTGCATAACAAAACCGTCACGGAACAAAAACTTACACCTTGTAATTGCTTTGAACTACTTTCTCTTAATCGTAATCAATGCACGTTGTCACTGCTAACAGCTGTGCACGTTAGCAAAGTACTTTCATCAGTTGTTTGGCAGTGTTTGCAGCTGCTACGTGCAGGTGCACAGCTGCTAGCAAAGTGTTAGTTTTTGTTCCGTGACAGTTTTGTTGTGTAGATAAATCACTCATTCATACACATATTGTTTTGAGAAGACACACGTTTTATTTTCGTGACCCCAGGAAACCTGCCAGGACTACTTTTGCTTTGATCAAAACTGGACCAGAACTCAACTCGCAGGACACTGTCGGGGGTAAATCACTGTGGGTGCACCAGAGTAAAGACAGGGATGCCATACAGATTCATGTGAAAAATAGTGAACTTTCCCTTTAATACTTTGTCAGCTGACTGTTTCATGAAAGAGGTGAATATAAGGCAGATTTATGGCTATCAACTCCCATATTACTAGGGAATAGAAACAAGAGCATTGACTGGTTCATTATATATGGAATGTGTGTTTAACAATGTGTGGTGTGTGCTAGGAGTGAGTCTCAGCAGTGACTTCATCTCAGGATTCTGTGGTGAAACCGAGGACGACCACCAGGAAACACTGTCTCTGATCAGAGCAGTGGGATACAACATTGGCTTCCTGTTTGCCTACAGTGTAAGAAAGGTGAGTTATGCACATATACACAGTGGAACCTCACAGTTCCAGTTGAATTAGTTCATATCAGTGTAAATATGACCCACTTATGATCCTCATCTGTAGAAAACGCACGCTTTCCATCGGCTTCAGGACGATGTGCCAGCGAAGGTGAAGCAGCGTCGACTTGCCGAGTGTATCGATGTTTTCAGAGAAGAAGCGACAAAGGTTAATGCTGGTCTGGTTGGCAGCACACAGCTGGTCCTGGTGGAGGGGGTGAGTCTCTATATACACTATTATTCAGGAAGTCTGTCTAACTGTCAGAAACTGGACACTGTATCTGAGGAATTGCTGGGTGAGATACTTTCATATTTGGCTCAAGTTCTCATTTGGTTTGGGGATGAAATGTAGACAAAAGTCACTTTTACCTTATAAAGTCATATCAAGCTCCTCCCCTAAGGCAGACGTCTGAGGATCATCCAGAGTAAAACCACCAGGCTCAGGAACAGCTTCTTTCCTGAAGCTGTCAGACTGATAAACTCAAGCCATGCTCTACTACACCTCCACAGAACCTGCACCACACTAACCACTTCACTGTGCTGATCTAAGCTTCTGTTCTCCTACAGTTTTGTTTTCTTTTATTGTTTTGTTTCATTATCTGAACCCGCTTTATCCTCACTAGGGTCACGGGGGTCTAATCCAGGTACAATGGGTGAAGGCCGGGTACACTACCAGGTCATCGCAGGGCTGAACATATATAGACAAACGATCACTCTTATACCTATGGGCAATTTATATTGACCAATTAACCTATCAGTGCAAATGTTTGGATAGTGGGAGGAAACAGGAGAACCTGAAGAAAACCCCCTCAGATGAGGAGAACATGCAAACTCCACACAGAAAGGTCCGGTGTTGGAATCGAACCAGGGTCCTTGCTGTGAGGCACGAGTGCTAACCACTGCACTACCACTATTTTATTATTTTTTATACTTTATGCATATTTTTAAAGTTTGTCTATAATAATTTATGGCTCGATCCTGGACCCAAGTACAAATTTCGTACCTAGGATGTGAACTGGTATGGCAATGAAGATCCTTAAATCCTCAATGTGAACTGAAGGCCTTAACCCTTAAACCCAAAAGTGGGTCAAAGTGACCCAGCGAGGTTGTTTTCTTGAAATATCTTTGTAATGAAAAGTTGATTCGCATTTCTATAAAAAATTTTTTTTTAAAAAAGCTCAACACGTTATTAAAATCATAACATTTAAAGTTTGAGCTTACCTTTCATACATTTTATGAAATTGTAGTTTTTGCATTACTACCGTAAGCATAGGGGAGTCAAACTGATCTAGATTAATTTACAATGGAATTACATCTGAACCATTCATTCATTCATTCATTCATTCTACAGCAAAACCAAAGGTGTAGACACCACGAACCCGATGGTTTACACCTTCAGCTGCAAATGTAAAATACAAAAGTTAAAAAAACATTCAAATTATCAAAAATTATATATAATTCAAATATAACAAACATATTATTTTTAAAATGATACAATGACAAAGATGGCATAAGAAAAGAATGACTAACACAAGTCATTTTAACCTATTTATGGAAGCGTGGAAGGTCCATACACTCAGGCATCAAAGGGTTAACTATCATTAAATCTCAGTCAAAGGTCTAACAAATTCCAGACACAAAAGATATTACTAAATATTCATGTAATACGCTGTAGATATACAGCTGTCATCTCCTTAGACATCTTCATGTTTCTTGAAGATGATAGTTTTATGTGAAATACAAATAGAAGATGCACAATAATTACATTTACACACCAGCCTTTGTTCAGTTTTTACAAAAGTGCAAAAAAAACCCAGCTTATCCTGGGTAAAACTACTGTGTTACTGTAATGGGTTACCAGGCAACACTGCTGACGTCTGCTCTGTTTTTACACAGGAAAGTAAAAGGTCTGCCAGTGACCTGTGTGGGAGAACTGATGGGAATATGAAAGTGATTTTCCCTAAAGAGGACATAGCCATTGGACCAGGGTTCAACAATGAGCCAGTCCACGCTGGAGACTACGTCCTAGTAAAGGTGGGTTCAGACTCAGGGAGAATGTCAACAAAAAAATGTGGATTTAATAAATAAATGTAAATATTTAACATATCCAACATTCACAGGTGTTTACAGACGACCAGTTCAGGTCATGGATTTTATTGAAAGAAGTTTTGAAAAGTTCTGTAAATATTTACGAGGCACTAAAAAACCTTAAACAACATATTAATGGAGTTATTAAGTTCTTCATTAAACTATGAATGTTCAGATCATACGTGATGCTCAGGGTTCCTGCTGGGTCTTAAACAGTCCCACAAGTCTTAAATTTACAACTCTGCATTTAAGACTTTAAAAAGTCTTTCAAAGTTGGTGCTGTTTAATTTTGTTGGTAGGTTTTCTAGTGTTTCATATGATATAAAAAACATCCCCTGATATCTGATCAATTTTAACTGTTTCCTTCATTTGATTATTTTACTCTGTGTTTTTTGTAGATATCATCAGCCAGTTCTCAGAGCCTGAGAGGTCGAGCCCTGGGTCACAGCTCCCTGAGAGCCTCGGTCGAGGGCTTTAACACTGACTTTAGACTCTGACCACGTCGCGGACAAACTTCCTCAGATGCAACATGACTGGACCGGGACGTTAACAGGAACTGAACATTCTCATTTTGGATTCAAACTGGCAGAGCATGGCCTTCTGCTGTCCAAACTCATGTGGTCTGATGAGCCGCTTTGTATGTTCATAGAAACACAGTCTATTATAAGTGAAGTGGTCAGCCCAAACTTTGTTAATATATATACTTGGATATTTATAGAGCTGCAGAGAACAAAACCAGAGAGGACACAGCGAATTATACAAGGGCTGATTCGTTTTAGCAGTGTTTGATCAATGTCAGGGTGGGTTTTATGAGATTCTCTGAACTGTGGGTAAAATGTCATGGATCAGCACATTTGAGGAAAATTGCTCAAAGTCGGAAACTTTAGGAGAGATTTTTACCTAAAGTCAGCAGCAGAAAGTGCTGTGATCTGCTTTGGGAGGAGAACGTTATTTCAGAAGGGATGATTGTGGTGACAGCAGACGTTATCTAGCAGAATGTTTCCCGCAGGAAGATTTTTTACTGTCAACATCGACATTTAATATGAAGAAACCGTCTAAATCTACAAATAAACAGACGATATCAGTGCATGATAATCCATTTATTTTATGTTTTTTTTTAAATTATTATTTATTTATGCATTTGGCAGACGCTTTTATTCTATACAACTTACAGAGGAAAGTGATTAGGCTCTCTAACAAAGTTGGTTAGAAAAAAAAACAGAGAAATAGACTAGAAAAACAATCTGAGAGCGCAGACCTCTGCCAAGGCAGCTACACATTAAGACTAAATGTGTCGATCCTAGTGTTTTTTTCTAATCCAGACATGAATCTAAGTCTCATTCCAGGTTTCATGTATAGCCCATCGTGTCCACTTGTGTTACATACAGAACCTGTCCGTTTACAGACATATAAATCACAAGTGATTTTGCAACATTGGCTATTTTTGTGAAACACTTCCTTGCATAATTATTTCGGTTCCCAAAATGTACCTGTGAGAGAATAAAAACATATTTCAAAAAAATAGTTTGGGAATTTGTGGGTCTTTTTCACTGATACATGTTTACTTCTGTTTGAAAATATAAAAATGTGTTTTAAATGAAAAATAGTTTGTATTTATTTTAAAATACACCTGAGGTGCTTCCAAAGTTGTTTCATAACATTCACCCATATCTGGTTTGAATTTTTATTTCCATGTCCTGTTTCAGAGACGTTCCATAAATATAAACTATATATATATATATATATATATATATATATATATATATATATATATATATATATGGATTAATTCTCGTTGTGCTTGGTGACTTGGAATTTTGACTTTTTAATCTCATAAATTTTGACTTTTTAGATAATAATTTTGACTTTTTATCTGATAATTTGGAATGTTTATCTCATAAATTTAGGCTTTTTGTCTGACAATTTTGACTATTGCATGATTTTGGCTTTTTATCTCATGATTTTGACTTTTTTGCTCATGATTTTGGATTTTTATCTCATAATTTGGACTTTTTAGCTCATGATTTTGGCTTTTTATTTCATGATTTCACCAATGACTTCACTGAAAAAAAACTGTGAGAACCATTGCCCTAAAAGTTAATAAAATGGAAAAAAAAATCGTACTTGTCTGCAATGTTGTGTCCAAAAGAAAATATTATAGCAGAGGTGTTGTCACGTTTATGATCTTCTTCCTTGGTGGTATACTAGCATGAACTAGCATGAATATATCGCCAGCTGCGTTTCCATTACAGTTTTTGCAAAACAATAGCGACATTTCGACAGAGTATATTTGCGCTTTGAACGTGTGTCCATTGATGGTTGTTCTAGGCAGGAGCGTCATAACTTTCGTGAAATATCATCCCAAGAGATTTCACTGCTGTCACCTTCGGAGTTTGAGATTGATCATCACCTTGATAGCATTAGAATGAATGATTCGGCTAATTTCCTGGTCAGTAAAAGTCCCTGCCGAACTCTTTAAAGGCACTAACATGTCAAACAACCCAACTGGTTAACATTATAATGCTCTGTACACGTGGTCCATACATTGTCAGGTCAAAATATTAAGTGGAAATATGCTTTAGATGTGTTTAAATGACAACCGCGAATTAGCATGTAATAGCATTAGCATGAATGAATCGGCTAATTGTCTCATCAGTAAAAGTCCCTGGTGAACTCTTTAAAGAGTCAAACAAACCACCTGGTTAACATAAGGGTCTTTACATATGGTCCCTACATTGTCAGGTCGAAATATTAAGGGTAAATATGCTCAGCACATAACAACAACTAATTATAAATGTATGTAGTACTTTTTACACAGTGCTGCACTTGGCACTACAGAACAGAACATATATTTATCTGTAAAAAAAAACCCCAACTTAAATATTCAAAAACTAACAGATAATAAAATTAAACCTTCACTGTGCCTAGTGTAGGAATCATCCTGAACAAGACTGCTTTCCTTCTCGCGTCCCAGCAGCCAGTGGTTGTTATGGTTACAGTAACTACGGCTGTTATTTTCACTCCGAGAGAAGTGATCATGTGACCATGTACGTCACATCCTGTGACTTTTTTTTAAATAACAATATATACATACAATATACATACACTCGTATGGATTTCCTGTGACATATAATTGCGGAAAAAGTCTTTCTTTTGGGAGCCTAAGTCTCCGCCCTTTCCGGTCGGTCCACTGGGCCTAAATTCGGAAAAATTTAACATGAGAATGGATGAGGAGAAAATAATTATTTTCTGGTCCACTTTACTTTATGCTGTACTTCAATTAAAACCATAACCAATGGTGTGCGTTTGGAGTTTCTTTGATACGTGTTTTGTGATTTATTAGCGTGTAAAAATATGTAATTATTTGGACTCTGTTTGGACTACATATCAGACGTCGCATAGCTGACGTCACAGCAGAATCTTTCCCTGCAAACTTTTCAAAACCGTATACCACCTTTTCTATTTTTCATTTGAAAATGCCTGTGTGCTTTGTGCCCCGGTGTAATCACAACACCATTTCCACATGTTCCCTCTACCGCTTCCCGGCTGACGAGAGCTTGTCCCGCATGCTGGCTCTCACTCGACCAACTATCTCTCCCCCGGAGTAGCTGACACTTTCCACATGTCCCGATTTAAAGTGGTTTTCTCCACGTTTGATGCTCTTGCCTTCGTCCTGAAAGAAGGAGGTGAAGCTCACCAAAGTCACAGCCATTTTGTTTGATGGTGAAGCTTGGTGGTGACGTAATATTTGTGAGACGAACGTTGTAGTCCATTACTTACTCTCACATAAAACCTAACGTAACTTTTGATGCATGTTCAAAGTGAGTGCTTTCTAAATGTGAAAATGTATCTTTAAAATTCACAGACATCATATGTGAAAACCGTAGCACATTTCAAACGGGACCAGAAAATAACTTTTACCCCTCCATTAACTCGCGTTCATTTTTTTATGGCACTTAGGTCCCATTGCCCGGAAATCGACCGGAAATAGAGTTGCGTCACTTAAGCTCCCTATTGCAATTTTGCGATGTATTACAATATCAAAACGCCAGAAAGACCACCTCATGAAAGTGTGAAAGCTTTTTATTGATATTTAAGTGTTTTTTCGAAATTCAGGTGTTACCATTACCAGGTTTTTATAGCGATATTAACATTTTGCAAATTTCCAAGAGTAATGGAAACACAGCTAATGACTGCCCAAGAAGTGTCAAGGGAGTTAAATTAAAAAAATTAGATATCAGGGTTCAATGTTACCTCTACCTAACGGTTGAGCTGATCAACAAAGGGTTAAAAGCCTAGGCGTTTGTCATTGTTGGAGTCTTGGTTCTTTTATTTTGTTATGTGGGTTCATGTTCACGATTTCCAATTTTGCTTCCTGTCACTGGTGTTGTCTCCGCCTCCTGTAATCAGTCCACCTGTTCGTATCACCTGTTATTTCCACATATGAATACCTCTTGTTTCTCACAGAAGGGTGTCGGTTTGTTATATTGCCTTGGTAGTTAACTTATGAGTGGCTCATCTTGTCTTTATTTACTGGCTCTGACCCTCTTTTGTCTCTTGGATTCTGGTTTTTCTCTCATCTGGGTTATGCTCTCCCCCATCTCATGACCTTTTGCCTGCTTTTGGACTCTGCTCTAGCCTTCTCCACACCTGTACTGCATTGGACATCTGGCTGCTGGGTTGACCCCCCCCCTGCTCAACGGTATGTGTTTTGCATTATTATTATTATTATTATTATTATTATTATTATTATTATTATTATTGTTATTGTTATTGTTATTGTTATTGTTATTGTTATTATTATTATTATTATTATTTACCTTTATTTGCCCGATGTCCTATTAAGATGTAAACTGGCATATTGGAAGTGGGTCCTGTTAAGGGCCAGCCCAAGCTTTTATGAGGCCCTAAGCAAAATGTTCATTTTGGCCCTTCCCCTATTCTACCATATTGTGTAATTCGCTTACAACATACAGGTGTCATTCTGGCATTTTTTAACCTTACTTAAGTAGCAAACTCAAATGTCTTATTTAAAAAAGTTTGCTTAAGGAGCGCTACCTGGACTCAAAATAAGTAATAAAAATTAGAGGTGCTCTATTGGACAGGAGAAAACAGCAAAAAAACAAAGAAAAATTCCAAGGCACTCTCTTAAAAGTGAAGAATAAAAAGCCTTTATTAAACTGGCTTGGTTAAGAAAAAAAACCCTATATAAAATATATATTTTTTCTCCTAGTTTAAGGCCTGGGTTTGTATGTGTTCTTTGGGGTTGTCTTTAATTTGGTCAGGGGGCTGTGGTGTGGATTTTTTATGTAGTCTCATCTCTCATTTGGGGTGTGTGGTTCTGCACATGGGGGTGGTGAAGGGGGTGGGGGGGTCATGCAGATAGGGGGTGGGGGCTGTCTGGATCCCGTCTTGTGTCAGGGCCTTGCATCCTCATGCAGGTTTCCAGCTGTGGCTCATCACTCACTGCACCTTAGTCTACTTTATTTCTTGCTTTGTGTGTGTGTGTGTGTGTGTGTGTGTGGGTGTGTGTGTGTGTGGGGGGGGGGGGTCTATCACCTTATTTCTTTTCCTCATCTTTCTTATACAGATGGATCCAGCAGCAGAAGGTGGCACTCTCCTCACTACACCACTTTATTTCCTTTAAACATCAATCACTTTCTCACACACACACACACACACACACACACACACACACACACACACACACACACACACACTCTACTGACAATACAAACTATATGTAGCAGTTATTTATTACAATATATTTGAGCATCTGCAGATCCTGCAATTTTTAGACACTTTTATGTTTTCATAGATTTAACTTTTTTGGCCCTTTTTTCTTAGATTTTTGTCTTATTTCTTTGTATATATTTATTTTTATTTTTTTAATTTTTACATTTTTTTTTTCTTTGACTGCCAGGATGCTACACAGCTGTCTACTTTTTGTTTACACAGCCAACATTTTTTTTTTCCTCCCAAGTGGGTTGCCTCTTTTTTTTTTTTTTTTTTCTCTCCTTTGGTCTTCATCAGCACCTGTGAACAGAAATGGAAGGAACATGCCGCATCACCATAACGGCCAGGTAATGTGAAATGTTTCTTTTTTACTATTTATCACTTGGGCTCTTTTGTTTGACTGTAGAGCTGCTCAAGTCTCAGGAGTTAAAGTTCTTAGGCACTTTCCCACAGTAGGAACTTTATAGTTCCAAGAACCTTTTTAGTTCTCCAGAAACTACATGATGTAGGTGGTAGAGCCCAGACCACAGCATTTCCTCATCTTGTAGTACCACTGTCTTTAAAACATCTGTGTAGTGTCAGCTGTGTGTTGGGGAGGGAGGGGATACAGAGAAAATAATAGATGGACAATGATGCGCTATAGTTTTTGGGTTAAGGATGTTGGTAAATTCTGTGACATTAACATGTGTAGAATCACCTGTTACTGGATCCTTCTAACTCTCTATAAACTACTCCATTCTTGACATTGGCTGCTGGATTTGACTAGAATTAACATTCCTGTGATACAGAACATAAAAGCCGTGGCCGCCTCGTTCTCTATTCTAGTTTATAGTAGCGCTGTCTTATAGTTGTAGAGTTTTGTGCTTAAAGAATAAATTACTGTGACTCATTTTCGTAATGACGACTCTTGCAATTGTTCATGTAGAGTTAAAGAACAGTATTAGTGGTATCTGGTATTAATGTCTTTTAACTTTTGTGATGTACTTGTCATCCATTACTTTCACTCATCCATACACACTGACAACACAAACTACTTACATCAGTTATTACAGCTGCAAAACGTATACAAACCAAGGCAAACCAGATCGAGCTCCAGGAGTCAACAATTGTGTGTTGGTGTCAAATCTGTGTTTCTGACCATGAGGTGAAATGTCGGCTCGAGGAAAGTAGGAGGCATTGGTGTGGGACTGTGACCCCCTCGAGTAGGGGGCAACATCTGTGACTCCCCAGGAAAAGGGAGGCAGATGCCACTCACTAAATGACCCTCCCGTCCCCCCAAGAGGATCTAAGGGGGTTATGAGACGCGCAGGCTGACAAGGCAACAAATGAAATGGAAACAGAGACGCTATCACTACTGGAAAGTACAGAGAAAACACAGATTCTGCTTGAGCACCAGTGACTGAAAATCCCAACCCACCAGAGCTCGTGCTGGTCCTGTTAACGGATCCTTATGAAGTGAGACTTTTTTTTTTTTTTTTTTTGTCATGAGCACCATATCCTCAGACCCAGGAAAGTAAGCTGTTCTTTCATCAATTGCAAAATGTGTAATGCAACAGTTTTTTTTTTGTTTTTTTTTGTTTTTTTTTTCACCCACATTAATCTTTTTTTTTTTTTTTTTTATGGGGGCCTTTGGCACAGACGGCATTAAGTAAAACTTCTGTCTTACAGAGGACAGAAATGCATTGTTGGGTCTCAAGAGGAAACTGTTATCATCTTGTTCCATAGATGGTAGTTTTTAATCGTACCAATTGTAATGGTACTGTGTATTAACTGTTAATAAATGTAACTGTCATGGACATCTGTTGTGGGGTATTGATCATTATACTAAAACCAGCGGATCTACTTTGGACTATATTCAGTTTGCTGTGAATCAGATGCACCCATGTGATAAGTACCGGTATTGATTCTTTTTTTTTTTTTTCATGCATTACACAAGTTTTGAATTTCAACTAAATATTTGCTGTATTTATGTTTTCTATATGGATAATTTGGCCTCATCTCGTTCAGATGTAACGAATGTAATTGGGTAAATGACAAGCCCTCATTTACTAGATATACTGTTGACCTGTGTATGACTGAATGTATTATGTATGTTATGTGTTTCACTCTACAAGGGAGTGCTGTTTTTTGTTTGTCTAAATAAATATGCCCTGAAGGCTGAATATAAATATCTTGCCTTGTCTAAACTCCTGAGCTGGAGCTGTTCTGTTGTTAGTGGTGCATCTGCTAACATACAAATGAATTTAAAGTTTGTCTGGAAAAATTACGATGAAAATAAGCTAATTCATTGGAAATTCATCAGGAAATTAAAAGGCTTGATTTCAGTGTTAAAAAAAGAATTGAAAAACTGCTTCACTGTCTGTTTTTTTTCTTTTTAGTTTGGAAACGAATAATGAAGAAATTGTTTTATTTGTGGTTTTTCTTTGAAAAACTACTGAAAGAATGATACAGATTGATTCTCATTCTTGTATTTTTGGTCTTGTTTCACATATTCCTGTTATTTTTGTCCTCCACATCATTGTATTAGTCCTATTTATACTCTTGAGTTTAACTGGTTAAATAAAATACAAAATAATTACACTCTGTCACAATTCATTGACATCATCAAGGCATGTCTTTTCTAGGTCATTGTACCCATAGACGGCTCATTGATTGGTGCCGCCCACTCAAGCGGCGGGCCTTCAGGGCGGCCATCTTGGATCAGTGCCACTCGCTCGTACAGTTAATTACTTCCATAAAGGAATGGTGTGCTTATACAATTAAAGTTGTCATAAATTGCTCAATTCTCAAGTAATTTTGACAGGGTTTGTTTGTAACAAATGCCAGACACGATAGATAAATATATAGACAGACAAATACAGATATAAATAAGAAATTTTTAATTCCCAGAAAACATTCAGATGTGCTCAGGTTTTAATTGACTTTGCATTTACAGCTTTACATGGATCAAAAGACGCTGGCACAGCATCTCTGATGACAAACATTACAGGACAGCTTTCAAAGTATCTGCTTGACAAATGTTGCAATATCTACACCAGAGCATATCCAAGAGAAAATCCAAAGAGCTCAGGAATACTGGAAACTGTTTTGAAGGTGCTCCTTGGTGTGAGGGGAAAAATCTATAAAATCTGTTCTGAAGTGTGTGCAAAATTTGAGTTTTAATGCATGTTCAGGGGGTCAAATTTGAGCTCAAACAGTAGACTCCCCTTGCGGTTACAGCAGACTCCATAGGCTTTGCGCCAGATGTGGTCTGTGGCGAAGGCCTAATAATAATAGAGATAATAAAATAACCCAAGATAACACATAACACAGGGCCTTTGAAGAACAATAGCTTCTCTTTTGGAATTTAGGAGGTAGTCATCTCTAAATATAGTACATAGTTAAAAGGGATTCAAAAATCAGTCATCAGAGACCTCAGAATCCTTGGTAAAGTCCATGAATAGTTCCTAAATCTTTTCAAATTCTTGTTTTAACTTCTGTATATATGATACTCTTTCCAAAGGTAAGTTAGACATCTGTATTAACCATTGGGAGTTTCCAGGTCCATTCAAATTTTTCCAATTTATAGCAATATGTCTTTTTGCTATGAACTTAAATGAATACAAGTACATTCAGCATAATAAATGATTTGAAATTAAAACAATTTTTTATCATAATTTGAACATCAGAAGCTTGAAAAATGTAACATCAAATGGAATTTAATGTTCAGATGTAGTTACTCATGCTTAGATTGTGGTTATACTGTTTAGTCCAGTGTGTTTCAAACACAGGATTTTGTAATGCATTGACTTTTTCTCCTCTGAAGAACACTCCCTTATCTGATTTGCAAATGAATCGCTGCAGAGTTCATCTTAAAATGCGTAAATTCAACATTCAACTTGGGGATCACTGTGATGACGACCATTTGCTGGATTTCGTCAAGAACGTTGACCTGTTGGGTGGGAGTTGACAGTTTATTGAGTGGGTTTTGCCATTTGTATGCAGTGGCCGGTGTTTGAATGTAGCTCTCACCTGGATGTCTCCAATGTAGCTTGTCCTCAGGGTCAGATCCATTCTGTGCAAATGAGACCAAATTAGACTGTAATGCTCTTTTTAATTTTTTTTTACCAGGACCTTTTAGCCTCGTTCTATTCTGTGAACAAATTCTGAAAACTCACTTGTTGGGGGAGACGGCGCAGCCCACCCTCATACCCCGACAAACAGCCGAGCGTTGAAGTTGGTCTCCTGTCGAGACCAGGATGAGTAAGTTTAACCCTTTAACCCCTGACATGTTGTGGTGAATGTCCTGAATGTTTGATGTATTTTAAATATTCATAAAAATTCAACAATTTACTTAATAGGTAGAAATTTCTACATTTCCAATCCAACTTTATTTGTAAAGCACTTTAAAATAACCACAGAAGACTCAAGTGCTGTACAGAAGAATAATTATGATATTTTTATATATAGTTATATTAAGAATAAAATACAGAATAGATTAAACTACATAGAAACTGTGCAGAACAAATAAAATAAAATTGAAGTAAAAGAATAAAAATAAGACTATAAATAAAACTATAAAAACCCATACAAGTAAAAAACAAAAAAATTTAAATAAATCTCTACCAATTAAAGTTGTTGGATTGAGATGACTGGGGTATTTTCTGTTTTTTCCAACAGATTCATCATCAGACCTGGGAAACGTTTGGGAAGTTGGAAGAAAAGGCACACGGCCAATGACGACACTTGAAAGTCATAAATCTGAGACTTCAAGAAAAAACATAAAACAACTAAGTGATTATAGTAGAACACTATATTGTCTTGAATGATAAGTAATTGACTAAGGCAGGTGATTGGTCGGTAGTCAGCAGTTTTACGCAAAAACTACTGGACACATTTCCAGGAAATTTTCAGTAAAGGTGTGAAGTAGTCCAGAATGGATCTCAATAAATTTTGGTTGTCATTATGAGATGCAAAAAAGGGATAAATATGAAGTTAAAAAAGCATAATGAGGTAAAAAGTCAAAATTATAAGATGATAAAAAGTCAAAATTATAAGATAAAAAGTCAAAATGATCCCGCCCCTATTTTGGGCCAATCTAAAATTTCTATAACAACCCATTATTGAATTAAAGCCAATATGAGTTTGACCTTTCTGCTAAATGCGACCTTGACCTTTGAACTTTTGCAATGTTGATAATTTCGTTATATGTATATATGCATCAGTGCGTGTAGTATTATATTAATATATCCATTATTGATTAAGTTATAGAGTGATATGTATTTGTTTGAGACACACACAGTGTTACAGAAGTTAATTTTGCAATATGTCCAGAAATCTCAAAAATTATTGGTCATAGGTGATAACACCAATTATGAGAAATGTAAAACTCTTCATTTTGTATCGTTTGGTACCAATCTGAAAGTTCTCTAACTCCTTTCTTGTGCATTAGCTATATGTATATGCCCATGTCATTTCATGGTGACATCTCGCATGCACGCACACACACACACACACACACACACACACAGAGTGAGGTAAAAAGTCAGTTATGAGTTAAAAATCATAATTATGCTATAGACGGTCACAATTTCTCTCCTCCACTGATTTTCTTTGTGAAGCCACTTATTTATGTACTGTCACATTTGTTTAGTTTGAAGACATAGTGAGCCGATTCAAAGAATATAAGGTATAGATACTAGTCAAAATATAGGGAGTAAAAGTAAAAAGGTGCCAGGAAAATGAATACTCAATTAAAGTACAGATACCTAAAAAAATCTACTGAAGTACAGTAACAAAGTACATCTAAATTAGTTACTTTCCACCTCTGTGCACAGTGCAATTTACAATGCTTTACAAAATTAGAAAGAGACAAGTTACAGGCACACAATTGTGAGTGAGTGAATGGATGGTTATGGAAGATACAATAAGACAAAAATAACTACCTCTGTCTTCGAACAGGCCTAAAAAAATATAATAAATTAAAAATGGACTTGGATTTAAACATGTTACTGCAGATCAGGTTTATCAAGAACAGCACAGTTACATAAATGGTATAAAATGAATGTATGGGATGTCACTGTGTTGGCTGATATGGAACTAAAACAAAAAAAAAAACATGAATATAGAAGAGAACCGCTGTGGAATAACTGTCCACTGTAGTGACCAGTATGCATTAAAGGGTTAAAGTCTTTCCAGAGGTCTGAAGTCCACATTTTCTGCACTAATAACCAGGTTTTGATGCAGCTGTATGAGACTTATTGAACTCTACTGACATCTAGTGGTAGGAAGCACAAAAAACACTTCATCTTCATATATTAATGTGTGATTTTCTTAATTGGGTGCATTTTGTGTCCCACAGGTTTACCTCAAAGATTTTCATATAAGGTAAACCACAAAATATTTCAAAAATGTAAAACACTCAATGAAAAAAAACATGAATCTTTGCATTATAACACACAAACTTACTTTAAATATGATATTTTCAAACATTTCATGCGTTTCTGAGGTGTAGAGTTCAGCCAAATGAGCATGACCCCAATGACCACAGTTACTTTTTCTTTGTTTTTTTTTAATATAAAACAAATCAAAATTGTCAGTAACCACAAATGTTTCTGCTAATATAATAATTTATCGGTCTATTTGAAACTTAATCTAAGAAATATGAAAAAGAAAATACTTTATTTTTAAAATGGCACTATTTAATCTTCTCCCTTAGTTTTGTTCAACTCCACAACAGGATATCAATCATGCCATTTTTAAAAATAATGATTTAGTCTAACTTTCTAAGCACCCAGGAAGTTACATCATTGAAGTCTTTTCCCACTCAAACTGAAAAGACGGGTCACTATAACCATACTTTCTTACCTATATTTCATTGTTTTTATCATCAGATTGACATCGTTAAACTCAACCTTACAACACTGTTAAAAGCATAAATTATATTTAGTATTATTTGGGGAAAAAATAATAGTTTTGGAAAAGTTTATTAATTTCATGCTTTTCTCATGCTTTCTACCCTAGCTAATGTGGTTCTATGACTATTTTTAGCTAAAATCTTCCACCCCATAACAAAAAAACACTGTTATGGGGATGAATCATTGTTACAGGGTTGAAGGTTGGACTGCAATGTGCACCCAATACAGAGAATCACCCTAATAACAGATTGATGCTTTGCTTTAATTATTCGCTCTGGGTTTTCTGAGTCAGGTTCAGGGTCCTGTGGGGATTTAAGCTTCTCATCTGTGTCTACGGTTTGTAATTATACTAATTGTTTCACTTATATGATGTAATCGGCAGCGTTTTTCATCTGGGCCGTCCAATTTCAGCCAAATACGATGAACTATAAAAAGGTTTTAATTGGTCCATGATAGGTTTTTGAATCAGTGGTGTCATGTGATAACCCATGGAGCCTAAAGGCAGCGTCTTTATGAGGATTTATTTATACTTCCATCTAGAAATCACACACAAAACCTCTGAATAAAGAGCGTTTTGATCAGTGATTCGCCGTTAACAAAGAAGTCTTGTGTTCCACAGACAAAGAAGAGATATTCCTGTCAGACTGAAAAGTTAATTTCATTTCAAACTATTAGATTTATTTCAGTTTGAACAACTTGTTGCAGAGTCGACCTCATGTTAATATCTGTAACGTTGCATCAGATGAATTAAATATTCTATGTAGGTGTGATGTGAAATTACCCCGCATGGGTAACTGCAAGTTTCACTGCTTAAGGACTACAGATCAGCAACAACTTACAGCTGCACAGTGTGGGCCAGGTGAAGCTGGTGAGCACTGGGGGAAAGGTCATGACAGAATGTGATAGTGATTGTTTGTCTCTATATGTTTCAGCTCTATAATGAACTGGAGACTTGTCAGGGGTGTACACCACCTTCGCCTGTTGTAAATGGATTAAGCCCCCAGTCACCCCCATGAACCTAGTGAGGATAAAGCAGGTTCAGAAGATGAGTGAGTTGAATTCAGAGACAAAAAAAAGAGAAGAATTTTGGTGCAAAAAAAATTCAAAATCTGACGAAACAGATTTGCCTCCATATTTTTACCCCAATATAAAACTATATTCAGACATTTGTCGCACTTGTTTTGTATCCCAGACCCCTAAAAAAAAAAAAAAAAAAGACCCACCTGAATTCAACTTGTCGACATCCTTTTGTCCATATCTGTAGAGCACAGGTATCAAACTCCAGTCCTCGAGGGCCGGTGTCCTGCATGTTTTAAATATTTCCCTCTTCCATGGGATTCAGTTTAACCCTTTAACTCCTGAGAACTAACAAAATAATTGGTAACATGAGCAAAGTAAGACACAAATCAAAGAAAAACACTAAATTTACAAAACCAAAATGTACAAAAATAAACAAAATGAGCAACAAAAACTAATAAATATTTACAAAATGACAAATTATGTAGAAAATTACTCATTACTTAATCATCTTTGCTTCTGCCTGAGCCTTTGTCAGTCAAATTCTGTATTGTTCTCTCTCTTTTTGCTGCTTTGAAGTGAATATATGACTGAAATAAACTAAACAAAAAAAAAAAAATTGTATTGAAATTTGGTCCCAGCAATTAAAATTTTGCCTTTAAAAATGTTTAAATAAACTAAAAAAATAAAAAAAAAACTCTTGCTTTTTGGCACCTTCTCCATGCACAAAACCAAAAGGAAAACAGTTGAATTTTTCTGAATATTTAAACATCATCATCCATTCAGAATGCATCATCCCTGACTCATAAAGAGTTAATAATCAGCTCCTCATCAGACTGATAATGATGCAATGGCCTCCAGGTGTAATGGAAGAGGGAAACATCTAAAACATGCAGGACACCGGCCCTCGAGTACCGCACTTTGACACCCCTGCTGTAGAGGGAAGCTTGGCATTTTTACACTGAACTCTGTTTGAACTCCTCCTCAGACTGCTCTTACACCTCCTCTGTTGTAGCTTCAGTACATCTCCACTCTGTTTCAGGCCCAAACCTTATCCAACCGTGTGTCTCCATCCGTCACACAGAGCCTGAGTGGGTTCCCTGAAGTGGAGATCTGTTCCACAAAAGAGCGTTACCAACACAACTCTAAGTTTAACCTGAGGATGAGAAGCTTTTACCTTCACAACTGGCGATCGGAGTTCACTGTGTTCACTCTAACTGTGGCAAAAGTAAAAGCCATTATCAGTACAAGAGATGATGAGTCACCATGGCAACAGGTAACCAAACAACACAGCATCTATGTCATCCAATGTTAAAAATAGACTACGAAAATATACAGTATATGTATGTGTTTCCATAGGTTTAGTATATGAAATAATATACTCTGGGGACCCAATAGTGTTTGTTTTCTCTGTTTATTCATATATAATCAGAGAAAAAAATAGAATGATCATAAAAAACAAAAGAAGATATGCAAGGGGAAATGGATCAGGAGAAAAGGAGAGTAGATGTTTTTTGTTCATATTTTAAGGGTCTCCTCACACACAAACAACACATGGTTGTATTGTAACGACATTAAAAAGTGAATTTTGTATGACATGTCCCCTTTAATTAGCAATAATAGTTGACAGTGAGATGTATTAATAGGATAAATTCTGCCTATTTGTAAACGGTAACAATTGCTACTTAAAACTATATATTCTATCATATTATTATTATTGTGACCTCCACCAATGAGGTATTAAATTCAAGTCTGTTTGTTTGTCTGTCTGTCTGTCAGCTGGATTATGCAGAAAGTTCTGAACGGATTAGATAATGGGTCAAGGAAGAACCCATTAGATTTTGAGCAATGAAGGTCAAAGGTCAACATCACACTAAAGGTCAGCAGCTAAAACATGTCTGAAGGTGAGACGATGTGAATGCAAAAAAAACCCCTGAGATTTTATCTTGTCTGAATCCTGAGATATTACCACTTATGTGTTTTAGCTGTTGACCTTTAATGTGACCTTGACCTTTGACCTTCATCGCTCGAAATCTAATGGGTTCTTTCTTGACTGCTGCCACACGAACACAGACAAACAAATGGACTCGAGCGTAATACCTCCTTGGCGGACGTAATAATAATAATAAAGGTAATAATAAGGCCATGCCAGGTATCATAGAATTCTCCATAAGGGTCAGGGCAGGAGGGTTATCCAGGACTTCAATATCTGATAATAGAAAAAGGTTTAGGTTTGCTGATGACGTTGATATATTTGATTGAATGAGCTCTGAGGAGTGTGGGACAATAATGTTGGGGGTTCTGTGATGCTGTGAAGGAACAATGGCCTTTGTGTGAATATCAACTGTACAGTAAATAACCTACTATATGGTAAAACAACCAAACCTATGTATAGAACAGAAGAGAATATATATACTTTATTGATCCCACAATTGGGAAATAGTTTAATGTCAACAGCAGAACAAGCAACAGCACGAAACCTAGCGGGATGTTACTGTGGTAAAGGTAAACACACAGAGAGAGCGAGACGGGAGGGGGGGAATGTTCCTTCACACATTCTGAGCCAATCAGAGACGCCTCATTACTGAGTCATGGACATGTATGACGAAGTACCGCTAAACTCTGTTGTTCGACCTCGAGTCATTTTTGTACCGTGTAAAAACAGCTGGAAACAAAGTAATCCAGATGATGAAAACACAGAAATATTAATGAAATAATGGTGGAATGACACCTTTAAGAAAACAGGATGTTATAGTTCAAAAACTTGACTTGAGAAAAACTGAAAGTTTTGGATTCACATGAAAAATATTAGTTTAAAAACAGTTGTCGGAACTAACTCAACAAAAACTGTGTTCCCCAGTGTTATAAACATTTTTGTGCTTTGGTAAATTGACTCATAAGGGATTGAGGGACATTTAGAGGCGATAGGAAATGCAGATGTTTCTATATGTGTTTAGTAAAGGTTTTCTGTTCTATTAGCATCAAACATTTGCACAGAAAGAACAAGAGAATACCGTGTTTTTACTTGGAAACAATGTTCTTTGTAATGTTCATAGAGCTAAGCAGGACTTATTTGCATTTTTACAAAGCAATATATTAATATAGCAAACTTGAAAAGTGACAAAAACATATTTTATTTATCCTGCAGTGTGTTGTGGAACGGCTGTGAATAATTTAGTGTGTAAAAAAAAAAAAAAAGAAAAGAAAGTGGAATCCCTCGCTGCAGCAGTTCACAAAGGTAACAAAAAGTACATACTGTGCATTTGTAAGCTTCATCACCGTCCTCTGAACATATTCACCTACTGCTGTAAACTCCTATATTGTTAAGAACCCAAGGGCATGAGCCGCTGGAAATACTGTGGCATTCAAGTAATGGGATGACACAGATGGCCTTTGCACCCTGTGGTTCCACTGTGGGCAAATTCATTAGTCTTTCTTTGAGGATAGAACGGCCTCAAGGACATTCTTCGGCTTATTTATAAGAGCAAAGACATTCTTTCTTTTCCAAACATGAGCAAGTCTTTGAATATACGGTTACTTCAGACATTGCTGACATAAAAAGACACGTATCAATCGATCTGTTTGCATGATGTGCATTGATAATTGAAGAACAGAATACTTACATACGTTCACTTGACATTAATGACCTGGTATTGATTTACAGTATGGGTAGAAATTCAGTATGAGCATGAAAAGTAACACTGAGATGTGTGATGAAAGTGTATATTGGATATCAGGCCATAAGCCAGGGTTTGCATGAATGACCATGTCTTATAATTACACCAGAGGAGAGAACATGTGGGTACATTTTTCATCTTCATGTCCATTCACATACAGACAATACATATTTCGAACCATTAAGCCCAGCCACAGTTTTATGGCTGAAAAATGTATTGATTAGATACAGATTTGATTGCTCCCACATGACAAAATATCTCTTTAGATTCATTAATGTGTTTTAAGTTAACTTTATAGATCAACCTTTTGACCCCTGATATTCTGAATGTATGATTTATTTTAAATACTCCCACAGATTCAACCATTTGCTCAGTTGTTAAATTTCCAAATGTGTTGATAGAATAGACCTTGTTCTTTCCATAGATATCTGAGCATGCTCAGTTCACTCCAAGCTACCTGTGGAATGGGAGGTAAAACATAGATCAGTGAGTGACACTGTTTCACTCTAAAAATAAATAGTTTTATTCTGGAAGCATTTTACTTGTATGTCTGTATAATTACAGCATCTTCAGAACATATGCTTCAGTCCTGCCCATTTCATGTAGCTACAGGATTTTTTTTTTTTAGATATTTTAATGTGAACCACAACCAGAATATTGACTTGACTTTGCATGTGCATTTTATCTCTAAATCCACACGTCCAACATGGCTACAAATCTACACAAACAAATTGAACAAAATTGCCTCTGGGAAGTAGCAGGATATTACAACCTTTTGACAATCGTCCCACCTTCATGTGTAATTTATCCCAACCAGCATTGAGGCAATGCCTTTAATTAAACATTAGCATGAGTGTTCATCATGCTACGATGCACAGGATCCTATATGCACTGCATGAGATGGCTACATGGAGCGCTGAGAATACACAGAATTTTTTATTTCACTACATATGTTCTATTTTTTATAGTGCATAAACAATATGCAAAGGGTTCATTTATAATGTACCTACTAAAGCTCAGTGTCTAGTATGCATACGCACTATGTAGGTCATTTAATATAACATTTGCTGTACTTGTTCTGATGCCATAGTATCATGAAAAACACAAATTTCCTGGGTGTGTGATTTCCTTGGCAGTGGGTTGTGTTTGGTAATAACTGAGTTTGAGGAGATTTTGGCTTCGTCTGTTTAAAACACACTGTTTAATCCAATAGAAAGTGTGTATTGTTGTGACTGGCAAATTCAGAACTTAATGTCGTTAGTGAAAGGCACTGCAGCAGAATAAAAAATGGTGCAAATAGGGAAGTTGCTTGCCAGAATCATAAAGGGCTCTTAGCCTCGTATTGACATACTTCCTCCCACTGAGGTTGTAAACTGGTCGGTGCATCTGCCAGTGGAGAGGTGTAGTGAATATCAATTGGTGAACAGTGAGCCAGCAGAGTGATAGCTGACCACGGAGACAGACACTGGAGAGGCTCGGGCGGGAGGGAGCATAGATTATTTTTTTTAATGAGAAGCTGTTAGGAATAACCCCAATACAGTCCAACTATAATGCAACTAAGAGATAAACTTGAAGTGTCTAATATAAACTGTATGTATTTCTATCAACACCAACCAACACAAACTTTTAAGGCAGTGTATAAAATAATAGTCTTTTGTTTTATCTATATTTTCTGGTTCATCTGGTTTTATCTTCAGTCATTTCACCCACAGGGACCTGGGGTGGATTCATGGAGCTCAGTAGGACCAATGAGATTTAATAAGACCAACTCTCTACTGGCTTCTCCTTTTTAATACTTAAAAGTTCAATATGTAAAATTCATGCCAGCTTGTGTTTGGATTGTTTTGTGCGCACATATAGTTATTTGTTAGCTCCATTTCTTTGCTGCCAATGGTTAATAGAAGTTTCCTGTTGATGTAAAGTGGTGGTGCCTAAAGTTTTCAGTTTAAAACACAGAAAGTAAATTTTATGTTCTTTGGGGCCCCAAATTTAAAGAAATACATCATTAATTTCTATTAGGACTATCCTTGACTCATTCTTTCACCATTAAAATAATGTTTGTTATTTAAAAAAAAAAAAAGTTTGTTTCTATTGTATTCTATTCAAAACTGAGAAAAAAACAAATAATTCAGTACACATATAAACACTAGTCGTGGGCATATTTCATTATAGGTCAATTTAAGTTGAAAATAATAATAATAATAATAATGATCTAAAATGTCTAATAACTGTTGATCAAACCACATTTTCATGGGCATCAGATATGACCCATTTGGATGTTCAGAGGTTCTGTAGTTACCGTGGAAACACTGTCGTCTTCTACAACATTGATTCACCAGTAAAACACATGGAGTTTAATCAATGACAGTGAACTTCGATTTACATTCAGTTAATCATATATTGTGATTTAAAAAATAAAACACATTTTCTTGGAAGTATTAAATTCAGGTCTGTTTGTCTGTCTGACTGTCAGCAGGATTACGCAAAAAGTTCTGAATGGATTTTGATGAAACTTTCAGGAATGGAAAAACCCATTTGATTTTCAACAATGACGGTCAAAGGTCAAGGTCACAGTAAAGGTCAACAGGTAAAACACATCAGTGGTAATAACTCAGGGTTCAGACAAGATAGAATCATGGAGTTTTTTTCCATTCACATCGTCGCACCTTCAGACATCAGACTTAAACGTCATCACGTCATGTTTTGACATCATATGATGCCATATCAAACCTTGGCGGAGGTCTGCTGTCTCTGACTGCCTTTTTTTTTTTTTTTTCTATTTTCCATATATAATAATAACCCGTAACTGAACTCTGAGCTTTTATGAACATGTTCGTGACCTGGAAAATACTACTGCTGTCAAATGATTGAAATCAGATTAATCACAGGGTTGCTTTGGATTAATTTTGATTAATCATGATTAAATATAAAGTTTTAATCTATATTAATTAAATTTTATCATGCATGAGTAAACAGATTCAAGAAGGAAGGGAATATATCTGCACATAACATGTTTGTTGGCTGGACAACTTGTTATTCTGTGCTTCTGCTAACACTTTGGCTAACATATGCTTCATTTTAAGGTGGTATTTTGATCTGGATGTGCATGGGTTGTTGAAAAACTTTTTTCAACCACTGTGTATATGTACATAAATGTGGAATGTGTGAGTAATTGTGCAAACTGTCAGAAATAAACAGTGAAATTATTGAGTATAAGGTGCAAGTTGTCAATATCCAGCAATGAGTGTGTGTTGTATATTACAGTGTACAACAACATTTTCTGTAATATTTTTACAAATAGGTTTTGGTGTGGCTTTAGTCAATTCTGATAAAATTCTAATTTGATATCTGTTTTAAGATTCAACATGTGGATTTTTTTTGTTGTTGTAAAAATCTGTTTATTTTTCACACTTATATAATCCAGTACATGTACAATACAGTCTATCATACAATAGCAAGTAAAACGTGGAAACAAACTGAATGGAATCCAATATTAGTCGACACATATTTCATGTAGCTGGATCTTCTATGGCTGGAAGTCTGTGAATTAGAAACGAGGCTCCAGCAGTAGTCAGTAAATAGTGCCTCCATCTCACTTACGTATGTCCTAGTGGAATGTAAAACCATGTTCATTGCTCACATCAGACATATTTACTAGTAAAAACAAAAAAACTCTAAATGAGAGTTAAGAAAATTAACTTTTAGGGACATAATGCAACCAGGTTTTCAAATGCAAATTTAAAATTTTGTCAAAATCTACCTGTATACGACTATATATTAACAGCATTTTTGAAATATTCATCAAATTCTGGTTCAAATAAATGATTTGTTAAAAAAAAATAGATAAATTGTTGTACAATGTTATCAGTGCATGGCCTCTGCAGTGCATTATAAACAAAACAACATAGGAAAAAAAGCAGAAAAGGCTGGCATTCGAGAGTGGAGTAAGGAAATCCAGCCTCAGGGGCGCCATCTTACTGTGATAGCATCTGCACAGTGTGAAGGTGATGCAGTCTGTCCCTACAGCATCTGAACAGTGACTTCAGAAGGTTGTTCAGATGAGAAGACCTGACTATCATCCTCCTATCTCCCACCACCTGCTCTGCGTCCAGGGGATGGGGGGGGGGGGTTTCCAGGACAGAAGTGGCCTGGAATATTCTGTCCTGTCTGTCTCTGCAGTGGAGATCCACTTCATAGAAGGAAAGTCTGAAAAGGTCCATGAGAGTTTTCCCTGGAGCCTGAGGGACCCGAGTCCACACAGGTCTGTCTTTTAATGTGCTGTCACTTCAGTCCAGGTTCTTCTTAAGGTCAGGGGTGTCAAATATACGGCCTGTGGGCAAAAACCAACACGCAAAATGACCCAATCCGGCCAGAATTTGTGAAATGCAAAAACTACACATAGATATTAGCAGTCAGTGTTGTCACAATAGCACTAGCACTTTCAGCTTATTTATGTGTAGTCTATTTTTTAATTGTTTTACTTGGTACTATTATCTGTTTTTAATTTTAATCTAGTTTTATATTTTATTCAGTCATTGCTTTGTATTCTTTGCCTTCATTTGCATTGTGGTTTTTTTTTTGGTTTTTATTTAATTCTTTCTCACTTTCTCCAGTAACTCGCTTTGGGGAAAAAAGTGTCTGCCATATACATAAATAAAATAATAATTTGAGCTTAGTAGCCACATACAGCACATTTTAATCTCAAGTGGATTGAACTAGTTAAATACCATGACCAAGAACAACAAACCCCCCTCCCACACAAACATTTTACCCAACTTGGCCTTTCTCTTATCATTGTAAAAACACATTGTTGGTGCCCTTGACCTTTGACCTACATTCATCAAAATTGAATGGGATCTATGGTGGATCACCTTTTACCTTTCCTGAAAATTTCATGTAAATTGTTCCAAATTATTTTTGCGTAAAGTTGTGCCCCTCGCCTTCTGCTTTTTAAATTTTTTTTGGGGGGGTGGGGGTGGGGGTAAAATAACCTCCAAATAATGACAGTCCAAATTTCTTACTGTTGTCTACATTTCCATCTTTAGTGAAGTCTACTTTTAGGAACAATTTAACTTCATGGCGCTGAGGGTGCGATAAGGAAGATACCATGCAGAGATGATGCAGGCGGGGCGTCCCAGATATGAGGCTTTCAGGTGGAATGGGAAAAGCCACATCCCACACTGTCTCCCACAGCTACATCTGTATCTGTGAACTGCTTCAGTGGAGAACAAATGACAAGTCCACCACGAAGGTCTTTTAGGAATGTGGAGACTCCGTTGCCCCCCCACCCCCAACAAACACACACTCACACACACAACAAACACACACTCACACACCACTGCTCGTTGACAAGGTGATGTTACACTAAAAATCTCACTATTGTCTTACAACAATGATTTACTTCTGAGTTGAAGACAAACCTATTTCCTTGAAAAGTCAGAGTTTTATCTTCAGATAACGGAGGATTTTCTCGTTTCGTGTAAAAATGTAATTTTATTAATCCCAGGAGAAAATGTTTGTCTCCATTCAAGTGGAATTATTTTGAAAAACAACAGAAGACATATTTAACAATGAAAGGAAAAGAGAAAAAAAGTATGATTTTGTTGAATAAAACAGACGGATGGATGGATGGGACGGATGGATGGATGGACGGACGGACGGATGGATGGATGGGACGGATGGATGGATGGGACGGATGGATGGATGGGACGGATGGATGGATGGATGGATGGATGGATGGATGGATGGATGGATGGATGGATGGATGGATGGATGGACAGATGGATGGATGGATGGATGGATGGATGGATGGATGGATGGACAGATGGACGGATGGATGGATGGATAGATAGATTCCTATTCCTTCCTCATTACACATATATCCAATAACAGATAATTGCTTCATATATCATATGTAGGGATGGGAATTGAGAACTGGTTCTTTTTGAGAACGTGTTCCCAGTATCTAAATTCCTAGGAATCATTTCCTTCTATGCTTAAACTTTGTGTGTATCGATTCCACCTCCGTTGCACATGCGCTGTGACATCACACATACGCTATATTGTTTTGGTTCAGAACATGGCCGACATGACATTGAGTCAAAAACTCTCTAAAGTATGGATGTACTTCACACAAACCGTTAACACCAGGTCTACTCGTAACACTCACAAAGCTTCCATTTCTTCAAAGGACTAAATCTGTCCAATATCCTTAAACATTTGTCCACGCAGCATGTGATTCATTTGTGGGAATGTCATGTGTTTGATACGCTACTTAGTGATGCATGTGAATCTAATAGCAGAGCATCATCTGGTTGATGGGGGGGGGGGGGGTGTAAATGTCCTGCCCCTCAAATAATGAATAAATAAATAAAAGGTAGGGAAAAGGAAAAAGAGGTGCACAACAGAGGGAGACACAGAGGAATTATTGAAACATCTGAAGTTTGACCTTCACTCAGTTTTTATTCATCAGTTCAGATCTGCACTTTGTTTTACACTTTTATCTCTTTGTTTTTTTTCCTCTTTCATACTCATGCTTTTTAATACTTCCCTGTGTTTGTTTTATGTAAAGCACTTTGAATTGTTTTATACATGAAATGTGTCGTATATATTAAAAAAAAAACTACCTTGCCTTTCACTTTGTAAGCATCTCAAGTTTCACTTTGACTTCTGATCATACGGCGTGACCCCCACCCCCCACCCCAAAGCAGGCCCAGCATGAGGTGTTATTATTTCACCAAGAAACAGTGGAGTTATGTTTTTGTCTGTGTTTACAGTAAAATAATTCAAAAAGTTATGGATAGATTTGGCTGAAATTGACATAATATATTGATACTGGCACAAGAAAGAAAATATAAAATTTTGGTGGTGATTGGTGGAGATACGTATGTGTGTGTGTGTGTGTGTGTGTGTGTGTGTGTGTGTGTGTGTGCGTGCAGGGGGCGCACTGATCTGCCTTGGCGGAGTCTGCACTCTCTGAGTGCTTTTCTATTTATTGGATACTTTTATCATTGCAACGCTGCTGTTTGTTGATCTACAGTTCAGACTAAACTGTGACTGTAAAAACTAGGAAAGGGTGATACTGAAGGGTTGATTGTGATTGGATAATTAAAAGTTTTGCATTTACATATGGTGAGATATGAAGGGGGAAGGGGGCACACTCATGGGAGTGAAAGTGAAGCCAAGCGCTCATTTGGATAATTTGAAACGGGGGGGGGGGGTTGTTGATCTGCTTTGACAGTCTGCTCTTTCTGAGTACTTTTCTAGTTATTATTTGTGCATATTGTATATGTTATATTTTCTGTGCAGAGATGGAAATATGACAGACTGTTAATGTAAACAAACCTGTTTATTTCCTCAACTAATGAGAATTAATAAGAGAAGTGATGAGGAAATGGACCGATACGCAAAATTAATGTGAGAGTGAAGAATCAGAATCAGAATCCTTTTATTGTCATTGTCCCATTGAGCACAACGAAATTTAAAATAGAGCAACTCTCGTTAAAACAGTGCAACTTTCAGAAAAAAGAAAAAGAAAAAATAGTGCAAGAAACATTATTAAAAAACAATGCAGAAAAATAAAAACTGTACAGTTCAAGATAAAAATATAAATAAAATAAAACTGTGTACACACACACACACACACACACACACACACACACACATATATATATATATATATATTGCAATATTGCAGTTATCATATCAGAATATCAGAATATTTAAAGTCTTATCAATTCCCATCCCTAATCATATTTATGGTTGTGTTTTTTTTTTTTACTCTGAATGTTGGCACCAGATCAAAACCATCTCTATGACCTATTTTATGCCTCAACTCTTAAGTTTGTGAAAGTCAGCTGTAGAAGAAAAAGACACTGAGGAACTAAGAGGATTTTTGCAGAAAAATAACTCCCGTCTTCTGTGTAGAGATCAGAGTAAAGACAGTTATGGCTCAGTCAGTAGGTTAGAAATGTCAACAATACAAACATCACAAGCTTGACTGAGTCTTATATAATGAACCTTTATCCTCAGAAACAACAGAAAACTTTTCACTTGTTCCAATGTTGGTGAAGTCAGTTTGATGTTAGAGGAATAGTGTTAATTAAATATACAGGAGACAGACACTTCAACTGGACTGTAATTTAAAATAAATGTGTTCCATTCTCTGCTTCAACAACAAGTCGATAGGTCTGTCAAAGTGGGTGGCTGAAGGAACCTCGTAGATGAGCTGTGGAGGTGTAAATCAAAAGTCAAAGAAAAAGAGTGAAGTGTAAGATTCAAGCCCAGATGTGAATATAGAGAAAAAAAAAAACGACAAAGAAAATTGAAAATCCAGAAATGTGAAACACAAGTGATGAATTGACTGTATGACTGTAACACAATGTGTGAAATGTCATTTGTTTTTTTAGATAATTTTTTTCTATTATTTCCTTGTCATCACACCTTGCACAATGTTATGTATATTTTTTTTAATACAAAATGTATGTGATGGTTCTTGACACAAAATAAATAAATAAAATTAAATTAGTACTGAGCTGCTGCATCGTTGCCCACACCTTTTCTGGGTATTGTTATTCTTACAACTTGTTTACACCTCCACAGCTCATCATTTTTTGTTTTTGATTTATTTTTTTAACATTAAAAAAAAAAAAAGTGAATATTCAGTTATAATTTAGAAGGATGTACAAAATAAGATTTTACAGTGATAAATTAATATAGATTATCATGAATAGGAGATATATTAAATACTGTATTTATAATAAATATAAAGTGAATATAATTATACTTATGGTTAATTATACGAATTGCATTGTGTGAGGTGACTAATAAAACAATGTGTATATAAATGATTGTAGATGTTTTGCGTAAAGGATAAATAGATATAAAAAACTGTGTTAAATCATAGAATGGTCAAATTTTTTGACCATTCTATGATTGATCTTTTGATGATTTTGTGTACTCGAAATAAACTCCTTCTACTACATTTGCTATAACTCTGCTGCGTTTGTTTAGTTATTGTTCTTCTTCTATGGGGACAAATGGAAACATGTTAATGTGGAAGTGAATGTAGCGCTACCTAGTGTCTGGGAATGGAACAGTAATTTGAATTGAATTTCTCTTGTTGACATGTAAACTCCAGTTAAGTCCAATAATTAGAATTTATGTACTGACTGAAATTTATTGTTCATTTACATCATTAATGGGGGAGGGGCTTGGTGGAAGTCTGTATTCTCAGTGTGCTTTTCTAGTTTCTTAATGGTTCTCATCTCATGTGGTCTCTTATAAACCCACTGGTCTGGTGTGAATAAATGTTTAATGGATTTTTTAAATACCTATTAAACCAACAGTTTAATACCTTGATGTATTTAACTGAACTTTTTCCTGATCTTTATCTTTAACACGCTGATTATTCATGTCATTCATTAATATTTTTAAATAGTATTACTATATATAACTGCTTTGAGGACTCCATTATGGGCAAAACCATTTTCTTTTGTTCACCATGAATTATTAACGTTGTTCAACCCACAACATAATTCACTAATTAACACCTGCAGCAATCAAACTTTACACTGTTGTCTGCAATTCCACTTGTTCTTTGTAGTTTATATTTAGTTTTTGTCATAGAGAAAAGTTTATCTAATTTTTAATTCCCATTTCTAGCATCAATTTCATTCTTATTTTGTAATATATTGTATATGCTTCATTGATATACATACTGTGACATACCCTTAATACTGTAATATTCAGATTTCGTCCATTTTATGAACTCTAGACTTGTTACTTTGTAATTTTTTAAAATGTATATTATAGTTTCTTATCTTATTTTTAGTTTTTGTAATTTTATATTTACTCTATTCTATTTTTTTCCTGTTTAAGGCTGTGATAAATTAACATGGATTAATCCATCATCATGATTCATCTGATTAAAAATGTTAATGCAATTGATTGCAACAATTATTTACAGTTGTTTTGTTGATACTGTTGAAGGTGTTGACCAAACATTTTAATTGCATATATATTAAAATTTTTGCATATGTTTTGACTATTTTATCAAATTTTTTGGTGTTTTTGTTTGTATTGTAGAAGAATATGTTTTGACTGTTTCATTGTTTTTTTGTGTTTTAGCATGTTTTGTATATTTTTTTCAGGTTTCTTAATTTAGTTTTGTGTGCATTGTGGGAAATTCTATTCTATTCTATTCTATTCTATTCTATTCTATTCTATTCTATTCTATTCTATTCTATTCTATTCTATTTCTCTGTATTAGCTAACCCAGCTGTTAATCTCACAGACTTGGATGTCTCGCATGGTAAATCTCCTTGCAGTTTCAGTGACGAAAAGCTCCTTAAACTTTCCCTTCCCTAATGTCTGATGCTTTTAATGTCCGTCATGTTGACAGGACCATTAAGTAAATGAGTGTTTGAATGCTCCGCTGTCAGATATTGTGTGCTGACCTGAGCTGTGTGGGTGCAGCGGAGATGACGGAGCCTCACATCAATGCTTTAGTGTCCTGGGCATAAAAGGAGCAATGTGCCCCATAGAAGGGCTGTCTGTGCCCCAGCACCGTGCAGCTGTGGGCACGGGCACACGTCCCCCCCCCCCCCCACCGCTCCAACACTGAAGGCCACAACACCAACACGATCATACAGGCACACTCTGAAAATATAGGAAGTACATAATGAAGTCTAGTGGGATGTACAGTAAATCAAATCAAACTTTATTTATATAGCACGTTTCATACAAAAAATGCAACACAAAGTGATTTACAGCATTAAAAACATTAAAAACAAGTACCCATCCCCTCCCTCCATATATTCACAGAGAACACATATGTCACACTTGCAACTAATTCACCCTCTACTCATATACTCATAACGTAGAATTATATTGTTATATTATTATATTATGGGAGGAGTTTACCTCCCATGACGTGTCTCCTGTGGGAAAGAAATAACTCCATTTCCTGTCAAATCAGCAGTTTTTAATCTAAATCTTTGAAGATAGGGTTTATGGACCATGGTCATTTTCACACAGGTGTTAGAAAATTAATTTATGAACAACACTAAGTCTAAATTTAAGGATGAAAAAAAAAACCTTTTAAGTAACCATTTTAAGTACAATAACAAAGTACTTATACTTTGCTACTTCCCACCGTTGGTATTCTCTCAATGAGCTTCAACAGATTGCCACTTGGAATTACACCATGACCTTTGACCTTGAGACCTTGAAATGTCAAAGTCATGGTCACATAATAATAATAATAATAATACATTTTATTTGTATAGCGCACATGATTTTAAATGGTCATAACTCCAAAAACAGTGGTGTTAAATACTCAGTTACTATTGTTGCAAGATAGGAAGCTATATGTAGGCTTCAAAATGACATCATGACCTTTAACCTTGAGCGATATTGAAAGGTCAAAGCCACGGTTTCATGTTTTGAGAAGGAGATGTCCATTAAGAGCTAAAATGTTTGCAAGGGGTGGGGTTTGTTGTGCATGGCATCACTTGTATTAAAAATAAATAAATAAATATATTACGTTACAGAGTTAGCATTACAAGCATTTTCAAGCACGCATACGAACCACAATTTATCATAATGAAATAATTTTTTTTTGCATTTTCAGGCAACTGTACAAATGTCATTTAAAATAAGTCACTGATCAGTTTAGATTGTCGTTAATAGTTTAGATTGATTTCATGAACCCACTGAAGCAGGACAGGAATGGTGCAGGGGTTATTTCTGAGTGCAGGGTTTTTCCTTTATCATGTGTTTCATGTTCAGTGAAGTCTGAAATACACTTCAGTTTGTGCAGAATGGAAGAGCAGAGTCTTTCTTCTCTGTGACCGCAGGGTTTTCTGCTCAGTTGGTCTCACATTAAGGCCTGTTTAGCCGCTTATAAGGCAGGGGCAGTGACTGATCTTATACATGCCTCTCTTTCTCGAAAATATTTATGTCTTATGATAAAGCGGGGGGGTGGGGGGGGTGAAAATACTTCAATAAATACCTTGTTCCTTTGGCCTTGGAGCAGGCAGAAAAATATAAAGAACTGCTGCTAAACTGACTCCATGCAGTTGAGTTTTTGGAGTTATGAAAAATGAGCTGGTTATTAGTCCAACAGCCTGACGAGTCCAATTCAATGGTAAATGGTTCCACATATCAATATAGATGGAATGTCCATGTGGGTTAGAAGGTTACATTTGTGCTGCATATAAGGTCCCATTTGGGTTTGCCCACAGTTTCCATGGTGATCCCACATGTTTGCCCAAATCCTTCTGAGACCCAGCAATGCCTTTTTGTCCTCTGTAGTGGACAAGCTTAGTTTATTTATTTATCGGGGACAGAAAACATTAATTAACATTTTTGTAAATGTACCAGTATTTTTTATAAAAAAGCTATTTTTCAACCGTTGTCCCTGGGCAAGATGTGGGCATTCGTAAAATTAGTAAAATCTTAAAAGGTAGTGTTACTGTACACTCACTCGTGATGTAACTTTAGTTCACATACAGTTGACACAGTTAACTCTCTCTCTCTGTCTCTCTCCCTGTGTCTCTCTGTCTCTCTCTCTCTCTCTCTGTCTCTCTCTCTCTCTGTCTGTGTCTCTCTTTCTCTGTCTCTCTCTCTCGGTCTCTCTCTCTCTCTCTCTCTCTCTCCCTGTGTCTCTCTGTCTCCCTCTGTCTCTCTCTGTCTCTCTCTGTCTCTCTCTCTCTCTGTCTCTCTCTCTCTCTGTCTCTGTCTCTGTCTCTCTCTCTGTCTCCCTCTGTCTCTCTGTCTCTCTCTCTCTCTCTCTCTGTGTCTCTCTCTCTCTCTCTGTCTCTGTCTCTCTCTCTGTCTCCCTCTCTCTCTCTCTCTCTGTCTCTGTCTCTCTCTCTCTCTCCCTGTGTCTCTCTGTCTCCCTCTGTCTCTCTCTGTCTCTCTCTCTCTCTCTCTCTCTCTCTCTCTCTCTCTCTCTCCACAGTGCAATAGTCGGTCCCTACAGGATTTCTCGGGCCTTTTTTGAGATTGTTTTGTCAGAAAATGTCTGATGTTGCAGGAGCTTTTCCAAAAAATTGCGATGAAAATTGCAGTCTTTTTTTTCTGCTTTTGTTGCGGGAGGCAGTGAAAGTTTAGATTTTGATATGGTCCTCAGAACTACCTCTTACAGATATGCCAAATAAATGATTAGGAGGATTACAAAAATGCAACAAAATATATAAATATATTTTTTCCAAATGCGCCTGTTGGTTCAAAGGTTAAAGTTAATATGAAGTTGTCTCAGCCAGTCAAACCCCCCACACACACACACACACACGCACACACACATGCACACAATATTACTTGTACTGTGTAGTAGAGGCACTTTCTGACAAAAATACAACAAAGACACTGAGATATTAAGACAACCTTTCAAATATGGCAAATAAAATATTACCTGGATGACAAAAATGCAGCAAAAAAAAAAAACTCTTCCAACTGCACCTGTTGGTACTAGTGCATGGTATTTTTTTTATTTGTATTTAGTCTTTCTGTGTATGTTTTAATTTCACTTTCATCAGCTCTACATAAATAGTTTTACTCTTACTTATTTTAGTTGAGATTTTATTCTATTTTTACTCTTAAGTCCTTGATGTATAGAAGCTGAGAATAGGAGGATGAAATAATTTATGGCATTAAATATGAGTCTATTGTATGAAAGGTTCAGGATTCTACAAAGTATCTTAGTGAGATAATTCACCTTCTGCACTGGGGGAATTGTGGTTTTGATTAAATACCAAAGGTCATTTCATTTCTACTCTACAACATCCTTATTTAAGAAGCATTTGAAAATTATAGGAATTAGTGACAATTTATATTTTATTTCACAGATTTTTAAAAATGTTTTATGTTTTAGTAATAGATGTATTTATTTATTTATAACAAATGTGTACAGCGCTTCAGGCCAACCTTGTTGTTATTTTAAAGTGCTTTATAAATAAAATTGGGCTAAATTGGATAAATAAATTCAGTTTTATATCATGTTATTGCCTGTATTTAGATTAGTTTTTGTGTTTTTTGTCATATTTTGAATTGCATAACCCTTTTTTAAATTTCTAACCTCTCCATGACAGTATGTATGCATATATTTTTTTATATATATAATGTGCAACTAAAATAAGTGGAACACATTTTTGCACATCATCAACAATTAGCGTTGAACAAAAATCTGATTTCTTTGATTCTGTCAGTCTGTGCTTTATATTTTAGTTAAAAAAAATGATGCTTTCACCCTTAGTTTTTAACATATTCTTCATTAACTGGAATAACCTGTTCCCAACCCCCACCTAGAATTGGTATAATTTGGCAGAATATGTTTTTTATTTATTTATTTTTTACAAATGAATACAACAAATGGAGATGTATTCATATATACCAGTCCTTCCTCTTTCAGTTCATAGTTATTAAAGCATTCTGTGATTCAAAGAGGACGGTGAATAAATGCCCACAATATCTGAGGATAATTATCTCATTTTATCCTTTCAGTTTTACCAGCCATGTCTTTATAGAACAAACATTTAGAGGAGACAGTTCATTTGTGCAGGAGAAACTGGAAGGAAAGTGTGTGTGCTTGGATCCCTGTCTTTATGAGGACATTGATATGTTTACATAGTCACACCATGTGGACCTCAGTCACTATGGGGACCAAAATTCAGATATGGAAGTAACTAAGTATCTGTACTTCAGTATTTGCTCCCTACATTTTTGTATAAATATCTGTACTTTATACTCTTTACATTCTCAGAATAGACTCATTACTTTTTCAAACTAGACAAATGTGACAGTATATGAAAAATAAATCAGAAATTGTGACTTACTATTACTATGTCATCATTTTTAACTTTTTATCTAATAATTATCCATTTATTATCTAATAATTCTGCCTTTTTTCTCATAATTTTGACTTTTTTAATCTCATAATTATGCTTTTTTTAAAATATCCTATTTTTTTTACTTTTTAATTATTTCCTAAATTTCCTGTCCATACCCACTAAAGTGAATGTCATGACACAATAAAACACATAATCTACACAGTAACTGATTTTTAAAGGCTTTATTTTTGGATATTTTCTTTTTTTTCCATCTTAAATATGTATTATTTCATCCATCGCAAAAAAAAAAATGCAGTTTTAATTTTTACTTTATTACAATTTTTTTTTAAACGTTTACTTCAGTAAAGAAGTTGAATCAGTACTTCTATGTTTTCACACCAGTAGCTGTACTTCTACTTAATTACAGAATGTGAGTACTTTGACAACCTCTGCCAATATTCAGGTCCCTACAAGGGTTAAATATAAATGTAAGTAAAATTCTAAATCTGTGTGAAGTATGGAAATATATGCAAATGACGTTGGCATATAAACTAGATGTGACGCATATATTAATATGTTGATTCCTTTGGTTGATTCAGACGATCTGCTGCTTTGTAAATATCACAAAAATAAATGAAAAAATGATATGTAGTATGTGGTCTTCCATGTTGATAGTTGAAATAAATGCAAAACAGGAAGTGGACGCCATAATTTTCTTCCAGTAGACATCCAGACGTTAAGCGGCCGTTCTGTCCAATCAGAACCCTCTGTACCTCCAGCTCTTAAAGACAAATTAGAGTGGAAGACACTTGTTTCCCATGTAAACCTTTATTCAGAATTAACATGTCCATGTAAACACAAAATAAATAGCTTTAATTCCGAATGAGTTTATTCTGAATAAATAACTTGGAATTAAAAATGCTGTGATATTATATTTATCTTTCACTTTCTTGGTTTGACAAATTAGGTTTGTATGACAAGGTTTGTGTGTGTGAAAATGATAAGTGAGGTGAATAGATCCCTAGGACTTAATTAACTTATTTTTTTCTCATATATTATGTTGACAGGATGTTAAAATATAGATTGTTTTGAGGTGAACAGGTGGGGTTAAAAAAAAGTTAGACTTCCTCCCACTCCTTTTCAAATGTGCAAATGAAGCAATGTTTTGTTTTGTTTTTTTAATGTATATGGGTTTTTTTTTATAGTGTGGTTGTTTTTATTTTGTTGCATATTCGAAATAAATTGAATTGAAAAAACATCATGTAAACATAGTGATTGATTGATTGAAGATTAGTGTATTTAACGTGTCCATTTGTGTAGTAGTTAGCTAAATATGCTATGAGGCTAATGATATTCATCCATTCTCTAAGTGTGTATAGGAGCAGCTGTGCATATAGACAGCCTCATAGAAGAATATATATTCTGTGTTTTTTATTCATTTACATCCTATTGATTTATCCTCTTCTTTTTTATTTTCAATCCACCGTCTACCTCAGGTATATTTTTCGACTTTATTCGGAGCTGCATAATTTCCCCAGAGATGGAGGATGTGTTTGGAGTGTGTCAGCTGGCTGGTGTTATTGTTATGATGACCAGATGTACTGTAGGCAGGAGTCATAGGGTTCAGGACACCATGGCTGGTTTCCTGTGTCGCTGCTCGCCATCAACAGAGCTGTCCAGATACGAGGCGGAGCGTGACGGGCCTGTTCCCCTCTGACCCCTGGCCCCTGACTCAGACACATGTGGATGTTTCAACAGCTGTCAGATTCAGGACTGCAGCGAAGGAGACGTTAACTAATTACTTCACCTGTAAAATGCTGAAAAAAGTGTTTCTAAAAGCCTCATATGACATCCTCAGATGTTTTATTTGATTCAGTTTACATCTGAATATGATGAAAGAAACAAGAAAATATTCTTGTTTTAGATCAGAGGGGTCAAACATGTGGCCCGTGGGTCAAAACCGGCCTGAAAAAGGGTCTAATTTGCAGCCATAGCTCAGGGGGTAGAGTGGGTCGTCCATTAACTGAAGGGTTGGTGGTTCGAATCCACTGCTTGGTTGGATGTTGATGGTGATTGGAGGCGCTTGTGTCAGTCTGCCCCAGGGAAACTGGGGCTACAAATGTAGTTAACCACCACCAGAGGGAGCATCTGAGAGTGAATGAATAATGGAGCAATAATGAAAAGTGCTATAGAAATCAAATGTATTATTATTATTATTATTATTATTATTATTATTATTATTATTATTATTGTTAGTATTATTATTATTATTATTATATGGCCCATGGGATGAATTGATGAAATTACCCTGAAGATATTAACAATAAATGATAGAATCATTTTAGTTCAGTGGTCACATACAGACTAATATGATGTAATGTAAAATAATAGCATAATAATGTGTAAATAACAACAACTCCAAATTTTCTTAGTTGTTAAATGTGAAAAATGTAGGGCTGTCAAAATTAACACATAAATGCAGATTAATGCATCAACATGGTTAATATAAAATGTTCAACACATTTAAGTCATTATCTGCAGCATAGAATGACTATGAATGTCTCTGTCGATGTATTCCAGGCAGTTTGTCCAAATAGTTAAGATTATACAGATGCAAATGCACAAATGGAAAGATGGAAGATGTTAAACAGCACAACATTTAAGTACAAAGACGTGGTACGATCCTCTTTGAACTATCTCAGTGTTGAAATCGCATTCAACGTCATGAGCACCGCCCCTGTCCCGCCCCCCCGTCTGTCCCAATCTAGCATCTACCTAAAATAAAGGTGACTCACTTTGTAGCCATGTTGGATCTTCGTACAGATGCATTGTGGGTCATTTCAGCTCATATTCAAATTCCAGCTTTTCAGTGCAGTTTTCAAATATATTGCGGGAATGAAAATAACGACTCATGGACATGATCTTTTCTTCAAATATTATGAATATTCATTATTAAAAAAAACAACACTTAATGAAACTTTTGACATATAACAATGTACTTGTAGTTGTATTTATTTATTTATTTATTATTGTATTTTCCTCCAATTTAAAGACCAGAAATTTTGGTCCGGCCACATTTTTGGTAATGAGAATTTGCCCAGAAAATGTAATAAAAAGTGGAAAATAAAAAATAGGCCGAAGTGTGAATTAAAAAAAAAATTTTCCTCAACAGTGAAATACTGCTGTATATAATATTTATTTAATATTTAACCACTAATACCTCAGGGCCATTGATTTTTTTTTTGTTTCATGAGAATCACCCAAATATTGGTAATATTTTGTGCATATATCCAATGGAAAACCAACTTATGAGGCTAATAATACGTCTCTGAATGTGAACATGGAAACATTTGATATAAGGAATTGAAGCAGAATAGTCATACATCATACAACACAGAAGCTGGTCATTTTTTACATGGTATTTTAAATTAAAACTTCCCTGAAAGCTGGATTTTAATCTGTGGAATATAGAGGATCTGGTGTGTGTTGGTGCTGTTCTTATCAGTCAAGGACTTCCTTTGAAGGGATAAGCTATCGCATTAGTTTTAATGTTACTCCATTACTCATCCTGTCAAACAATAGGTGTCACCTTCTTCTGTTGTGCTTTATAAAACTCCTCAAATACGGATAAAAACCAGTCCTGACAAATAGAACCCATTTGTGGATGCTGTGTGTTTTTCATCACACTTGAAATTTTCACCTTTTAGGTTTTAGGTTTTAGCTACAGTATCTTCCTTTACCGTGGAAAAAGGTCACACGCTGGTGGAACAAATGACGAGAAGGAAATAGCCGTGTCCTGGCCAAAAGATAGCAGGGGAGGACGGATCAGACGGGGACAGAGACAGGACGCCGCTAGCCTCCTCTGAGACTTTTCAAAAACACTGTAAATCACTTGGACGGGCTCACTTTATCATTTCACGCCAGACTTTGTCACATAGGGAAGAAAATAGTTTGGGATGTGACTGTTTTACATAAACAGATGGACTAAGCACTGAATGGTAGCGGTGAGAATAATAGAAAAATGGGATGTCTTGCCAGGTGTGGTGCAAAAAAAAAACAAAAAAAAAACCCCCTCCAGTCTTTCTTACTGCTATTCAGCATAACTAAATAGTTCCCACTCAAGTGGACTTAATGTAGTGTATACAAATGATTCTCAGAAGACACGGGGGCTGAGTGGTGGGTGAGCAGCCAGAAGGACCCTCATTTCATCTGTGGTCTGTGTGCAAACCCGATAAAAAAAAATAAAAAATTCCTTTGGTGAGAATGGAAAGCAGCGAGGCAGCAAAAAAAAAACAAAAACAAAAACGTAGTGGGGTTTAAATATTATTTTATTTTAAGAAACGCAATTATAAAAACAGTACAACCTGAGGGATTAGATGGAACAAGGATCCAAACTTTCACCATTTTATGAAACAAATAAGTAGAAAAATGAACCTGTGAGTGGACGTCAGGGCGAACACCATGGGACACTCATGTCATCACATTTACTTTAAAGTATAATTATGAGCAAAAGGAAAAGTAGCTCATGTCAACTGACCACTTAACAGTAATAATAGAAGTGACCACATAATGGGAGCAAAAATGGATTTATATATATATATATATATATATATATATATATATACGTATATATATATATATATATATATGTATATATATATATATATATATATATATATATATATATATATATATATATATTGTTTAGTGACTGGAAAATTTGACCTTTTTTCGTCATAATTTTCAATTTTTATCTAAAAGTTTAATAAAGTCTAATAATTTAATGCACTATATATAACTTTATAATCCAGTGCACCTTATATATGAAGAATCTAACAAATAAACCATTCATTGACAGTGCGTCTTATTGTGACTAAATATTGTTATCAACAAACCTTCATCACGTGTCAAAAACAAGACAAAACTAGACATAAATGTCGGTCTTGTGACAATAACTATAATTAAATATATAATGCAGTTATAGATGACCACTAAAAACCAGACAAAATGTTGCTTAAGAAATAAAAAAACATTCCTAAAATGTCCCTTAGTTTTTGTTGACAAAAGTGCTTTTTGACTTCTTTAAATGGACAAAAAATAAAAGAAGCTGTTCCATAAAATAAACACATACACACACACACACACACACAAAACTAAAACAGAATAGCCTGCTGTTGGCCTTAACGCCTTGTGTCCACTGTCGCACAAATGAGAAAAAACATGTGTCAAAAAGTACAAGTCATCCTTGAACTTCAGCAAGGTCTTCAGAGGCATGTGTGGTGTAAATTTGGTGAAAAGCACAGATGGATAAACAGTATTTTTTATGTTCCCTGACAGTGGACAAAAAGCCATTGACTGCTGCAAAAAAACCAAACAAACACACATACACTTGTTTCCATGTTTCCAAGAAGAAAGAAAGATAAAAGAAAATAAATAACACATTTTCAAACCTTTGAAAAATATATGTTTTTCTTTGCACCTGTTTCCCCCCCATGCTTTAAAACAAATGAATGTATTTATAGCGCCGCGTCATTTGCACACATTTGCATAAAGATAGGAACACACACACAAATCCCAATACAAACAAACAAGAAAACACAAACTCTTATCATTGCAAAAACACACTTTTGGTGACTGCAACTGTGACCTTTGACCTATATTCACTAAAATTTTATGAGATCTACTACAGACCACCTCACACCTTTCCTGAAAATTTCATGGAAATTGGTCCAATAGTTGTTGTTTTTTTTGGCGTAAACTTGCTAACAAACAAACAAAAAAAACCTAACCATGGCACTGTAAACAGAAATCCCACCCCATTTATTCTTATAGTGGATCAGTCTGACTCCGTGCTCTGTGTTTTACTTTCACAGGTGGATTCAGAACACTAACCACAGACATGTCAGGAGTTAAAGGGTTAAAAACTGTAATTACATTGACATGTGTTCAGAGTTTATTGCTTTTTATGGACAAATCTGTCTACAGCAGGAGATGGCTGCCCACTGGTCCTTAGAATATAACCCCAACAGCATCAAAGAAAGGATGGGTTAAATACAGAGGACACATTTAATTGTTCAGTTTATAATGACAAATAAAATACTTTACTTTTACTTTTCTATTTTACAGTATCAGTCCCACTTACTGTCGTGACCTAAGCTTGGACAAATGTCTAGTTTGAATAAAAACAAACGAGTGCAGCTCTGGTGAATCCTCCAGGACAACATAACAAAACCTTAGCTCAGACAGGTTTTTGCAGGATATAATAAACATCCTTTTATTTGTGACAGTGAAAAGTACTTTGAATCTCTCCTCCCACAGCCAATGACATGGCAGGAAAAAAACCCATCTGTCATTAGAGAACAGACAGTTGAGTTTAGATCCAACTGTGTCTATGAAACACATCTTATTTACATTTGTTATAGAAAATATGCTTGGATCTGCATTTAAATTAAATTAAATTATAAATATAATGTTCAAGGTTACTTTATTTGTACCTGTGGGTAGATTTGTTTTGCAGTCAAGATGATAAAAGACAAATATAATAAAACAATAAAAACCCAGAAAAGATAAAAGTCAACAATAAAAAATGCATAAATAGAAATGAATTTTTCCTTTTTTTTTTTCCTTTTTTCCTTTTTTTAATAATGTCATTCAATACCTTCCATGTATTTCTTATATTGTTTTTATTTTCCTCTAGTAAATTGCTGTAATATTCCTTTTTGCTGCTTCTGATGATTCTTGTTAGTTTAATTTTATAGGTCTTGTATTTTGTTTCTGCTCCTTTAGTTCTTTGTTTTTATAATTATAATTATATATTATTATTTTAATAATAATAAAGGCTCAAAAGCAGCTCCTGAAAATAGGCTGATACTAAATATTTTTATGCCTTCTTTAACATAAAGCGATACTGTGATGTAAAATAATATGTATTTGTAAAATGACAAAATGCTTCAGAACTCTAATTACGATTAATTTTAAAAAATCACAATAAAAAAGAAATAGTTAATCATGATTACTGTAATTTCCGGACTATAGAGCGCACCTGATTATTAGCCGCACCCACCTCATTCTAAGAGGAAAACCGATTTTGTACATACACAAGCCGCACATGTATATAAGCCGCATGTGCCCACATTAAAACATGTAACACAAACACAAAATTAACCCAAACCCGACTTCAAGTCCCGCGAATGAAACTAAATGTCCTTCATTAACCCTTGTGCGGTCCTTGGTAAAAGGCACACTGGCTGTGTCCTACAATCGGGTCTTAAAAACCCAGATTCCAAAGTTCAGTTCCATAGACTCATCACCCCACCCCCCAAGGATATATTACTGTTTTCAGTAGTAAGCAATGGCATCCTACAGTACGTATAAAAAGGTACATTTGTGAACCACCGGGTCTCTTTGACCCGAAGGACCACACAAGGGTTAAAGTCCACAGTCCAAAAATCACAGCCGGCAAAATGAACGGAAAATGATACTTAAGGTTTGATGCAGACCTGCAGAGTCCGGGTCCCGTTGAAAGTAATCCAAGGGAAAAAAAAGTGTATATTTCCAAAGGTAAGGGAGGGAAAAATATATATCCACTTTTGTCCGCCGCGTCCACAAACAGGTGGCTGGTCGCCGCCTCGCCTCATCTATCGCAGAGTCAGCGATAACTTTAATCTTTCGCCGAGAGTTCAGGTCAAACTCCTCCGTGACAACGTGCAAAAATAATCCACAGGGTCTGGTCGAGCCTCTGTCTTCTCTCACACACCGCCGCTGGTTTTTACCCCCTCTTCCACTGTCCGTCACCTTTACCGCTCCCACTTAAACCCGTCACCCCGCGTTTGTTCCGCCCCTCCTTCTTCATTCAGTCTTCCTCGACGCATATATTCCACCGGTCTAAATCTTACCTTTTCTACTCGAGCGCCTCTGGCGGCCGTTAGGAAAATTACATAAATTGGCCGCATCACTGAAAAAGCCGCAAGGTTGAAAGTTTGGGAAAAAAGTAGCGGCTTATAATCCGGAATTTACGGTAACTGGATTAATCGTGACAGCCCTAATAATATATTTTAGGGCTGTCAAACTTAATAACAATACATATTAATTCATCATCATGATTAACAAACAGCAACCCTGTGATTAATCTGATTAAAAATTGTATCCAATCCAATCCATTTTTATTTATAGAGTACAAATTTAAACAGCCACAATGGTTCCAAAATGGTGTACAATAAAATAAAGACAATGAAACATAATATACGCTAACATTACTAAGATAAAAACACAATAAAACAAATAGACTGTCCAAAAGAGATAATATATCTGCACATAAAATCAGCATTCTGTGTGGTGTAAAAAGCCAAGGAGAGGTTTTTAATCATTTGACAGCTATATAATATTACTAGAGCTGTTTTCAGTGAAAGTACATGTGCACTTGTTCTGTTCCTGACATTTAAATGTAGTTCAGATTGGTTCTGATGTATTTAAAAAGCAGAACATACAGTATTTTAAATCAATATGTTTTCATGAAAGTAAATGTTTTAGAATCTACTGTATAAAGCAGTTGTCTCCCAATACAAAGCATTCTTCACACAGGCATGTGTAAATTCTGCATCATTTGCATATGCAATACATTTTTAATAACAGTTTTTTATCTATTTTTTATGAGCATTTTGAATTGTAACAGTAGATTTTCTTCAACCTGGAACCACAAGTGTGGAGCAGATGTGTCCTCTCAGCTGAAGTACTATATGAAAGGTGCATTAAAATCCTACTAAAAATGATTAAGCATGACAGTTTTATCCAGACTGTCTCAGTTTATCATCAACATGCATTACAACTACAAATACACAAAACATTCAGAATATTGGTTCAAAATGAATGACTAAAATTTAAAAATCTTCACTTCTTAAAACATGTTGTTACACTGGCTCATTCTTTTTTTTTTCTTCTTTTTTTGTCTGTTTGTCAGCAAGTCAACTTTACACAAAAATGACTGGACCAATTTCCATGCAAAATTGAGGAAAGGTGCGAGTTGGTCCACAAAAGATCCCATCAAATTCCCCATCAAACATGGTTTGATTTGAATGATTTTTCAGTAAATTTAAAAAAGAAAGACTACATTTATGTTATTTGGCAAAGGCACAACGAGCACAAAGGTGAGAATAGATGGAGATTGAAGGAGTACATGAAAATACATGTCTTTGGTTTATAGTTGATCATAAATTACACCTTTTATGCACACTGGTCACTACAGTGGACAGTTAAACTACTGTTGTTCTCTTGTATATTCACGGGTTTTGTTGTTTTACTTCCATATCAGTCAGTTCATATCATTACTATTATTATAACATCATATTATTATCATGAATAATGGAGCAATAATGAAAAGTGCTATAGAAATCAAATATATTATTATTATTATTATTATTAATAATAATAATAATAATAATAATAATAATAATAATAATAATAATAATAATAATAATAATAATAATAATAATAATATTTTTTAAACAAAAAAATAACATTTTATTTGTATAAAATTTTATTTTAGAAAAATAATTTTATTTCACATTTTTATATAAAATATATTTTTATACATATAAAAAAAGCAGGTAAACACAGGTATGTAGTGCAACACACACACACACACACACACATTATTATCATGAATAATGGAGCAATAATGAAAAGTGCTATAGAAATCAAATATATTATTATTATTATTATTAATAATAATAATAATAATAATAATAATAATAATAATAATAATAATAATAATAATAATAATAATAATAATAATAATAATAATAATAATAATAATAATAATATTTTTTTAACAAAAAAATAACATTTTATTTGTATAAAATTTTATTTTAGAAAAATAATTTTATTTCACATTTTTATATAAAATATATTTTTATACATATAAAAAAAGCAGGTAAACACAGGTATGTAGTGCAACACACACACACACACACACACACACACACACACACACACACACACACACACACACACACACACACACACACACACACACACACACACACACACACACACACACACACACACACACACTCACTATCCTATGGCTACTTGATTACAAACTTGGTCCTCATAAGACATAGCAATCAGTGAATGTGTGTGTGTGTGTGTGTGTGTGTGTGTGTGTGTGTGTGTGTGTTATACTACCTGTGTTTACCTGCTTCACAGTGAATTAAATAATGATGGTATTCTATCTCATTAAAACCATCTCTGAAGGTAGTGGTCCTCTGAGGATCTGCATCACTGCTCTATATCAAATATTGTGTCTTTAATTATCAACCTGCGGGTACAGCCGAACACCGTTGGAATTTAAAGAACCTGACTGGAGAATTTTTCATAGATTACCTTTCAGCTGTCATTCGTGGATGGGCCGAGCACAGCTGTCTTAGAGCTGAAGGTGAGATACATGACAGGTGAAATAACACACGTCCCCAGTGCGTCGTCAGTGTAGAACACGGTGGAATTTGTGTAGTTTCTGTTGTTTTTATTGCCCACACTATGTTCACTATTCTGCCAAATGGAGTCACAAACACACAGCAGGTTCACGCCATATCATCATTAAAATCACTGGGTCTAAACTGGTGGCTCGGGACCCCAAACTGGGTCTAGAACCTACTTTCACTGGCCTTTGTCTGAACAAGAAATGATGTTACTAAGTGGTTCCAGGTACAAAAACCTCACGTATTTTATCTTGGCTTTTATGTTGGCTTAGATCCAACTGATGTTATTATGTCCAGAGTTCGCCCCAGAAATTCTGAGGGTGGAGGAGCACTGGACCACCTCTGGCACCGTGATTGAACACTTATCATGATTTTTAAAGGATAGTTTGTTGATATAAGAATACTACTGTGCTACAATGTTTTTTTTTTTTTAGAAAATATCTGCTTCAGACATTAAATGTGCTAAATCTTACATATTTTAATAAGATGAATCAGAAAAGAAATTGCTGGTTAGTTCATGTTTTTAATACGATTTTCTGGAGGAGGGGGGGGGGTTATCCTCCTCTCTGGTTTTGGACACACCAAAGGGTCCTGTGGTCTATGAGTCTTTCTGATGGTGTAAAGACAAAATGTCTGAAAGAGGAACTTCACATGCAGCAAAGTCTGGGCACAGGGGGGGTGTAAAGCTCACAGCTGAACCCCCGAGTCACCCTCCTGCTGACCATTCCTGGCCCACCCTGGCCCAGTTGCGGCGCACCGCCACGGAGGAAATGCACCCAGTGGGAGACCCACAGACCTGGGGGATGGTCCCACGAGGGGATCCTCCCTGCATTGAGAGGCCATTCAAACCCACTGAGGGAATCCTGGTTAGTTTCTTTTCCTTTGTTTAGTAATGTGGTTACATTCAGCGGGTCTTGTCTGATCTGAGGCTGTAGTCACATAAAAAGGAGGGTGTGTGTGTGGGGGAGGGGGTCAACCAGACTCCCACCGGCTCGACCCCTGGTACCCCCCTTCAACATGGCGGGTGACGGATATCATGTGCTCAGTTTGACCTGATACCAGCCGGAAAGACCTGAACCCCCGTCCCAGATGCACCGTAAAATGACGTGAAAATGTTTAAATTAACAAAGAGAAAAATGTGGAATTGTGAGTTATAATAATAGGTTATTATGATAGTATTTTACTGATCCAACCCATTTTCATCTGTATGTGGAACCTAAAATAAAATCTTTCACAAATGTATCTCAGGGGCCAGACTGGAAAGTTTCAGGGGCCTGATTTGGCCCTTGGGCCACATGTTTGACACCTCTGATCTAAACAGTTTCTTCTTCATTCATGCAAATGACCAGATAACGAGTCTACACATGTTAAAGTTTGAAGACAACGTTCGCCTCGTCTTTACTGACGACATCACACATGACAAACCTTAACCCTCCAGAACATCATTCCTCAGTGTCAGTTCCTGTTGACTTTTCATCCTGGAATTCTAAGCATTAAACTGAATGTGGATTAAATGCAGTTATAATGCAATCATAAATATTTTGTAAGATGCAATTACTAAATATATCCAAATAATACTAACTAAATATGAGCATAAATTATTGGATAACAGATGGGGTGCGTCTGTTTGCTTTTGGAGGCTGAAAAAGTCCATATATTGAACTGTCCTGAAAACCCAGACGTCAGAGCCACTGTGACCCATTTACCATACAGTACTTTATAACAGAGCCTGTGTTCCATCGTCTCCACTTCAAATCCCTTCACATACTTATGGATATGGATCCACTGTAACAGCACTCATCTTCCCTTTGTGAAGGCTTGAGGACTAACCCTGGTGTTCAGTGTCTGCTTTCATGTGTCTTGGCTTGTTCTTCTGCAGTCTTTTCCCATTCCTGTTGGCTGCGTTAAGCCACTCCAACACACTGGGCTTTGTTTGACAGCTTGTGGCCATCCATCTTCCTCTTGACCACATTTCAGACATTTCCAATGCGGTTCAACTCTTGAAATTTGAGTGGTTTCTTCATTCATGTCCAGTGAAGTGCAGTCAAATAGAAAGGAAAAAAGAAACTGATATTTGTTTGGAAACGCACGTGTTCTCCACAAACAGAATGTTGTATAAATACACACTTAACAGCCACTTTATTAGGTACACCTGTAGAAATAATGGTGCATTATGTCATAAGTTTTTCTCTTAATGCATTTTTCTAATAACATACCACATTTTGTAATAAAATTCTTGCACGTGCAGGTGGGCACAAGGTGATTGTCTTTTTTTGGCACACCACCTTATTCTTCCTGAGTGGAAGGAACCTTCTGTTTGACATTGGATATCCAATTTTAAACTAAAAAAAGCATCCAATATATGTTACATGGTTCTGAGCAGAAGTTTCATAAAGTGCGGAAATCTTTATTAACTTTTAAAAAAAAATGTACAATCTTATATCACATGTACAAAGCAGGTCCTGAGCCACAGCTGCCAGTCTACCCCAGGGCAACTATGACTACAAATGTAGTTTACCACCACCAGAGGGAGAATATGAGAGTGAATGAATAATGGATCAATGATATAAAGTGCTTTGGGTGCCTTGAAAAACGCTGTAGAAATCTAATCCATTATTATTGAAATATGTAAAATAAGAAAATAGAATATCAAATAAATTACTAAAAGTAGAATAAATAAAAATAGATATAAAATATGAGTAGACACAATATTGGCAATATTAAGAGTGTTAGAATAGAATAGAATAGAATAGAATAGAATAGAATAGAATAGAATAGAATAGAATAGAATAGAATATTCATCTCACTCTGGGGAAATTTCACAGTTACAGCAGCAAAAAATAAAGTGCAGAAGAGCATATTTACATATACTCAGTATTTATCCTGCATTACAAACATGTATATGTATGAATATTAGCAGTATTGTGACCATGTCCACCCCCTTGAGAGCACAGTGCACTCTCTTCTGATTGCAGTGTTCTGCAGGAGAACACACCATGTCACCAAACACAACAGCTCCCACTGGTCTGAACATGCAGATGAGTTGAATGTCGTCAGTCTGCCTCCACAGTCACCAGATGTCCCTCCAACAGAACATGGGATGTGATTAAACAGGATTTACATAATAGATGTTCAGCCGACACCTGGTACCAGGTCACTATGGACCCAGACCTCTGAACCACGGGACTAGGACCCATTAACAACTCTGCCAAAAATGGTTCAGAAAAGTGTACCAGTGATTGTACATCATTTACAACCAGAGTGTCAAACATATGGCTCGTGGACCAAAAGTGGCCCAACAAAGAATCCAATCAATTTGTGAAATGAGAAAAATTAAATTGAAGATTTATTTCTCTTTATTATAAAAGCCAAGTGATGTGTGTGTGTGTGTGTGTGTTTTTGTTCCTCTACTTTAACAGAATAGTCTCTTAATAATACCATAGCTGTTAATTCAAATGGAATGAATTGGTGAAATCTTATGTGTATTACGCATTAAAACATTACAATAAACACATTGAGTTTCATATAATTTTTTAACAAAATGAAAAAAAATTGTTTCATTTCAGATTTTGTCGACTAAAATGTTATGAATTTTGGTCAACTGAAACTAGACGAACACTAAAATGATTTAGATGACTAAATTGTGACTAAAACTAAAATTACATTCAATGTGAAGCACTTTGGGCTACAGTTTTTGTATGAAAGGTATTATAAAAATAAAGTTGTTTATTATTATTATTATTATTAATAGTAATAATAATAATTATTATAATGATAATAACAACAACAACAACAACAACAACAACAATAATAATAATAATAATAATAATAATAATAATAATAATAATAATAATAATAATAATAATAATAATAATAATAATAATAATAATAATAATAATAATAATAATAATAATAATAATAATAATAATAATAATAATAATATGGCCCAGTTGAGGTCATATTAAGCTAAATGTGGCCTCTAAACTCAAACAGCTTTGACAGCCCTGAGTACATTTTAAAAATACAGTCATCACTTATTGCTCAGTTGCTTTTACATTATGCTTTACTTTATTCACACAAAATGAGGTGAATAATGTAAAAGGTCTATCGACAATGTTAAACATTAAACATTAATGTAAGGGCAGAGTTAATGTTTTTGAACCTGGATGAGCTGCATTAACTCAAACCTCGACCTACACATCATTGGAGAGCTAAATGCCGATCAAAATGCTGACACTCACCGTGAACTGATTAACATTCTGTCCCATGGATATGAATATACTGTGTGTTATTACTGTGTTTGGTGCATTTATTTAACACTAATGAGTCTAGCTCTGGTTGTTGTCTCCACAGCATGTTAATGAGTGACTGTAGAAAATGGTTATTGTTCATGTCTTTAGCCTCATAGCATAATTATCGAATTCATACACAAATGGACAAAAGGCATGTTGAATTCAGGTGTTTCTTTTCTAACAGAGGATAGGGATACAACAAAAAAAATACTGAGAAATGTTATAATTAGGGCTGTGAAATGATCAGATTGCTTTGGATTACTTTTGATTAATCTTGATTAAAACACTTCATGTCAATGGACTTAGGTCAAGCATTTTCATATTATATGTTGATTACACTAATTCAGGCTTTTTAAGTTTCATACTTAAAAAATACTTTGGGCTATTTTCCCTAAATGTTCAAACTTTAAAATAAGTCAATTTGACTCATACCATAACAGGAGGGTGAATCAGATTAGTGAAAGAACAGGTATTAAACATCTTAGATCAGTAGATTAGTTTGGTCACTGGTTGCTGTTTAGGTTTTTATGGTTTAATAATCAATATGTTATAGACTCCTCATCTGAAACCGCTTTATCCTCACAAGGGTCACAGGGTCACTAGGGGTCTAATCCAGATACAATGGGTGAAGGCGGGGTACACCCTGTATGAGTCTCCAGTTCATCTCAGGGCTGAACATATATAGACAAACAATCACTCTCACATTCACACCTATGGGTAATTTAGATTAACCAATTAACCTATCAGTGTATGTGTTTCGATAGTGAGTGGAAACTGGAGTATGTGGAGAAAACCCACACAAACACGAGGAACACATGTAAACTCCACACAGAAATGTCTGGTGTGGGAATTGAACCAGGGACCTTCTTGTTGCTTCAGCCATATTACTTTGCGATATCACTCAACCACGTGCCACTTTCATATATATATATATTTTTTTATCATCTCCTGTTTCATTTCTATTGATAACATAGGCCACTTCTTCTTTTCATTTGCACCAGGAATCACTTACTTTGGACTCATGGTGAATAATGAATACGTACTGTAATAAAGTTTAAATGAGCACACTCGGAAAAACACTCAGTAACTCTGTGATGAATGAGGGTCAAAGGGAAACGAAAAGCATCATGGGTAGATCCTTCATAGCTAACGGGATGCTACTGTACGTACAGTGCATATGTGACATTTTTATGTACATTACGTAGTTATGTACAATAATATACACACAGTACTGTATTTATGTCTCGGGGGTTTCAGTTTCCTTTTGTAAGTAGAATTTTCTTTTGTATTCATAGACGAAAAATTGAGGTAACGTTTTTTTGTTACTTGTTACAGTTATTAGCTGAGTGTTTCATAAGTAAAGGTACCACTGTATTTCATTGATGTTTTTGCCTGTTTTTCTCTGCCTCAACTTTTTCAGGTTCCATTTCTTTCGCCTCTTCCTCTTGGTAGCGTGGAAGAGAGGGGCGGAGTCAACTGTGGCTCATTTGCATGAAACCAAGCATTTTAAAAAGTCCTGTTTCTCCAGGTTGAAGACGCTGCTGTATCTCTTCATCAATGTGGCATGTGACAGATAGGTCACTGATGGAAAATTGGCATGATATGTTGTCTTTAAGAGCTTTGTATGGATTAACACAGTTCTGTCTTTTTTTTTTTTTTTTTTTTTAGTGCATTATGTGTATATGTCCTTCAGGTTACACCCAGAGCAACATGGGAATACAACCACTGCAACACACCTGACCTTTGACATCTTACTCTGTTACTGCATGACCTTGATGCACAACAGCTCACAGTAACACGGGTGTTAAATACCGAGTCAAGCGCCAGCGACCTGTGATGTCCACCAACCAAAAACCTCAGTGTGTCTGAAAAAGGAAATGTGTCCTCACAGGGGGTTGTGGAATGTGGAATTCTATTTTTAAGCAGCAGGTAATCATGCACATTTATACTAAATAGGCGTTTCATATGTGAGAAAAAAAAAAAAGAGATTCAAGGAAAGCGGTTTGTAAAGAGGTTTTTTGTTAAATATCTACCATGGTTGGTTGTCCATTCTCAGCTAGAATTGAACAAGGGTTGCTGTGTGATACGAAGCTAAAAAATGAAGTCAAACGGGATTCTTAACTCATATTTTCTCCCAGAAATTTGTCATCCTTCAGATCAATTCAACCCTTTAAAAAATGACTGTTTCAGACACTCTGTGTTCTTTTTGTTCTGCAACATGGACAGTTTTTCTGCTTGAATGCGACATAGCCCTGGTGTTATCATTTGTCATTTCATTCATGAATTAAAACATGAAACATGAATTTATCAGAACTAGAACAGTAAAGATCCTTCAGCTTGAGCAGTTTACTTTGTGGATATTAATTTCTAACATTCATGTCTGAGAAAGTTCTCTGAGAATATCCTGTGGCTTCTGAGTTCTTCAGTCTGTCTTTGTGTTTCCACGGTAACGATAGGAAAAAAAAAAGCCAACTGTTATTCTCCTGCAGTGAATGCATCATGTAGGTAAACACTCATGCATAACTCCTACAGACTGAAACAGAAATCTGACACAGACCCCCTGAAGGCTGAGTTTTGTCCCTGATACAACCTGAATAGTTCTCGTTATTAACTTTTTTACCATATTTTACACCTTGTTTTTTCTGTAGTTAAATACATGGCTCTTCCTGATCTTCCTGAGACTTGAAGGACAGTTAGTATTGTGTAATATGTAAAGACTGTGAAACCATTTTGAACCCATACAAATATAATACATAAATAAAAAAATAAAAGAGAATTGAGTTAACCTCCTGAGATCCTGGGTCCTCTTTCGGGGACAAGACTGTCACAGGTTTATTGAATAAAAAAAATTTTATCCACTGCAAAGGACATACCATAAAAATAAAAAAAATGTATCTGAAAAAAAAAATGTTGCATTGCACTGTTTCCATAAAATGCAATTATTTAATGTAAAAAAAAACAGTCAAAACTTGTACTTTTTTGGGTCTCATGGGATGAAGTGTTCCATTCCATCAGTTATTAACTTTGCAAATATCAGTGTATGTTTACTTTCACAGTTTAATCCTTTAACCTAGTGGTTCGCGGACTGGTACCGGTCCGTGGATCAATTGGTACCGGGTCCACCGGCCGCCTAATATTTAATTAATTATTTCTCTTGTATTTATTATCCGAGTAGGAAGAATCTTTTATTTTGAAAATTGACCGGATTCTCTCAGTTACATCTCTGTCAAAAATGTAACCCGAATGTTAGCAAAATAAGTAAAAAACAGATGTCTTTGGAAAGTTTCTTTTCGAAGAGGAAAATGCACACTGAAGAGACAGAAGAAGAGGCTACAACTTCCAAGAAAAGGAAAGATTTTAACAGACAGGAGTTGGACTTGAAATATGGATTTATCGTGACAGGTGATTCCCACAGACCAAGCCCCCTCTGTATAATTTTGTTGACCGATATCCGATATAAACAATCTACATAGCCCCCACCCCCCCCACCCCGGTCCATGGTAAAATTGTCAAACGTTGACCGGTCTGCGGTAATAAAAAGATTGGGGACGCTGCTTTAACCCATGAGCCATGATATCAGGTAAAAGTGCTGCTGTGAATTTTTTAACCCAGTGAAATTTAAAGTCCAATCATCTTTAGGTGTCATAAAAGTATAAATAATGTACGTGAAAGACTATACAAACTTAAGATACAAAAGAAAAACCCTGATGGCTTCGACTGCGTCTGGAGGGGAAAGGAGAGTATTGAGTCTGAATGGGCTCTGTTCCGCTCTGCCATTGCTGAGGTGGCAGTAATCCCTAAACCTGCTGATAAACTCCAGAGGAGAGGAGAACCGTCAGGGTAAAGAAGGAAGCCTGCATCTCCAGAAGCAACTGACTGTCGGGCATGGGAGGAGTTAAGTGAGGCCATGGAGGAAGACTACCAATTTGGTGCCTTAGGGGGGAAATGCAGAAACTTGCCCACACCGTTTACAGAGGGGGAATGGAGCTGTTGATGTCAACTGAGGATGTAGTCAGGTGGTGGAATAGTTTGAGGAGTTCCCCAATTCCACCAACATGTATTCCAGGGGAGAAGCAGAACCAAGACGCTAGGTGATGGATGGACCAACCTCCAGGGCAGAAGTTACCGAGGTAGTGAAGATATTCCATGGCAGTGAAGCCCCAGGGATTGATGAAATCTGCCCTGGGTATCTCCAGGCTCTTGAGTTTGTAGGACTGTCTTGGCTGACATGTCTGCAATACTGCATGGACATCTGGATGGTGTGGGATGGTGTGCTCCATGTTTAAGAAGGGTCACCAGAGGGTGTGATCCAATTATCGGGGCCTCACACACCTCAGATTCCCTGGTAAGGTATACGCCAGGATACTAGAAAGAAGGATTCAGTCAGTAGTTGAATGTCAGATCAAGGAGGAGTAATGTTTTTTTTTGTCTCAGACGTGGAACCGTGGACCAGCACTAAATCCTTCCTAGGGTGTTGGACCGGGCACAGGAGTTTTCCCAACCAGTCCACATGTGTTTTGTAGATCTGGAGAAGACCTATGATTGTGTCCCCAGGGGTACTGTCAGGGGTACTTCAGGAATACAATTTCTAGACGCAGCCAGGTGGGGGTGGAGGTCAAGTTTGGTGGTGGGAAGATCTTGTCTCTGTTTGTTGCAGATGATGCGGCCCTCTTAGCTTCATTGAGGAACACTCTTCAGCTCTCGTTGCAACTGGGTGTGAAGCAGCTGGGATGATGATCAGCACCTCCAAATCTGAGACCATGGTCCTCAGCGAGAAAAGGGTAGAGTGCCCACTTCAGGTTGGGGGGAGTATCCCCTACCTCAAATTGAGGAGTTCAAGTATGTCAGGATCTTACTCACGAAGGATGGAGCGCGAGGTCGACAATTGGGGTGGCATCTGCAGTAATTCAAGCGGAGCATTGTGGTGAAGAGGGAGCTGAACTGAAAAGTAAAGCTCCCTCCCTCCCTCCAAGAAAAATAATGTTTTCATTCATCAAAATCATTTTTTTTCTTGTATTGATAAATGTTTCGCCTACTACTTATTATTTTTAATTCTACTTGAATAGAGGGACTGTTAGACAAACATTTCCCCTGAGATTAATAAAGTGTTCTGATTGAATTTAAATTCTTACACTAAATGATAAAATCCTCTATTATCTGGAAATAAAACTTGTCTTTTCAAGGAAATAGATTTGTCCTCAACTCAGAAGTAAATAATAGTTCTAACACAATAGGTTTTTAGTGTAACATCACCTTGTGAACAGGCAGTGGTGTGTATGTGTGTGTGTGTGTGTATGTGTGTGTGTGTGTGTGTGTGTGTGTGTATGTGTGTGTGTGTGTGGAGGGAGAGTACACAACAGAGCCTTCACATTCATAACATTTGAAAGGCCTTTGTGGTGGAGTTTCCATTTGTTCTCCATGTTGAACTGAAGCAGTTAACAGATACAGATGTAGCTGTGGGAGACAGTGGGATCCGTGGGATGTGGATCTTTTCCACACTCAGCTATTGAAAGCCTCATACCTGGGACACCCTGCCTGCATTATCACTGCATGGTGTCTTCCTTATGGAACTACATCCATGTTCCTGCAGCGTCCCTCCTACTGCTGTCCTAGTTTCTACTACGAGTTTTTCATATAAATTTAGAGTAAAATCTAATTTTTTTTAATACATGATTTCATTTCACTACAAATTTATTTCATATGAAACGTGAAGAATTACAGTATAACAATGTGACTATTACTCAACTTTGAAGCAGTAGTTTTTATATAGACCTTTAATGATATAATGATATTTTTCCTGTAAGCAACTGACTGAAAATCTGACACTGTGATTGAATGCATCATCAAAATAAAAATAAAAAAACACAAACAAGTGGTAGCAGGCACAACAAACCCTGCCCCTTGTAAACATTTTAGCTGATTCCTTCCTCTCAAAACATGAACATTTGACTGTTCAAGGTCAGAAGTGAGGATGCTATTTTGAAGCTCATGCCAGGGTTCCTGTCTCCACTAATTTTTCTGTTATAGTTCATTTGAAATTTTTAGGTATTTTCCATGTGACCCCTGACCTCTTGGGTCAACAATAGGTCAAAATCTATACACACAGGATATAGAATTGAAAGACCAGTGTTTTAGTGCTCAGTGGAAGTCTGAGCTGAATAGTTCAAAAGTTATGTACAAAATTAATTTGGATTTTTATTGTGACCTTTGACCAAGAAAATGTGTCCTTCAAGATTCTGCTGTGGGGCGGCACGGTGGTGCAGTGGTTAGCACTCGTGCCTCACAGCAAGAAGGACCCTGGTTTGATTCCGACATCAGACCTTTCTGTGTGGAGTTTGCATGTTCTCCTCGTGTCTGTGTGGGTTTTCTCCAGGTACCATCCAAACACATGCACTGATAGATTGATTTGATTGATGCTTTATTACAGACTCAAAGTCCATTTCATCCTCAAACACACAAGTAAGAACAGCACACACCGCATACAGATAAAAACAGTACATATAACATACAGATTAAAAAAATAAAAAGATTAAAAAACATACAGGTAAAAAAAATAGGACATATAACATACAGATAACACAGCCCAAAAATCCTATGTACTCATTTCAAGAGGCACTTATACCAGTGATTCCAATATTGAGATGTGCAGCAAGTGTCACTGTAAACAATGTTTACTATTGCCACAACATTATGGATGTTTGAGTCATTCAGCCGACAGATGAATCTGTGCATTGTATTTCTCAGAATTGCTTTCAGTGTGTTGATAGGTTAATTAGTTAATCTAAATTATCCATAGATGTGAATTTGAGAGTGATTGTTTGTCTATATATGTTCAGCCCTGAGATGAACTGGAGACTCATACAGGGTGTACCCCACCTTCACCCATTGTAGCTGGATTAGCCGCCCACAGACCCATGTGACCCTAGTGAGGATTAAGTGGGTTCAGATGAGACGAGACGAGCACTGTTACCATGTTACCACTACAGCCTTTAACCCACCGAAACGGTTAGCTCCATCAAACATCAATCGACCAAAGGCCTCAGAAAATGATGTCAAGATCAATACACATCGACAGTGAGACCTGAAAGAAGCCGTATGGAAAATTGAGTATACAGTAATGAAAAGGAAATTCTTGATTTGCCCTATCTATGATGATTGCTGAAACACATTTTGGTGACATTGACCTTTGACCTACATTCACGAAAATGTCATGGGATCTATTCTGGACCACATCACACCTTTCCTGAAAATTTAATGGAAACAAAGAAATGGATGAAACCAAAAACAATACCCCTTGCCTCCCCTTCAGGGGGTGGGGTAACTAGAAAGGCACTTCGAGAAACACAGACCTCTGCCAAGGTAGATCAGGTCCTGAAGGAATTGTAATAGGTAGATGTAAACAAACCAGTACAGAACTTATGCTCATTTGCAATCATTTCTCTCACAGAGGTGCTTGTTCTTTGCTTATTTGAAGGAAGCAGAGGAGGGAAAACACAAGGCAAAAGAAGTGATTATATACCTTTTTATGTCACACCATTTATATATATATATATATATATATTAATTTATTTTTGCATTCAATGAACTGAAAACAACACTGGAGAAGCTGCTGATTATGCATTTGCTGATAAATAACATTAAAACAATACCTTGTTTTAAAAACCAATTTGTATAAACACCACATCCATGGAGGCACCATTGTTGTTTCACAGGCTCCAAACTGTGGGAGGACATTGATCTAGTATGAGTTCATGGGTGGGACGTCCTGGCTTTGACTGCTATTCCAGTGCATTTTCACTGGCAGAAGGTTGGAAAAACACAGGTTATGATTCACCTGGAATCCAGCATTAGGCTATGCAATTTTTAAAAAAAGTCATACCCTGCTTTAAAAAGTATAAAAACACAAATGCTTACTTAAACTTTGTTCATTGTTCTGGCTTGAAGTGGACAGGACAGAGTATTAACAAAACAGGAATGTGTTAAGTTATTTGATAATGAGAATGGGGGTTGGATTAAATACATTTTTTTCATCTCACTACTTTTTGAGTGTAAATGAAGAATTTCTTTCTTTCTTTCTTTCTTTCTTTCTTTCTTTCTTTCTTTCTTTCTTTCTTTCTTTCTTTCTTTCTTTCTTTCTTTCTTTCTGTGAATGCTCAAAATAAATAAATGACTAAAACAGCTCTTGACTTTATGAATATGACAGATACAAATTAAAATGTGTACCATTTACTGACATTTACTGTCTTTCAATGTCTGACCTTGCAAGTGATTATATTTAATATATATACATCATGATATTATCCCTCATATGGATCAAGCCTTATCAGTGGGATTAAATACATTTTCCTTCATCCCACTCCCTTTAAGTGTAAATGAAGAATTTTGGATTTTTTATGTATTATTTTTTTTTAATCTTGTATGTATTCTGTGAATGCCTGAATTAAATAAATGCGTGAAAATGCTATTGTCCTTGTAAATATGACAGATATAAATGAACATGTGTATCATTTACTGACATTTACTGCCTTTGAATGTCTGACCTTGCAGGTGATGATGTTTACTATATAAAGGCTGTGATATTATTCCTCCTGTGCATTTATTTATTTTTATTAGTAATCTGCTCGTGTGTTTGTGAACGGATGGCAGTGATTAATAATCAAATCAGCAACATCAATGCCTAATTATATTAAACTCCGAATATTGCCTTTTCATTCAGGCACAATAGGGAACAGATAGCCCCCGGTGACTCCTTTTTTTTTAGAGGCCAGTTCCCATTATTTTTTGTTTACAGCACCGGGTGATCCATGGCGCACCGCCGGTTGCTTTAATAAATCCCATTATCTCAGTATGCAAAGGTGAAGGAGTTGAGGCTGTGTGTTGTTAGAGAGTGATGAAATCAAAGGGACTGAACCACCCTGACGACACTGCGAGAAATAACAGCAAACCCTCTGATGTTATACTGCACCTTTTCATATTTCATTAAACCCAAGAAGAAAGAAAGAAATAATAATAACAATTTAAAAAAATAAATAAACCAGGAAGAACTGTCTCCAAATGAAACACCTTGACGCGCTCTGTTGATTGTTCCCTTAGAATAAACACGCACGTGACTGCGGCTGACGTGGATATAATATATGATTATGTCACACTCTTGGTATTTTCTCCCTTGTGTTTATTTAGACTGGATGACTTGTTGACAGAACGGGGCATTTTGCGGGGCGTTTGGTTTTTACGCATTCTCCCGTGTGCGTGCGTCCGTCCGTGCGTCCCTGCGTGCGCGAGCGCGTGTGTCCCTCCCTCCCTCCTGCCTCCTCGCATCTGACAGCGTCCCTCCCTCTCTCCCTCTCTCCTCCTCCTCCTCCTCCTCCTCCTCTTCCTCCTCCTCTTCTCATTAGGCTTTTCACCGGCAAAAAACACCGACACACTCCTTCTCCCTTTACCCGGGTAATAAACACGGAGCGGCGGCTGGAGCTGGATTGACCTCCCGGTGCGCACCATCCATGGTCCTCCCCTGGATGTCCTTCTGACAGGAGGGTACGTTTGGAACACTCATATGTATATTCTCCTTCTGTCACTTCCTTCATGTCGGTACAATCCCTTGTGTGAAGTGTTTCTTAAAGGATTTATTGAATCCCCGTGTATCCGTCACAAACCCGCGCGTAAATCGTTAGAGATCGTTGTGCCATGTTACATTATTCTCTTTGTGCGTTTGGCTACTGCGGTGAAAAGGCATTTATTCAAGCTGCAGCTATTCACTGGACTATCTATCATCCGTGGAGTTCAGCCGTTTGTTCCGTTCATCACCATTGGATGATGATGATGATAATTATTATGATTATTATTATTATTATTAGTGCGATCATGAAGACACAGTTGGGACATGTTGGACTCACGCTTCTGTCAGTTCTGTTCTTAAACATCACATTTCCAGGCAAGGTTTTGAGCTGTCCCGAACACACGTGATTGTCTTCTCACTTCCATTTGTGACTTGAATTTCATAGTTCTTTTTGTTTTGCTTTTATCTGCTTCCCACAACTTGAGTTGCAGCTTCACAAATCAGCTGGTGACAGTTTGTTTCCGTTTGTGTCTCAGCCTGTCCAGGGCGAACTGGAGCTGCTATTGGCTTAGTATGTGCTCAAACACACCCATCACACTGACACATGCTCACACACAAGAGGACTTGCACAATGTTGCCACAGTCACACCCCTCTCATCAACAGGCTTTGCTTTACAAACACAAAGTGGTTTTGGTTTGTTCCGAAACAAACCCGTGGATTTGGATTTTTATAGATTCTGACTTAATGTGTCACAATATTATTATGTTGTGGAGTCCAGTCAGTGCATGGAAAGTAACACTGGAGTGGTGGTGAAGTGGTGCCGGGGCTGTTTGGTTGTAGTCTTGCTCGGGCAGGTCTATGTATGGAGTCAGACTCACCTTTGCCCCTTGGCTTCCACCACTGTTTTGGAATTACATAACAGTATTTAACCCATAAAGACCCACAGCTACTTTTGTGTCGGGTCCGAAGTAAACTTTTCCTTTATATTTAAGTAATTTAGCATCATTTATGAGAATATTATCCTCTGCATTTTGTAATTTTTCACTCAAAATCAGGTATTTTTCCATTATTTAATTTGTTGATCATGTAGAAAGTTGATGGCTATTATATCAGAAACGGATAAAACTGAAGAAAAAGTCAAATTTCTAGCAAATTTATTCTTGACTGAATTTAAACCTAGTGTGTCCAGTCCCTCTACTGTCACTGATCCAACTGATGGTGTTTCCATGGTAACTACAGAGTCTCTGAATGTCCACATGGGTCATATCTGATGGCCATGATATTTTACACCAATTATTTATATGTATTGATAGAATTAATGGATCAACAGGTGTTAGACAGTTTAGATCAGTAGATGGTTTTGGTTTCCAGTAGATGTTTGGGTCTTTATGGGCTTAACATGAGCTGCTTCAAGGTCCAGTACAGGGGAAATTCTATGATTTCTATCCTGAAATGGTTTCCTGAGGCCTTCGGGTGATGCAGGTGAGGGATCGATGTTAGATGTTGTTTCATATATAGTTATAGTAAAAGTTTTGGTGCTGAAGCAAATTTTTACGACCGCTGTGTTTGTTAGTATTTTATTTATGTCCCATGTGTTTCTGAGATAGATAGATAGATAGATAGATAGATAGATAGATAGATAGATAGATACATACATAGATAGATAGATAGATAGATAGATAGATAGATAGATAGATAGATAGATAGATAGATAGATAGATAGATAGATAGATAGATAGATAGATAGATAGATAGATAGATAGATAGATAGATAGATAGAACACATACCTTTCTCTCATTATTCCAAGTTTTCCAAGACTCAAAATGAATCTCTGCGGGGGTATTAGTTAGCTCCACCTACTTTTACTCTAATTTCCTTCTCAATTTTTCTTTGGATTAGATCATCGGTGTTATTTAAGTTCAGCTTCTACATTCAGCCCAATTTGATCTCAAATGGGCCTTACCTATAAAATATTAGAATAATAACATATTGTATCATAAATAATGACAGCTACACATTTTCTTTGTGTTTTAGTAGCAAAAGATAAAAAAATAAAGTATTTATAAATGTTCACTTTTTTATACTATTCTTAAACAAAAAATATGAATCACCTGAAAATTCCCAAGATTATTATTTTTTTGTTATCAATATTCTGCCTGGGTTGATCATTTACACATTTACATTAAACTCACAGATCACAGCGGGATCTACAAATACACAAAACATATATGAATATGAATGTGGAACTGAAAAATAGAGCTTTTAACATGACTGTCAGTGTCTTTTTGTAAATCTGTCCCATGGGCCGGATGGGATCCTCTGGAGGGCCAGTTTTGAGCCCACGGGCTTCATGTTTAACACGCCATGATTAGATGCTGTGAAAAACGCTAACACCAGGGGTTCTCCCTGTGGAGTGATTCTCTTTCAGTATTCTGCAAATGTTGAATCAATGGATGTGCAGTTTGCATTGGAACATTTCCATAATATTCTACAAAAGGCTCTTACACTTTCTTTTTCATTACATTTCTGTCTCCTGAATTCAGAAATATTTAGCTAGCATCAGTTTGCCATGTCGTATCATCATTGCGGTGCATCGGGCTAAGTGTCGCTCAGCTCCTGTCAGGCTCCTGGTCCTTCATCAACCCCCCACCCCCCACCCCCACCCCCTCCTCCTCCAGGCTACGCTGCTGTCAGCCTCAGCTGCCCTACCCGCTGTCACACAGCATCCATGTCCTTACCGTCGGACACAGTCTGTGGCTGCTGCGTCAGCGTTGCCTCGTCAGCCTGTCAGCCTTCCTCCCTCCTGAGGATCACCTGATGCTTGTGGGGTGGGGGGTGTGGGGTGTGTGTGGGGGGGTGATAACTCAACTCATCCCAACTGTTCTTCTTGACTTGGATTGTGTCACATCTTGAAGTGAACAGGAAAAGTCTGTAGTGTGTTTTTGTCTTTTGTTTTTTTCGTGCTGTTTGTGTTAGTGCTGCAGTGTAAGTGTTTGTGTGTGAGTTCAGATGCTTGGGGGTTCTGCTGGGATTTCACAGCCCAGCATGCCGCCTGACACCATTTGCAATTCAAATGAGCCTGTATAAGGCTTCTAGTGAAGCTGAAGCAGCCCTCCTTCCTCTGCCTTTCATTGGACCCAGTCTTAACTCAGTCATCTCTTATTGACTTCTCTGCAGGAAAATCACAGCGACGCTATCACACAGGATATATACTGTATATTTTTGGCGTCCATCTTTCCCCACTCATTGTTTATTGTGTGTAGCTTTTGGGTAGTGGTGTAACTGCTGCATAATTGCATGAGGTCACCCTGATCTTTCCAGTGATGCCAAGGCTTGCAACAGGTACTGTGCACATTTGTTTGTGTGTGTGTGTGTGTGTGTGTGTGTGTGTGTGTGTGTTCTGCACTTGGCTGTCATTGCTGTTGGCCCTGCTGAATGCTTTCGACCTGTCATGCTTTTGTAACTTGGGGAGTGTGGTCACGTCTCTTCCTGCCTGATGAACTCCAGAGATCAGACACATACACAAAGATTGACTTGTGTACATTTTAGGACTGTCACTAACACGTTTATCACACAAACCCCTGTCCAACCACATTTGAAGAATATATATATTTTTTATGATATTTCACTTTATTTTCCTCATTGCTGCCTTTCGCGGTTAAAATTACGTCCTCAGAAACAAATGAGTTGCCAGAACTGAACGACAACCTCCTTGTTATTGTGGTGAATCAATGTGGGAAAATCAGGTGAATACACATCAGGTCTGGGTAAAAGCAGTAGAATTTCTGCTCCTTTTTTCCATTGAATGTAACTGCTGCTCCAACATCCAGCAGTGAAAATGATAGGTTTTTTCTTAGATCATAGTTGTTAAAAAAAAAAAAAAAAAAAAAAAAAAAAAATAGAAAAGCTTGTGGTTCACTTCAGTCTTGGCAAAACAACAATGACAATGATTTACTTCCATCTCATCCAAGAGCTGAAACTCTGCCACATTACCTTCTAGAAGTATTTCCAGTTGTCTGTGGGGCAGTTTGAGTATCGACGCTAAATGTTTGACACAGGTCGTCTTTGTTTTCCCTCTCGTAAAAGCCTTCGGTAACCACTTCCTATTTATCTCAGTTTAGGTGGTTTAGTGATTTTTTTTTTTATTAAAAAGCAGGTTTTTCCATTTAACAGAGGTTTATTTTTGATATGGGAAGAAATAAAAAACTAAATTAATAGCACTGCTCTACATTTTTTTAGAAAGTATCTGCTTCAGACATTAAATGTGTTAAAACTTAAATATTTTAATAAGATGAATCAGACATGAATGACAAAAGTACTGGTTAGTTCATATTTTTAATATATATAATGGTGTGTTATTCCACATATATGGTGGTTTATGTACATGTATACAATGGATTAGTAAATATTCCACTAGAAAGAACCTGTAAAGTGAATGGATCATAATGTGCAGACAGTGTTTGGAAGTAGATCTGAGACCAATATTCCTTTGGACTAAAACCTATTCTCTTGTTAATTCTAAGGATTTCACATTTTGTTCTCAGACTTATCTCTTAAATTTGATCCAACCAGCATTGAAGACGAGTTTTCCTTATCAGTAACACACATGTGGGAATATTTCATTAGTTTTATTACTTGTAGACCAGTGTTATTTGTTACTTATTTTTCCACTCAATTTGTTCATTTCTGTCTATTTTTATATATTTTTTTGCTATTTGCTATTTTTGTTCATTTTCACTCTCGATTTTTTGTGTTAATTTAATTTAAAATAGGTTGATTATTTTTCTTTTTTTTTTTTCAAATTTTTTTCTTTTCACAATTTGACCCAAGATTTATCCTGGAAACTTGATCCAACCAGCATTTAAGACTTGAGTTTTCTTTAATCAGTAACACACATGTGGGATCATACCATTAATTTTATTCATTTATCATTTTCCTTGTAGACCAGTGTAATCGGTGCAAGTAGGATGGTATTAGCTGAACTTGACTGTGATATTTTCACAATTTTCATATGGAAATGCTAATGTAAAGTAAATAATTGCTCAAAGATACAAACAAACTCCATCTCAGTTTGTTTGGTGTTCAGTTCTAGAGTCAGTCATTCATTACTTTGGGATTGTTTGTTGATCTAGATTAATTTGTATAGTTTGTATAGCTTTTATAGCTTTAGCAGTGTAACAGTATGTCTATAAATATGTATCTGCACTTCCAATTTCATACAACTCCAACCACTACTGCTTTGATTTCCTGCCCACACTGAAGCTCTAGTTTCTCTTCTGTTGGATAAAGCAGCCCAGATTCTATTCTACTGCACTTTTACTTGGCTTTATTGATCCTGATAATTCTGTCTCTGGCCCTGATGTAAGCAGTTCTTGGGTCTAGACCAGCACAGACTTGGTGCTGTTCTGGAGCCAGTTTTAGTGGACTTGGTTTTGGCTGTTAAAACTTGAACAACTGCTTCAGGATTTAGCGCTGGCCTTGGATGATGAAGGGTGGATGAATCCTCTAAGCCGGTGCTTTGGGTGTTCAAACAGATTTTGCATAAATGTTGATCCAAATGTGTTCTGACTTTCTACTTGACCGTCTAAAGACCCAACTAGAAATCCATGTTCAGTGGGTTTGTTCTTTCACTCGCTGGTCGAACTATGAGTATAGTATCATTAGCTTCGTAGGATGATTGCGTAACTCATCCACAAAGGGACAGAACATTCAGGTGTTTCTTTTCTAACAAGGGTCTGAGCTAACAAATATCATAATATAGTTTTATATTGTGATAAATATCATGTGAAATCATCATCATTTTACAGCTGTAGACATGATGTACCACAATATTTATGTCTATATAGTTTATTAACATCAATGTCCCCTTAAATTTAATAGGAGATTATTCTTTGTAAAATAAGAATTGGATAATTATGAGATAAAGAGCCAAAATTATGAGATAAAGTCAAAATTATGATTAAATTAAAAAAAAATATAAAATTATGAGGTGAAGTCAAAATTCTAGAATAGACTTTATTGCTATTGCACACAAGATAAAATGTCTAAAAAAAAAAATCTAAATAATGAGATAAAGTCACAATCATGAGATAAAAAAAAAAAAATCATAATTATAATATTGAAAGTTTCTGTCCTCCACTGATTTTCTCTTTTGAAATGACTCACATCTGTTTAGTTTGAAAAAGTAATGAGTCTATTCTGAGAATGTAAGAAGTTTTAAGTACAGATATTTGATGATGATAATCTTTATTAAGGACACAAGTAGGGACACATGATCCATAGTTAAGAAGAGAAAAAATACATATATATTTATATTTATGATGCAAATGCAGGGAGTAAAAGTAAAACATTGCCAGAAAAATAAATACTCAAGTGAAGTATAGATGCCTAAAAAAAACAACTTAAGTGCAGTAATAAAGTACTTCTATTTAGTTATTTCCCACCTTTAACTGTGTCCTTGAACATCGTCATGTGTGTGTTTGCATCTTTTACTGTGTGCACTGTACTGTAACATCTGAATCCTAAAGCAGCAGGAGCACATTTAATTGGCAGCAGCCCACACTAGTTTTGGAGAAACTGTGCCAATGTCATCTTGTTTGATATGTTTTTGTGACCTGCCTAATGACAAAGATTCTGATTCATGGATAAAAAAGCAAAAACATAAGCATAAAAAGCATCTTTGAGTAATTTTGGAAACAAAGGTAACAATTTACATCAAACTAACCAATGCCATGATATGTATCTCAATATATAAAAGTATATTATGTCATTTATCATTATTACTGTTAGAAAAGAAACACCTGAATTCAGCAATTTCACATAGTTTTATTCATTTGTATATGGCAGGGGTGTCAAACTCATTTTAGTTCAGGGTCCACATTCCACTAAATTTGATCAGTGGGCCGGACCACTAAAATAAAACCTAAAAATATAGAAATAATAATCAACCCCAAATGTTTTACCATGTTTTTGAGCAAAAAAAATTCAATTTACATCATGAAAATGTTACCATCTACAAATCATCCTTACAGAGTGTGAATAGGATGAATAAACTGTAAAAAAAGTGTAATTTTAACATTATTAGGTGTAGTTTGTCATTTACATGTGTATATTACAGCTTACAAATACACAAAACATTTAGTATTAGGAGGAATATTATTACAATGGGTATTTTCTTAAGGCATTTCAGGTTGTGTATATTTGTTCTGGTTATTTAGATTTTTTTGGTGAAAATATACTTTAGTTGAATGTAACTAAATAAAAAAATTTACAATGAGAAAAAAAATTGACTTGTGAGTATTTATATGTTATTATGAGAGTGAATTAATCTGAATGTAGAAACTCAACTAAAATGATTAATATAGTCGGTGTTATTTTTACATTTCACAAATTCATCCAAAGGGCCAGACTGGACCCATTGGTGGGTTAGATTTGGCCCCTGGACCTCATGTTTGACATCTGTGTTATATGGGTTACTATGCTACGAAGCTAACGATATCTGACACCCTGCTGTACTTTTCTTGTTTATATTCACCTCAGCGAACACGTATCACAACTTTTGGCATTGAACTTTGTTTACGCACCGTGTAACTAATACCTGATACCTGATAAGTCCTGTGCAGCACCGTGGTATTGATTAGTCTGCCAGTGGATATAGCCTCGGTACAATAACACGACAGCATGCAGCTTTGTTCAATTGAAATGCTTAGAGACGTAATCTTGTTGTGTTTTACATGCCCTTTTATCAGCATTGTTTTTTGAAATAACCCAAAGAGGATAATGCAACATTACAACAACCCAATTCAACGACAGCATTCGCAGCTGCTGAATTGAATTAAGCCTCATCCAGACTCTGCACCCACTGCAGTCCTGTCACAATGAACCCCAACATCATTTTGCTTCACTGTAATAGTTTGTCTAGTGTTTACAACAAGCAATCTCAACATTTATTCGCACTGGTCAAGTCCCATCTACCATTTGTTAAGGATCTGTTTCCCAGAGCGACCGATAACAATCTTATGTTCCTGCTTGTCTCATCAGGACTTTATTTTTAGCTTGGGTTTTCACTCATCACAGCTTTAGGGCGATTTATTGCCTTCTTCGGATTGCATCATTCTGTCTACACCCGGGATGTGCAAAAGAAAGAAAGAATAAGAAAGAAAGAGGAGCTATTACATGGCATGAGACGGTTTTATTTCACTGTTCCGTTTCCCATCTTCAGTCATATAGCTCTCACAGTTGATGGGAAGCATCACTTTGTCCTTCTGAAGGGGAGGCAGGCAGCCTTACTCTGAGCAGCAGCAGCACAGCTTGCCTTAGCCTGATGATTACAGTGAGTCAGCAGGTTCACAGCTTTATTTTTCCTTTTTTTCCCCCCCACGTCCCCTCCTTCTTTCTTTTGCATACCTTCGCTCTTCTCCCTCCGAACACCTCTCTCTTTATACAAATCCCTCGCCTCTCACAGATGAGACTCATCATGTTGTTGTCTGGCTTTGATCTGGTGCAACGATACCCATAATGCAGCTCATTTTCGTCCCTACAGTAAAAGCCAGTTTATCTTGCAGGCACCCTGGACTCACGTGGGGAAACAGAACAGTTGCAGTTTCTTTTTCAGTCTGTTTATTCAACGTTCATTGTGGTCTGCTGCAGAGGCAGTGCCTTTTCTCCAGTTATTTTTGGTCTATTCCAGTAAAACCAAGGCAGCAGCTATTGTATTCTTTTGGACACTTCACACTTGGCACTCGTTAATTAGAGCCTCTGCATTCAACAGTTGTGGAGAAAGGCTAATTCCATTGTTGGCGTGTGTCTATTTCCCTCATGGCTACAGTGTTTGATTGCCTGAGTTTCGCACATTGTAAAAAGCGGCAAATTAAGGCAGAATAGTCTCCGTTAAGGTCCAGCTTCAGTGCAAACTACAAATACAAGGCCTAAAAAGAGGATCAGGGGGAGATTAGAGTTGAATAAATCCAACAATAAGGTTTTTTTTTTTTTTACAGCCTAGATGTGTGGATTGGTTATATGATTGCAGTCTATTTCACAGGAATAGTAAAGAGGAGTTGTTAAATAAAATAAAGACTCGGTGCTACTGTTGTGTTAGTTCCCAAATGAATTTAGCTCTCTATTTTTAGCCTTTCTGAAGTGATTTATTTCAATTTAATATAATATTCTCCTATGTATTTTGCAGTTTTTCAGTTGAAATCAGGTATCTCACTTCATTCAGTTTGTTGATCGTGTAGAAAAGTGTGACTTATTAATTGAAATGACATTGAACATAAACCCAGTGTGTCCATCCACTGTCATTGATCCAACTCCATTGTTTTGAATCAATGTTGTAGAAGATGATAAGGTTTCAATGTTCACTATGGGGCCTCTGAACAAACTGTATTTTGCACCAATTATTTACCTATATTGATAAGATTAGTGGATCAACTAGTATTAAGTAGTTTTGCTCAGTAGATGATTTTGAAAAATTACAAAAAGTTACAGTGATCAACAACATTTGCAAATGTCACAGAAACTGACATAATAAGCAAGAAGGAAAACTATAGTCAAGAACTGATTTCAAATATAGTCATTTTTATGATCAAGAAACATGCTGTACATGCTACATTGAGTCTATACATAGGCTACATTGAGTCTATACATAGGCTACATTGAGTCTATACATAGGCTACATTGAGTCTATACATAGGCTACATTGAGTCTATACATAGGCTACATTGAGTCTTTACATAGGCTACATTGAGTCTATACTTAGGCTACATTGAGTCTATACATAGGCTACAATGAGTCTATACATAGGCTACATTGAGTCTATACATAGGCTACATTGAGTCTATACTTAGGCTACATTGAGTCTATAAATAGGCTACATTGAGTCTATACATAGGTTACATTGAGTAGTGTACATAGGCTACATTAAATCTATACATAGGCTACATTGAGTCTATACATAGGCTACATTGAGTCTATACATAGGCTACATTGAGTCTATACATAGGCTACATTTAGTCTGTACATAGGCTACATTGAGTCTATACATAGGCTACATTGAGTCTATACATGGTCTACATTAAATCTATACATAGGCTACATTGAGTCTATACATAGGCTACATTGAGTCTATACATAGGCTACATTGAGTCTATACATAGGCTACATTGAGTCTATACATAGGCTACATTGAGTCTATACATAGGCTACATTTAATGCTTAAACAACAGCAGTTTTTCCAGCTGAAGAACTTAAAGAACCATCTCTGTCTTCACTTGGGTTCAAACCCTCTGACTCTGCTTCTGGTTCCACTGAAGCCTTTTCTGAAATTCATGACCAGCGTTTACACTGATTAGACTCCAGAACATGTGACCTGTCCTCACACAGCATGCCTCTTCTGATTGGTGACTTTGGTAGGATGGTAGGGAGGCAACATACATGTGGAAAATAGTTGATGAAACCAAAACCTGAGTCAGTTTGAAGCACTGCAAAAAAAAAAAAATACAGCTTTGATGATCCCAAAATGATGTTACCTGAAATTGTGTTTTTGGTTCAAAATGATATTGTTCAGTCCTACCGGGGTCTAATGTGACATTTCTGACTGTATCAGGTAGGGTGTTTTATTATGTGGGTCATGTACATTAAAAGCTGCCTCCTCTTTCTTGGATCTGGTGTGAGGGAGTAAGTTGCCTGTTGACCAAAGTGTTCTTTGGTCAACAGGTGATCAACAGTGATCCCAAAATGAAGTTATCTGAAATCGTTATTTTTGTTTGAAAATTATAGATTGACATGATGTGACATTTCTGGTTGTTCTGTTTGTGTGGAGCATATACACTAAAAGCTGCCTCCTCTTTCTTGGATATAGTGTGAGAGTAAAGCCGTGTTTCTATCAGTATCAATTCTACCTGATTCTACTTACTTTGGTGCATTTCCAGTATGAAAAAAAGACCTGGTCCCATGGCATCTGGTCCTAGATTTTTAGTATGTAGTCTTCTGAGGTCCTATAACATGTCAGCAGAGTAGACACTGATTGGTGGAGTTGTCTCGGTCTCATAGCTGATCATTGAGCATCCTTAACAGAGAAAAGAAAACACTTGCTTTGTCGGCTCACACACACACACACACACACACACACACACACACACACACACACACACACACAGCCAATTACCCACTGCAGTGCCCTCACTTAGCTTTTTAAACACGAGTCACACTGCGAGGTCGAGCGATGTTATGTTAAAAACTAATTTTAAACCATCACACATTGATAAAACATTAGATGTTACAGGGAATTCTGCTGTTAAATATCATGGAAAGTAAACATTACCAATTGCCACCAGCCTGAGTCAGAACTCCTTTTGCCGTAACCCGTCATGTTATTTTAAGTAGGCCTGTCAGATGGATATCACAACTCATCCACTGTAATTTTGGGTTTTATGATAAAAACTTTTTGTCCGAGTCTCTAGCTGCCAGATCTAGAAGTTCTATTACCTCACGTCAGCTTAGCGTTTTGTTTAGGTTTTGAGTAAACATTCTAATCTGGTGTGAAATGGTTGGTTAAATAAGCTCTGCTTTTGTTATTAATCCGTTCTGTCTTGTAGTCTATTGCTAATGTTCAAATTAATAATATTTAAAGATATACTTTGGACAGATCACAAAGCTTCCTGTTTGTAGCCTATACTACAATGCAGTGTAAAACGGATGCAGGCTGTTTTTTTTTTTTTTTTTTTAACTGATGACGGAAAATTATGAGCGGACAACCATTGGTCAAACCGTCATCGGTTAACATCCCTCGTGTGGGTTTCGAACCAGGGTCCTTTTTGCTGTGAGACACGAATGCTAACCAGTGCGCCGCCCGATAGCAGTGGTGTGATTTAAAAAAAAAAAAAGAAAAAAAAAAAAGTGTGGTTATGGTGATATGTACTGTAGCTCCTCTGAGGAAAGTGGGTACACTCTGACCTCTACATTATATTTCAGAGGTAATTAGGCTGAAAGATGCTTGTGTACCACAGGCCCAGTGAAGCAGGTGGGTGTAGTCTGAATACAGACGTTGGCAGCTTCTCTGACTGTTGGATGAGGCCCAGTGCTGTTTAAATGACGAGAAATGAGCGGTGTGTTTGTCAGGGGGCTGTGTAGTCTTTGTTTGTTCCAGTGGTCGGAGGAGGAGCAGACAGACAGACAGAAAGACAGACAGACTAACTAACTACTGCCAGTCCCTTTGGGCCTGTCGTGTGGCTCTTAAACTGGTCTGACAGGTTGGAAGGCAGATCTCGCCACAGCTTCCGTCACTGATCCACACTTCATATACTAACCCTGTCAGGGTGTGTGTGTGTGTTTACTTTTCTTTCTTATAATATGCACACACACGTGACACACGTCTTGTTTGTTTTCCATGGGGTTTGTACAGATTGGTTCGATACCAACCCGCTGTGTTTGCAGCCATGTGGAGAATAAACTGTACTGTTAACTGCACACACAAAACCAATCTGGACTATGTGGGAATAAAAAAAAAACAAAACATTAACCCATTCAACCTTAAACCCATGAAAATGTCAGAGTTTCCATTATTTATCAGACATATCTCCTGGTTTGTGATTTCTTTATGGTATTGCTTTACCTTATAGCATACCTTATACATATTGTTAGCCACGTAGCATAATTGATTAGCCATACACAAACAGACAAAAGCATGTGTACACATTGAATTAAGGTGTTTCATTTCTCTGGGATACAAAATAATAATGACCTCATTTCTCTTGGCACTGATTGATTTTTTTTTTCATCCATGACTGTAATTTTAAAAGTTTGACCTCTAAATTTCTAAACTATTTTTCATGCTCTGACTGTAAATATTAATTTTCGACCACAACTAACCTTCTTCTTTCTTCACATTTCACGAAGCAAGAAAAATATGTTGTTAAACTTGAAGGAAATACTAATAGTTAGACTTTATTATTGTTGCATGTCACAAGTACAAGGCAACAAAAGGTAGACTGTATTCAACCAGAATGTACACTGAATCGAAATATTAATATAATGTGAATATAAATAAATATAAATATAATAGAGTTAATATAAAAATATATATTTGAATATAGCAATTTATAAACTAAATGCCCCTTTTTTTATGAAGAACATTATTATTAATCAACAAATTATTTGTCTCAATATAAAACCATATTATGACTTTAGTCATTATTGTTTTGTATTTCAGACCCCTATTAGAAAAGAAACACCTGAATTCAATGTACCCACATACTTTTGTCGATATAATATATAACTTTATGCTATGAAGCTAACAATATGTGAACATACATTTTGTTATATACATCACCACAGATACACATTTCAGTATAAATATGTAAGAACAGCACATAGTCAACGTACCTCACAGGCAGACAGTTTACTTTAGAGCAGAGTGAAGTGATGCCATCAAGTTGAGGGAGACACCTCAAGCATAGTCAGCTTTGGTATTTGACAGGGTATAACAAGCTCACCTGATGTTTGAGGGAGTTTACGAGTGTTGAAATATGACCTAGAGCGGCAGGAGGAAGGAAAAAAAACACCACCATTTGTAAACACACACACACACTCCTCCTGCAGTTTGTGGAATTGACTTCGAGTCTGAAAATGAAGATGGACGATGAAATATGATTTCATGCTGGTAGGGAAATGTTAAACCAAAGGATCAGTGGTGGAGAAACTGCCATGTGGATTCTATGTTGAACCACAAAATACAACCAAAAAATAAACTTTTTTCACATTTGATTTTAAATAAGAAGAAGCCGATCAGATCTGATGTTTACCCATATTTCCAGTTGGTTTTGTGTGTGTGTGTGTGTGTGTGTGTGTGTGTGTTTGCTCTAGAGTCCCTGTGATTACATATACTGCGCTTCTTAGTTCTGCAATATGTGGAACGTTTGCAGTACGAATTAATAGATTTGAAAAATTTTAATTTGGACATTTATCTATCGATTCAGAATCATCCACGTCGGAATCATGATGCATCTAAGAATCAGAAATGATCCCCAGCTCTAGAAGCCAGGAGTCAGACATTCAAACTTAAGTGTTTCTTTTATTTTCATTTTCATTTTCATGCCTTTTGTTGTTTTCACAGCACTTATGAAACACACCTTTATAACTCATATTAATGAATTAAATGTGATTTAATATTGAAGCCCAGTAGACACTTTTTGGACTTTAATGGCTAAATCTATCACTCAGATATCATAAGTAAAACATATATTTTCTTTTTAAATCTTTCTACAGAATTAGCCCAATATGTAATTAGTACGGATCATTTGATAAAATATTATACAGATTTTATGATGAAAAGTAGTCAGCTGAAGAAAAAAAAAAAAAGATTAAATATGCAATGTCAGTGGAGTTTGAACCAACAAAACCAAATAACTGTGGCTCGAAATGATACATTAGAGTAGATTCAGGTTTATTTCTGGTAGTGAAGCTCAATGAGCCAATATAACACTGAACAAATGTGGAACTCTGTGTAGGAACTATTAAAAGTACATGGAGATGCCCACGATATTACTCACTGGCATTCCATTGTGGAGGAGGATAACCATGGTGTGATCATATTTGTGCAGGGTTTTTTTTTTTTTTTGGGGGGGGGGGGGGTCGTCAACCCCTGCTGCAGCATATGATGAAAGATGCTTCACATAACCAGTGAGACAGCTGTTGTTTGGTGTGAGCCCATCCTTCCATCCTTGGGAATAATCTGTGTAATGCATCAACAGCTGCAGGACGTAATGGTGGTCACTGTTCACACTGTAAAAAATACGACATACCACCATATTCTGCAATAAGTAAATATGTACTCAGAAATACTCTGAAATTCAACATTTCGACAATAATAATGAGACTATTACATTTGTAAAAATTTCAAATCATGACTGTATATAATATAATATAATTATATTATAATATAACCTTCCAGACCCTGTAGACCACATTAGACCATCCAGACCCTGTAGACCACGTTAGACCTTCCAGACCCTGTAGACCACATTAGACCTTCCAGACCCTGTAGACCACGTTAGACCTTCCAGACCCTGTAGACCACATTAGATCATCCAGACCCTGTAGACCACGTTAGACCTTCCAGACCCTGTAGACCACATTAGATCATCCAGACCCTGTAGACCATGTTAGACATTCCAGACCCTGTAGACCACGTTAGACCTTCCAGACTCTGTAAACCACATTAGACCACCCAGATCCTGTAGACCACATTAGATCTTCCAGACCCTGTAGACCACATTAGACCTTCCAGACCCTGTAGACCACATTAGACCTTCCAGACCCTGTAGACCACATTAGACCTTCCAGACCCTGTAGACCACATTGGACCTTCTAGACCCTGTAGACCACATAGGTCCTTATAGACCCTGACTCTGAGATTGTTGACTCTGACTCATTTTTCTCACTGAAACTGTTGCTGTCACTGTCTTATAATGTGTGATGAATAAATAGAAACGTGCTTGAGACAGGGTTGATACAGGGTTGATACAGGGTTGACACAGACGAAGAAGCCACAGGATGGAGTTCATGAGAGGAAAGCCTATTTTAGCACAGTACACAGTATTATATTTACACATCCACCTTAATTAAGTGAACGCTCTGACTGGTATGAAAAGTCCTGAGTCGTTCTGATTTATACAGAGATGCTGCACATTGTGTTTTTGTAGTGAAAGTGCAGTGTGAAGAGCAGAAAATAAACTCTAACACACAAAACAATATGTTTGCTGCTTAATAGAAAGAGTATAAAATAGAAAATGGGAGTTTTTCGTATCTACCACATTACTCTATCTGATTTTTTTTTTAAATAACTTTTTATGGATGATATATAAACATTAAAAACTACAAACATTACCATACTGTTATTTTCTTTTCCCAGCTTTATATCGCTTATATTTTTGTATCCTTGGGTAGAATTAAGTAAGTTACATTTCCTCCCACTCCTTTTCAAAACATGCAAATCAAGTCATTATATTTGTTTTCATGTATATTTATGACTTTTCATGTTTTCTTGAAATCCATGAACTGAAACTAAATTCTATACATGATGCTTCAAGGCAATAATAATAACTGTTTCTCAGTGTAATAATCTATATTATAAAAATCAAGTGACTTCTTCGTGCATGTGTGTGCATCCTTCTAATCACAAAAAAAAAACAAAGTTTGGGAATCTAGGGGCAATTCAGTTCAGCAGTTCATCCAATCATGCATTTCATTTCCGCACAGAAAGTTTCAGGGAGACCTCACAGAGACACGAAGCGCCATACACATATACAGTACAAGTGCATAGTGAAGATAAAATTAAATTTAAAAAAGTAAAATTTATAATTAAAAAATTCAAAATTTAAAAAATAAAAAAAAATAAAAAATAAATACATTTTTAAAATTCTAATTTTTTCGTGATGGAAAACAAGACGGAAAACAGCAAATTTTTGGGTGATATTAGTAATTTTGGAATACAAGCCTTGCAATCACATTGCTATTATCAGAGTGCTTTGGTGTTGACTGTGGTACAACATGCTTGAATACACAACAGCATAAAAACATCTAGAACCTGTGGATATATATGGGTCATTATGCTAGAAGAACTTATTTGTAGACAATAGAGCTGGAAAATCTTATTTCAAGAAATCCTACCAAAAATAATTTCCACTTGTTCCACTGGTAGATTTTTTTTTTCAAATAAAGCAAATAAATATACATTTAAATACAATACAGTTAAATGCAATTAAATACAATAATAAAAAAAAACACATATTGAATTAAGCCAAAAAAGAAAAATCTAAAACAATAATCTACCAAATGGACAATAAAACATATCTTGGTAAGAATTCCTTGAAATAAAATCCAATTTCACTGGTCTATATTTTTTTTTAAGTACCTACTTCAGACATCAAATGTGCTAAATCATACATACTTTAATAAGATGAATCAGAAAACAAATGACAAAACTACTGGTTAGTTCATGTTTTTAATATATATGATGGTATGTTATTCAACATATATGATGGTTTATGTACATATATACAATGGATTTATAAATATTCCACCAGAAAGAACCTGTAAAGTGAATGGATCATAATGTGCAGAAGTGTTTGGAAGTAGATCTGAGACCAATATTCCTTTGGACTAAATATTAACCCCAGACTTATCTTGGAAAATTGATCCAACCATCATTTAAGACTTGACTTTTCTTTATCACTAATAATAATAATAATAATAATAATAATAATAATGGATTAGATTTATATAGTACTTTTCAAGGCACCCAAAGCGCTTCACATTAGTGATCCATTATTCATTCACTCTCACATGCTCGCTCTGGTGGTGGTAAACTACATATGTAGTCACAGTTGCCCTGGGGCAAACTGACAGAAGCGTGGCTGCCATTTCGCGCCTACGGCCCCTCTGACCACCACCGACACTAACACACATGTGGTAAAATTTCATTAGTTTTATTCCAGAAGCATTTTACTTGTAGACCAGTGTAATCAGCAAGAAAATGTGATTTTTAAAGTTGCAAGTCAGAGGCATGCTCAGTCCCTTTAGAGAAGATGAAAAAGCTGTTATCTAAAAATAAGTTCTTTATATCTCACTGAAAAGTTACTCCTTAGATTATTATGTCTTATTTTAAGTGTGATCTAGAAATGACTAGACTAATGAATTCTTTTTGACTAGAAATGAGACAAATCCACTTGGTAAGATTTAGATTTTTGCAGTACATCCAATCTGTACAACATACAGAATATAAAACTGACTAAAAATACAAATAAAAACAACTAAAATAAATACATGTACATTGTATGTTGTAAATTAACTGTAGGAAAGTTATGGGCAGCCATGGCTCAGTTGGTAGAGCAGGTTGTCCAGTAACTGATGGGTTGGTGGTTCAAATCCAAAGAGGGTGCATGTGAGAGTGAATGAATAATGAGTCACAAATGTGAAGCGCTTTGAATGGCCAAAAAAAGCACTATGTAAATTCACTCTATTATAAAATTGCCTGGTTTTCAGTTAAAGCAAATTATAATAAATGATCCTAAATAATTTCAGAAAATTCAAACATCCCCCAAAAAGCTACAAAAAAATAATACCACTAATGACCTATATTATGGTTAAGGTTACAATTTAGTTAGAATTAAACTGATGTGCTTAAGCTCCATATTAACTACCATAACACCTTCAGCTGTTTTGTCATAATCCAAACCCTACACTGAAATGATGGTACAGGCTGGAACAGGTTAAAGCTGGATTTCTCTGCATATTTACTCTGCATAAAACACCTGGATGATTATGTGACAGTGAAGGATTCCTGTAGTTTTTCCTTGAAAAAGATACCACAGTGTCAGTTTTTGTTCAACATTGTGCAGCCTTTGTAGCGGAGTATACCTGACACTGCCACTCCTCCACCCACCGTCTACCCATCAGACCTGGATCAGCTGGTCTTTGTGTTCCTTTCAGCCGATAAAGAGTCCTCTCCACATATTTATAAGCCTGTTGATTTACAACCAAGGCAGGTTCTCTCATTTGCAAGAAGCTTCTCTGTGAAATTATACACTAATTAAACAGTTGAATTGTTACTGGGCTCTGTGTGTGTGTGTGTGTGTGTGTTGGGGGGTGTCAATACTCACTACCAAACCACATTACACGTCTCAGATAAACACCAGTGGTTTGGTTCAGGAAATGTGGGATAGTTATTATAAGATGAGGTGGTTGATTTATTTTCTGAAATTGAAGTTTTGTTTTATTTTATTCACGACTAGGGTTGGGACCTGTTTGAATTCTAAGGATTCTGGGTCCATAACAATTCCTATAATAACATATCTACTTTTTTTTCCTTTTTTAAATGTTGGTGGTGATTAGGGGGGGGGGTGTCTACCTGGGTGGAGGTCTGCGCTCTAGTGCTTTTCTAGTCTTATCTTATCTTATCTTATCTTATCATGCCATGGCTCAGTTGGTAGAGCAGGTCGTCCATTAACCAAAGGGTTGGCGGTTCAATTCCCGCTCTGTCCTAGTCAGTCTGTTGTGTCCTTGGGCAAGACACTTTACCCTCCTTGCCTCTAGTGTCACTCACACTGGTGTATGAATGTTCGGTGGTGGTCAGAGGGGCTGTAGGCGCAAAATGGCAGCCACGCTTCTGTCAGTCTGCCCCAGGGCAACTGTGACTACATATGTAGTTTACCACCACCAGAGCAAGCATGTGAGAGTGAATGAATAATGGAACACTAATGTGAAGCGCTTTGGGTGCCTTGAAAAGTACTATATAAATCTAATCCATTATTATTATTATTATTATTATTATTATTATCATCATACCTTATCTTATCGTATCTTACCTGACCTCACCTCATCTCATCTCATCTCAAGTTTGTATTTTCTTTTATCTCAGACATATGTGTAGGTGTTTCTCACCTGACATGTTTCGGCGTGTTACTTCCACCTTCGTCAGAGGGGCACCAGAATGTTGCAGTGACGTGCTTTTAAAAACAGCTGATGTTGTTCAGGTGTGACCTCCCTGTCAATATTGACAGGTTCGTCACACCTCCCGCTGTTAGAGTTGTCCTGTCAGGATGGTGCTCCAGGTGTGTGAGAGCATGTATGCCCCCTTATCTTATTGTATGGTATGGTATGGTATGGTATGGTATGATATGGTATGGTATGGTATGATATGATATGATATGATATGGTATGGTATGGTATGGTATGGTATGGTATGGTATGGTATGGTATGGTATGGTATGGTATGGTATGGTATGGTATCTCATCTTATGTTATCTTATCATTTTCACATCATCTGCTTCCTCTGTGATCATGTTGTTTTTCCACAACCACAGGCTTTTATCTAATTGTACTCCAGCGTTTAGACCTTTATGCTGCTCACCATAAACTATTCTACTCGACTCACACTGATCATTCATAGATTCTCTGTCATGCATCGATTTCTCTTCTCTTTTCCTCTTATGTTGGCAGGGATAATGAGAGGCTGCTTTATAATTCATGCCATGATTGATCGCAGTTTGCATGCTGCAATCGCACCAAAGACTTGTCCAGCAGCTTACAGCACTGCCAAACCCTCCAGTCCACATTAAGATGCTCGGTGTTAGCTTTCAGCTGCCATTTAGCAAAAGCATGCTCTGTTGTCTGTAGCTGGGTTTGCGAAAATGATTGATTCTGCCCAGAAAAGTTTAAAAGACAAGTCTAAAATGTTGTTGAATGGTATTGACAAACTCTTTTAGCCATAGTCGCTCTGTGCCTGTCCCTGTCTATACTTAAACAAATAGCATTGAGCTCCTTGTTCAACATCTTTACAAATCCTCTGACATTGACACCGATAATACAGAGAGCTCCTGTAGCTTCCTTTCAGTCCCAGCACTGATCCTAATAAGGAGATGAATGGCTCTATACAAACAGTGGAGTCCAGCCTGGGTTGGAAATATTCCCACTGCCTCTCGTCTTCCCTCTGTGCTGAGGCTTTAATGCCTGTTCCAGGCGTCTCCATTGACCTGGTCAGTGTTGGGGTCAGCTTTGGTCAGAATAGTTCAGTCCCTCTGCTCCTGCACTGGACAAAGCTTTTACATGGACTTGATCTATCAGTGCAGAGCTAAAACAAAATCCAGGAGGTACATAGAACGACATCAACACCACTGAGCAGAGGAAATAATAATATAATACTATATTGATAATGTCGACTCCAAACTTTTCTGTTTACACCAGGATGATTGCGGCTAAAAATGACAAAATACTTTATCAAAAGTGCCTTTTGTTTGCATGAGAATTTAGTTTTTATGGTTTGAAAATGCAAAAATATGAAGACGCATTTCAGAGTGGAAAACTTGAAAACCATCCGCTGTTGCATTTTCATCTCACATTTGAAAACACAACTATATTGCTGTTACACATGTGTTGACAAGGCAGTGTTCTACAGCTTGGCATCATTTGGATCATATCTAATCCAGTTCCACACACTCTTGCGTCCTCTTATACATGGGGATTTCTTAATGACAACTCTCGTGTTAATGCGGATAAAAAGGTTAAGACAAAATGTCTTCTCTTCCGATTGTCTCCATATAAACGTAGCCTTAGATGCATGTTTCTACTATCGGAACTTCCGGGATGTACTTTTGACCGGGCCATGAGTTAGCCCGGTCCTTTCAGGCGTTGTGTCTCCATACACTTTTGGCGCTGTAAGAACCTTGCAATGACATCATCATATTGCATCAGTTGCTAAGTGTCAAAACAATGCAGCAGCAGAGGAGGAAATAACAACAAGACAAGACATGGACGAAGTTGGGATGTTTGTTGTGTTTGTGCTGTTGCTTTACACAGTAATAGCATCAGAGATTAAAAGAAGAAAAGTTGCTCTGGAAGAAGAATTCCACATATGTGCAAAGTTTGAGGTAAATTGAAACAAAACAGATGATTTTATAGACTTTGGAGAGTTTGGCCATTATCAATAAATTGGAGAAATAAAAGATTAAAAAATATTAATAATTTGACCTATATTTCCTGAAATTTAACCATATCTATTCTAGGTTACTGCTAATCTATAAACACAATTTGGTATGTATTCAAGCAATAGTTTTTCTGCTACACACGTGTGCAATTTTGGCCATTATAATATTATTGGCATTTTAAAATGAATTTGAACTCTGACCTACTTTTCCCAACATGTAAAGAAATCAACCAATAGTTGTGATATTTGGGTGTTAACAACGAAAGAAGCAAACTGACCTGAAAACAGTACTACTTGCCCCCCCCCCCCCCCTTTTTTTTTTTTGGTGGGGGGGATATATTAGGAAAATGTCTATAAACTAACATTTATAAACTATCCTAAAATTAACATGATCACGAACAACTATGAAAAAACTACATTTATGAAGAAAAATTCACAATATTCTGCCTCAGTTTTTCATTTCCACATGTACATTACAATTTACAGATCACAGACAAATACACAAAACATTTAATAACAGGCTGAATATTGGTACAATTCATGTTCCTTCTCTTAAGGCATGTCAGGTTGTACATCATTGTTTAGGTTCTTCCCTGTTTTATGAAAGAATAGTTTACAAATGCAAACATTGTCATAGTGTAATTTTAATATTTCACTGGAGATCCAATTGGAGCCTGAATTAAAATAATGGTTAATATCTAAAGTGTAATTTTTGCATTTCACTAATTCATCCATCATCATGGACTGAACTGCACCCTGTGGTGGGTCTGTTTTGGACCGTGGGCCATATGTTTGACAGCTGTAACATAGAGTATGCTGGTTCTTTCCATGTTGTACAGATTTACTCTGCATCCGCCATCAAAAATATGTATGCTAGGTTAATTCTCTTGTCAGGTTTTTATCCGCTTACTGGCAACGCAATACTCACAGTCTATTAGGATCCATCAGATGCAGAACTCATGTTTCCTCCACTAATGCCTTGTGCACATGAATATGGATTTCATAAGTAGGTATCTTGCTTATGTTGTGTTTTAAAAAGAATTTTACAAAATATCTCAGATTATGTCCATATAACATCCCATAGCTCAGTACAAATTGATACAAAAGTGTACAAAAACATACTTCTGTCTATTTGTGTATCAGTTAAAGGTCAAAGTTACGGTATGTCCACTTCAGTTCAATTGATTGTATTTGTAGAGTCACAAACAGGTTGCCTCACAGGGCTTTGCAGAATTAATTGGATAAGTAAATGTAAATTAATGCTAAATACTACACAGCTAATGGCTAAAGCTAATTTATCTAGCTAACCAACATTAATTGCAGATGACAAACAAACTGCCGAGAATATTAACAGGAGCCATGGGACAAGGGGGAAAAAGGACATTACAGACGTCTTTTATAAATGTACAGTAAACTTTTTCCGATCATCATTCACCTTGTGCTCCCATTAGCCTCGAAGCTATGGCCTTGAGCTATTCAACAGCTTTAAATGAGTGGAAGCCTGTCGTCCCCAAACCATTAGATTCTCTTATCTTGTATGCTGAACGAGTCAGTCATAAATATTTAAAGTTGGCAAGAATGAAAGTAGGGACATGTAAATACTCAAAAATGCACTTTGCACATTTATTTCTAACATTTTCTAACCCATTTCTTTAAAATCCCACATTGTGATCCATCATCTTTCTGCTTATCTGCATCATAACAATAGTGCACAGGATCTGCCAGACACAATATGCCATTAGGGTAAATGATTGTCACGTTTTGACGAAGAAAGATACTTAGATTGGACTTGGATTTTTCCCACCCATAAACTGCACTTTAACATTTCAGTGTCGCACTTGGAAATAATCAGCAGAATACTCTTACACCCACATGGTCAGAATGATGTCTCTAAGTGCATTTCAGAGCTGCAGTTGAAGACATTTAAAATTCAAAGCCACTGGTAGCTTCTTTAACTACAGTGCACACTTGCTTATAGAAATACTGTGTGCATTGTATATTTGTGTTGAGAGAAATAAAAAGATAAACCACAACTCAAGATGATAGTACTGCATGTCTTTATAAACTGTTATAAAGTAGAGCAGGGGTGTCAAACTCATTTTAATTAAGGGCCACATTCAGCCCAGTAAGGGTCAGACCAATAAACTAATAACCGTGAAGAGTAAAATTACATTATGATAATGTTTACATCTATAATATTTCTGTCAACATGTGAATAACATCAACAACTTGACATGTTTTAAGAAAAATAAGTCAAATTTTAATCAGATTTTCTCCCATTTGCCTCAATTACAGCTTAAATTGCAATATTAATTACTTATAAAATAATTACACTTACTTCTTTTAATACATTTCAGGTTGCTCTTTGTTTACATTATTCAAATATTTTGGTAAATGGATAGTTTGTTATTATAAAGATTTTCATGTAATTAAACAGTTTTTATGCTAAAACAAAGATAAAATCTGCAGTTTTCATTATTTATATGTTTTGTACAATCATATTTTACTGGTCTGACCCAACTGAGATCTAATTATTTTGTATGTAGAACCTGAATTAAAATAATTTTTGCACCCTTTGGCGTGCCGGATTTGGCCCCCGGGCCTTATGTTTGACACCTGTGGAGTAGAGTATTGATAAAATTAAGCAGAAAAAAACAGTGTATCAGCTAATTTCTACAACAGTGAGCTTGATCGCAAACCTACAACTAGATGCGAGTTGACAATTGTTCGAAATGACGGAGAAACAATGGAATCTCTGAACAATGTAAGCCTGAACATTTTTCAAGGTATTGTTCTTCTTATTTATTTTCCTCCAACCAGAGAGTGGGAAGCTCTAGCCATAAATGCTCTCAGTGTAAAGTGGTTTTGTATTTGCACATGTTGCATAACAGAAAGGGAAATGTGGGAGTGAAATGATCAGCTGTCACAGCATCGCCTGGATTATATATATTTTTGTTGTTCCTGTGCAGAAGGCAATGCATAAGTGCTTTTTCTTTTTCTTTTTTTTCTCAAATTTTTTTTTGTTAAACCAGCCTATCTGCACACACTCTGCCTAATAATTGTAGATAAATCGACTAAATCATGGGCAAATTTTAGCCCAAAGGAACAGAATGACTCCCCCAGAGTCCTCAGAGCAGCGTTCACACAATGTTTAATTTTATTTGACACTGTCCTATTACGTGCTCATTTCACTCTTAACAAAAGCAATTGAAGCTAATGTGTGTTTCGAGACTATTTCTGAGTGTATTTAAGGATGGATAGATGTGGTCACTTACTGTTGTATCCAGGAGTGTCATAGAATCAGAGTCAGAGATGTTCTAAAGTAGTCCAGGATATTTAACTTAGAAAAATAATTACATTAGCTTTACATGTACATCAGATTTTTTATTTAAATAATTATTTCCTCGAAGAAAGAAATGTGTATAAATACTAAATGCATTTGTATTTGATCAGAACAGGATCCCATGCTGTGTCACAAAATGGTCTTGTTGAAAAACTTAAATTATGTTTTTTCAGACATTAATATAGATTTTAATATTTTACATATAGTTTCATATTCTATTAGCTCAAAACTAACATTGTGACATTTTTTTTTTTCACAATCCCAATAAAGGAACTAACATTGGCATCTCAGACTGTACTTTTAGATGCTTCAAATACCCATTATTTAATAAAAGAAAAATTAACATCTGCCATATCTACATTTCAACAAATATATAAAAATATCAATACAATATGTTTAAATATCGATACAGTATCATATAATTAAATATTGCCATATATTGCAGAACAAATATATTTTTACACCTCTAGTGATTCCATAAAATTGCCAAATGATGAAATAAAATAAGAAATGAATGGTTTCCAGTAACTTTTTTAGGATTTTTCAAAACATTTTTGATAAGATAAGACATGTTTATTTGTCACATGCTCATAGTAGAATGCACAGTGAAGTTCAATTTCAAAAAAGTATTCTATATTATAAAAGGGAAGTAGAATCTGTGTGTCTCGGGCATCATGCACAACTTGTAAAAAGCTAATTTCAGTTTGTCATACTTGTCTGTTTTTGGTCAATGAAGAGACTAGTGAAAACAACACGTTGATCTGACCAATATTTTGAGATATATTAGTAATTTTGTAAAACAATAGTCTGCCAGTGGTCAATCATGTTGCTATGACTAGAACCATAGAATCATCACTCTTTCCATTTATTTAATTTTATTTATTCATTTATTTATTTCATCTTCTACAGCCACCTGCCTTTGTCCATTTTGTTTTTAGACCTATTTATATACTGTTTTAATTCTGTTTGTTAAGCACCTTGATATTTTTGAGAGCCGCTGATAAATAAAATGTATTACCGTATTTTCTGGACTATAAGCCGCACCTGTATATAAGCCACATACGCTGTATTTTTAAGAATACAACAAGCCACAGTGGGTTATAAACCGCAGATATTTACTGCACGTACAGAAGGATTTTGAACTGTAAATGTAGTTACATGTTTTTACCTAAACACATTTTTTTTCTTAACAGTGCTTTTTAACACAGCATCAACTTTGCTAATTAAAACAGAACAGAACCAAGAGAAAAATAATCAGCATTTACCATATTTATCTTAATTTCTCCCGTGTTTTAAACTACAAATCACTCAAACTCATGAAGTCGTCTTTGTTCTGTCTGCTAAAGAAAAAGTAGCGTATTCTTCTTTGCATTGATTGTTCTTCGTAGTTTTGATTCTAATTGAGGCTCGTACTGGCACACGGGAGGACCAGGACTTTTCCTGGTTACTTACATATCATGTCAGTAACCTTAGACAAAAGGAAATATGGTGAGGGCACGGAGAGGATGACAGAAAAGTACTGTACTTTACTGAGCTTTTGTCATGCATTAATTTAATAGTGTGGTGTTGTGTCACACACACAAAAAAAAGGTGTAGTTTTTGGAGGCAATTTTTTTTTTCTGCCTCTGTGTTGCTGGAATTGGCCTGGATGCTGCCGGATATTCCCGGCCTGAAATCCTGATCCAGTCCGGCCCTGTTCTAATTCCAGTTAGAGCACCCCTAGTGGTGGAAGAAAACTCCACAGAATAGCCGCACCTTTGTATAAGCCTCATGGTTCAAAACATATAAAAAAAGTAACGGCTTATAGTCCAGAAAATACATTATTATTATTATTATTATTATTATTATTATTATTATTATTATTATTATTATTATTATTATTATTATTATTATTATTATTATTATTATTATTATTATTATTATTATTATTGATGTTGGTTACCTAGCAGCAGATAAACAATTGAGCCATGTTGCTAGGGTGTTAAATTCCATGTGCAAATACAGAAATGCCAGCTCAGAGGTAACAGTAGAGTTTACCAAGAAAGAAATTAAAAGAATGAACTGAATCTGTGGTTCCCAAGGCTCAACATGCTGCTAGTTATATTAATATAAATGTATAAATAAAAGACAGGTCTAGCATACTGGATATAAACAATTTACAAAAACAAATGGAAGCAGTTGTATTTAACCTATGGTCAAATGTTGACATTTTGAGGCTTTAACCTGATATAAACAGAGTAGAAGACGTCGTTTTTCCTGTGATTATCGTTCAAAAATCAATACCATCATCTTAAGTGGGACTTCCTATATACTCCATCTGAAAAGGTTTGTCTGAAAACCCAGTTTCTATCTCTCTGCTCTGAATAACAACCCAGTTTGTGAAATTCATTGCAAGGCCATTTCCATAAACCTTTTCTAATGTGCTACTTATCCTAATGGCATGTTTCAGCTTGATAAATGCGCATAAAAATAGGAAATAGAAACACAGCTATTGAAGAAGTCAGGTGCAAACGTAAGGGTTTATGTGGAAATACTGAAATGAGTCATGTACATATGTAAATGTACCATAAATAACACCTGAAAGTGGTTCACAAACATTTATGTTTTGTAAATTTATGGAAAATGACGATTAAATAAGTCTTTATTTAACCCATAAAAACCCAGTACTACTTTTGTGTCACTTCCTGAATGAAATTTTCTCTCTATTTAAGTGATTTGTCACCATTTATTATAATATTATCCTCCTTATTGAGATTTTTTTTGTTGTTAATCATGTATTTTCCTATATTTCATTTATTAATCATGTCGATGTTCATTAATGTTCAAATTGAAGTGGAGGGTTATTGTCTCAAAAACAGGGACAAGTGATTTGTAATGAAATATATTATTTACTGAATATAAACCTGGTGAGTTTCATTCAAACACACTGGGTGTTACTGGTGAACCAATGTTGTAGAAGATGACTGTTTCCACGGTAACTACAGAGCCTCTGTACGTCCAAATGGGTCATATTTGATGACCATGGAAAGATGAAAAACTGTATTTTACACAAATTAACTAGAACAGCACTCTGAGAGCGCAGACCTCCACCAAGGCATCAACACAAAATTAGCTTCTGCATAAAACAGACAGAAACCAGAGGTGGTCAAAGTACTAACACTCTGTACTTAAGTAGAAGTAAAACTACTTGTGTGAAAAAATACTCTGGTAAAAGTAGAAGTACTGATTCAACTCTTCTACTTAAGTAAAAGTAAAAAAATACAACTTCTCAATTATAATAAAGTACAAAAGTAAAACAGCTTTTTTTTTTCCATGAACGCAATAATACTTGAGAAAATAAAATCAGAAACGTTTCAAAAGTATCTAAAATAAACCCTTTAAAAGTGAGTTACTGTGTAGATAATACGTTTTGTGGATATGGGCAGGAAATTTAAAAGTCACAATATAGATAAAATGAGTTATAAAGTTATAAATATGACATAAAAATGCAGAATTTTAAGATAAAAAGTCAGAATTATGAGAGAAAAAGTCTAAATTGTGAGAGAAAAAAAAATCAAAATTATGAGAGAAAAAGTCAAAATTATGAGATAATAAATATATAAAGTCACAGTTCCTCCATTGATTTTCTCTCTGAAGTGACTTATTTTTCATATGGTCACATGTGTTTAATTTGTAAAAGTAAAGAGTCTATTCTGAGAACGTAAAGAGCATAAAGTACAGATATTTATACAAAAATGTAGGAAGTAAAAGTAAAAAGTTGTTAGAAAAATAAATACTCAAGTAAAGTACAGACACCTAAAAAAAAATCTACTAAAGTACACTAATGAAGTACTTTTACTTCATTACTTCAGACCTCTGACAGAAACAAACTTAGATGTAAACTGTACATTCAAGCTACAGCAGCTGCACCTTTAAATATCTTTAAAGTTTTGGATGGAATGCCTTTGCTTCGTACTTTTACAGCCTAACAGATTCGGACGACCTCTCACACGAGTAAAGCCTGCAATGGCTCACTGACCTGAAAGTCCAGACTGGAGAATAAAACACCAAGGGCATCCAGGCTCCATGTCTGGATCACTGGAGGTTAAACGTGTTCTACCCAAGGGTGAGGAGCCAGTCCAATAATTTATGATTTTTCTACCTGAACGCTTCGTGTTTGGAGCAGCCGCCTCATGTGTTTCATTAAACCCAGGACGAGCTTCTGCCTTCACACTGTTCTAGTCTGAGCCAACATAGACCGCACACTGCTCCCAAACCCAAACTGCTAAAACAAACAAAAACAAATATGTCGATGACACATGTGACATTTCACCAGGTGAATCAGATGAACTGTGTCCAACGGAAGGATGAAGGAAGGAATAATTACACCTCCTTCTGTGGTGCTTAGTGTCATCACAGCCTCAAAACCATATTTATTATTCATGGTTATTACATTCTTATTTAAATGTTTTATGTTAAGGGTAGCAGTTGTTACACTGTCAATAAAAGACGATAGAATTAACAGCAAAAAGTGTTAAAATTACAACATAAAAAAGTTGAAGTGAAAATACAATGCAAGGTTAAATATACATGTTTAAAATGTTAAATATAAATGTTTAAAATTTAAAATCTACATGTTTAAAATGTTAAATCTACATGTTTAAAATGTTAAATATAAATGTTTAAAATGTTAAATATAAATGTTTAAAATGTTAAATCTACATGTTTTAAATGCTAAATCTACATGTTTAAAATATTAAATCTACATGTTTTAAATGTTAAATCTACATGTTTTAAATGTTAAATCTACATGTTTTAAATATTAAATATACATGTTTTAAATGTTAAATCTACATGCCGCTCTGTAAATATGTTCATAGTTTGACGTGTTGTGGTTTTACAAGATTGTTTTGGTGACCACATAAAATTTTTTTTTACAGTGATCTCAAAAAATCCTAATTTTATAATGTGCCCCCCCCCCCCCCTTTTTTTTTTTTTTTAAATCTTATCTTCATATAGAAGTATCAAGGGAAAATGAATTTATTCTGCGAGGACGACTATGAGATGTATTTCACCAGAGTCTGACTAGAATAATTATATAATGACAATTTATATTCACATCAATAAAAAGACAGGCTTCTGCTGATACTGAGTGGTGAGTGGACCGCTGCTGGAACATTTAGTCTGGTCGTTGCAGGGTGTTGTGTGCTAGTCTTCAGGTCTCCAGTGGCGTCGTGTGCCTGTAGTTGCTCATCTGTGATTCACAGCCTTAATGCGTGGGGTTAACAGAGTGTCAGTCCTCTTAACCTGCTGAGCTGCTGTGCATCTTTCACTACAGCTTAAGCCTTTTTCACTGAAGTTTAAGGTTTGACTTAGAACAGAACACATATATAAGGTTTAAATGGATGATTCACAGAACGTCAAACTATTATGGTAATGACAAAGTGCACTGCGGTGATGACATGACTCAGCACAATTATGCTAACTGTAGCATTAGCTATTATGACCAGAGGTGGGAAGTAACTACCGTATTTTCTGGACTATAAACCATATCCACTGCATTTTTAAAAAATATAATAAGAAAAGAATGTACAAGCTGCACCGGGTTATAAGCCACAGATGTATATGTTGAAAAATTCTATATTTACTTTTCAATGTTTAATTCACTGATCATGTTGATGTTCATAAAAGCTCAGATTAAAGTTAAGGAGTATTACACCAAAAATAGAGAAAACTCAGGGAACTTAGGTGCGCTTCATTTGCTTATGCTGGTGTACCACAGAGGCGGGTAAACAGTTGAAATCCTAGATATTATAACGAACCCACAATGTTATTGCTGTTTGTTTGGTGTGATTGTGACTGACCGTAACTGTTTATCCTGCAATAAAAAGTAGGTGATCCAGTGGGATGCTACATTATATAACCTCAGGAAAAAGCAGGGGGTATAAGTAAAAGTGGGGGTGTCGCATCACCCCTATCCCCTATGGGTTTGACACCCATGATCTATCCATTATCAGACTGTATTGCAAAAGTCGAGGGGGTGACAATGTGAATCTGTCCATGAGCTGGAAAAAGAGGCCAACATCAGTTCCCAATTTGTCAAAAAAAAAAGCTTGAAATTAATATTTTTAGCCACAAACTTACATGTCAAGTTGATCCATGTGTCATTTCATGCTGAATTTTGATTGGTAGGGGTTGTATCTCGCAGCACCAGTCGCACTGTGCAGTGGTCAAAGTACATTTCTGATGCTGCAGGAATTAGGACAATGTCTGTCCGTAAAATTCTTTCACTCTGTCGTGTCAGACCACAACCAAAGGCATTGCTGTATTTCTCATCTTTTATGTGGGACAGGCTAAAATCACACAGATCTAAGCTGGCTTTAAACCTTTAACCCCTGAGCCATTGTTCCAATTAAAGGTTCTGCTACAGTACGAACCGTCGTCTGTTTCAGGTTCATAAAAGCTGCTGGTGTTTTCTTCAGTGGTTTTGTTTTATTATGTGTTTTAGGGTCAAAACAGGTTGAATAACAGAAAAAGACAAAGAAAATAATTACATTTTAAGAGGTTTTGATTGAATACGGCACTTAGAATGTACTTTAATAAGAGACTTAGGATGTCGAACATGAACTGTGAACTGGAACACACTGAAAAACAAGGATTTGAATTCGGGTCCAGACGTTTTTGTTTTTATGATTAGTTTGACACCTGGTTTAACTCAAAAAAGCAGTTACACAATAAAAAAAAATAATAATAAAATGAAAAAAATGAACAAAATAAGCAACAAAGTGAACAAAAACTGCCAAAGTGATCAACAAAATGGACAAAAATAAATAATACACCAATGAAATAATGAGTAACGAACAAAAAAAATAAGGATCAGAATTTGAACCCAGTTGTATTTTTTCTGTTTTTCTTTTTTTTCTAAATCCATTCAGTTGCTTTTTGACACTTGGTTGAAGTCCAAAAAGCAGTTACACAATCCAAAAAATTTAACAAAATGAAATAAATCAATCAAATAAGCAACAAAGTGAACAAAAACATTCAAAGTGATTAAAAAAATAATGAATAATAAACCAACAAAATAATAAGTAACATAAACAAAATAAGGATTAGAATTTGGGCCCAGTATTATTATATAGACATTTTAAATCCAACCAGTTGCTTTTTGACACTTGGTTGAACTGTTACAGTTACACAATCAAAGGTGTAAAAAAAGAAGTCAAAACTGTCCAATTTTATTGTGGGTGTGTCTCACTCACTGCACTGTGCCCCCTCAATGCATCCCAATATTAACCCAATCAATATTTACAACTAGAAAAGCACTCTGAGAGCGCAGACCTGCACCAAGGTAGAACCCCCCCCCCTTCCAGGATCACCACCAAAATCTAATCATTTCCAGATCTCCTCACTTCCAACATACCCTGAAAATTTCGTCAAAATCCGTCCATAAATTTTTTAGATATCTTGCTAAACTAACAGAGGGACAGACTTGGTGGAAGTAATAAATCATACGTTCACAACATTCACCACAGACACGTCAGCAGTTAAAGGGTTAAAGACTCACATGATCTGGATGGTGTTTTTAAAAAAAGTTTTAAAACATTTCCTTCTGTCGCTCAGTTTCAGTCCTGCTAAACACATGCAAATTTTCAAACCTGCAACTATTTAATGGTTAATTTACTAAGCAACAGCTCATTAAGCAGTCAGCGTCTCAGAGTGGTGCCATTTGTCATCGAGGTCACCGAGCCCAACAAAAAGAAAATGACAGCGCAGAGTAAGGACGCTGCAGAGAACTAATAAAGAAACACTGCAGCTCTGGAGAGAATTAAGAAAAGTGAGCTGCACAAAATATTGTTTCACAACAAGGTCGTCTCATACTGTAGGACTTTACGGAGTTATTTAGAAGACACAAACAGTCACAGAAATAGATTATGTCCCAGGTGTCCCCTGTCCTTAGACCTTCCTTTTCGGCAGGAAAAACTCCAAAACCCAGTGAAGGAGAGATCCACACCCATGGACGGACAGGCTATAGATCAGGAGTCGACAACCCTGGTCCTCGAGAGCCACAAACTAGCATGTCTTAGATATACCCCCCACCCCCCTCTAGAGTTTATATCTAAACTCTAGAGGACCAGGGTTGGTCACCCCTGCTATAGAAGAACGTCCATTTGTAGATGTAGAGGAGTGGGAGCAGGTCCATCCATCAGACGGGTGAGGGTGGGGGAGGAGGTCTGGGGTCACATGTCAGGACAGGACACAGGTGAGTCACTGCAGATCCTGTTGTCTATGGTTCCTATATGTGGATGCTACGTCTCAATTTGTAGAATCATGCGTACCGTATTTACAGGACTATAAGGTGTACTACAAATAGTTTAATTTTCTCAAAAAAAAAAACAACAGTGTGCATTATATATGGATTGATTCTGGTTGTGCTTAGTAACTTGGAATTTTGACGTTTTACTTCATAATTTAGATGTTTTTAATGTTTGATTTAGCTGAATAAGAGTGTGTTTTGTTTTTTGTGACAGCTTCACTTAATGCACCTTATATATGAAAAACATCCAATGACAGTGCGCCTTATAATCCAGGTGCACCTTACAGTGTGTTAAATACAGTACACACACACACACACACACACACACACACACACACACACACACACACACACATATACAGACACTGAGCCCTTCCAGCACATGGTCATTTTTTGCACTTTTTAGGAAGTGTGAATGACTTGTTAATATTATATCTTTGGTCCTGACAAGAAAACAAAGGGACAGTGGTGTGAAAAAGTGTGGGTCCTTTTCCAGTGGTTCAAATCCTGGCTCCGACTGTTCACATGTCAAATTGTCCTTGGGCAAGACACTGAACCCTACATTGCACCCAGCAGTCACCTACTGGTCTATGAGTGTGTGTGTGTGTGTGTGTGTGTGTGTGTGTGTGTGTGTGTAAAGCACTTTTGAGGTGGAAAATACTCTATGAAAGTACAGTCCATTTATGATTTCCAGATTTCTTTTCTTTTTTTGCACGTTTGTCACACAGATCTGTCGGGGTGGAAAAAGTGCCCCCCCCCACATAGTGATTTCTAAATGTTTTTTGCACGTCTGTCACAGTTAAATGTTTAAGATCATCAAACAAATGTAAATATTAGTTAAAGACAAGTAAGAACAAAAGACAGTTTTTAATTGAAGGAAAAACAAAAACTAAAAATCCAAAGTTGAATTCAGTTTTCCCCTGTAACACCCAGGCCTATTTACTGCCATTACTTTAACTGGACCTTCCTGACAAAGGGATGTAGAGCAAAAGATCCTCAACATTTGCAGAACCTATGGATTGCAACATGATGCCCCCCCCCCCCACCCCCCACCCCCCCACACACACACCCACACCCATGACCAACACCTTTAATTAAAAATTGCTTTTTGTGTTTATTTATGTTGTCTTTGTCAAATCTTTACATTTGTTTAATGATCTTAAACATTTAACTGTGACAGACGTGCAAAAAACATTTAGAAATCACTATGGGGGTGGGGTGGGGGGGGCACTTTTTCCACCCCATTGTTGTTGTAAGGAGATGTTCCTAGATGTTCAGTGTCACAGTCTTGCAGCCAAATATAGTCTGGGACAAATCTCTGACAACAGCATAAATGTAGGATGTGAGCGCTGCTACCACATAGGTCTGCAAATCAACCAATAAGAGCACAGAACAGAATGATGCACACACACTTCTGTCACTAAAAATACTTTCCTCAAACTGCCTCTGCAAAACTGTCTAAAGTCTTGCAAGACTGATGGCGGTAAAAGTCACAGTGAACCTGTACGCATGTCAAAGACAGCACAAGCCTCCAATCATGTCGCATTCATTCAGTCAACATGTCATTTGTGGATGCTAGCTGTTCTCACAACTGTTCTTTCTTTGGTTAATTGATGTTTGGAAATAAGTGAGCGATTACATTTTTTTTTTTTTTTTTTTTTTTTTTTACAGTTGCTTTTCAAAGGCAGTTTGGAAGGAGGAGTGTCTTGATGCTGAAATGAAAATTATGCCTCAATGTCAGACTGTCAGACGGTATCCACTTCCAGAATGTTTGGAAAATAAAATTAAGTAAACCAAGGGATTTGTGCTTCAAAAATCAGGCACAAAATGTTTTATAAATACAATTTTAATTGGATCCTACTGCACCAAAAGCTGGCTTCAAAAACTTTGGCTTCTATTGAACTTCTCTCTAAGGGAATATTTGTTCCAGGACTTTTTCTGGTATCATTTGCTTTATTTGGACTATTTATTTAATAGCTTCTGTTAGAATTATTAATCAGATTCTTAAAGCCTATAGAAGGCTTTGGCGTCGTCTGGGTTGGACTGAAACGTGCGTTTGTGATCGATGGTTTGAAGTTCACACATATGTTTTCCCGACAAAGATGAGATTTTTAGTTGTTGATAAAGTACACAGCTAGACCATCAAATGTTTGTTTTTTTTGACATTTCATTTAGCTTGAGATTTTACCATATATCTTAACTTTAACTGGAGCTATTCAATTCAATTACATTCAATTCAAAAGACTATTTATCCCAGGGGTCTCAAACATGCGGCCCACCAATGGTTCTAATGCGGCCCGTGGGATGTAGAGCATAATAACCTATTAAATGACTCCATATTTTCTTAGTTTTTCCTTTGCCTAGAAATGATGACAACTTCAAATTGTTGTCAGTTTTTTCCCTGCAGAAAATATTTACATTTACAAACTATCCTTTAACAATAAAATGTGCATAACCTCAACAAAATCTGAAATATCTAAAAAACATTACACAAAATTTAGAACCATTTTACTAATAGTTTAGTGTCTCTGTAGAACTGCTCTATAATAAAACATGTGGACAAATGATAAATTGAGGCAGAATATTGTTGAAATTTCACTTATTTTTCTAATGAAATTTTAGGTTGTTTTGCATTCATAATTTAACAGGATTTTTTTTTTCCCCACACTAAAACCATGGCAAAAAATATATAGTTGTCATTATTTGTAGGTTATTATGTTTTCATTTTACTGGTCCGACCCATTGGAGATCAAATCAAGCTGAATGTAGCCTCTGAAGAAAATGATTTATCCCAAATGACAAATTAAAAACAGTGAAGAGTCAACAATGTCAATGTAAGTGCAAGTATAAAAGTATAAAAATGACAAGTTAAATAACTAATTAGCTAACTTTTTAACCCTGTATGACACCTCCACCCTTTTCACTGTTGTTGAATTTTCAATAATATCAGATATAAAAATGTTAATACATAAATGTACTTTTTGGATATCGCTCAATTCCTACCTTTTTTGGCTCATTACCTATATTAAAGTCACCAATTTCTGATGATTCCAAACATTCAAAACAGAGACATTTTCCTCTTGGACATCTCAGCAGGCCCAGGCAGGAAAAGAAATCTCTCCATTCTTTCTTCTGTCTGGTTTTCTGACTGTGACTGTAGAGTAGAGTCAAGGCTAATGCATACTAACTGCAAAATCCTATTCTGCAAAACAACATTGTGACAGTCGACTTTCTCCTGTAAGAGCTCTAAACTCTCACTGGCAATGGAAATAAAATCCATTACTGATTTTAAAACGTTCACCAACACAACTAAATCTACACTGTGAACCCGAATAAATTGGCAGAACTCAAAAAATGTAAGGCAATGGATTGGCTCGATTATTTTAAGTTGATGAAAACTTAAAAAATAACATTTTCCATAACTTAATATGTAGATGCTTATTAAAGTATACTTAAATGAAAACATTGTAATCGATTATAATTTGCTGTAGTAGATATTGGTGGTTATTTGGAGTGCTCTGAAATTGTATTTCAGCATCGACTACATTAAGTTAATTTTTTTCAATCATCCTTGAAACAATAGAAATAAAAGTATAATATCATTCTCAGCATTTAATGAATTAATTCCATTCAGTTCTACCTCATCTATGTTTTTAAGTTATGTTCAGTTATATCTACAATAGTTCCCCTTAATAAAAAAAATATTAGTTGGAAGTACTTAAAATGAAGAATATGTTACAGCTACTTCATACATTTGAGTTAGTAGTACTATTTCTGAAACTTAACTGAATATATTTAATTATTCTGAACATTCAGGTTTACAGTGTAGGCTGAAGAACAAATAAAACAGCACCCATCTGTGTGTAATATGTGTAGAAACATATATTTAGGTGAGTGAATGTTTATAGTATGTAAATGCACTGCAGCTATTATAAACCATTTAGTTGTGTTTTTATATAGTTATATACAGTGTTTTTTTGTTACCAGCTGAAAGGATGAAATATATTGAATGATTAAAGAATATTTTTATTAGTAGATTTGCCCTTTTTTTTTGTTTTTTTTAAGCCAATTTGGGGGGCGGCCATGGCTCAGTTGGTAGAGTGGGTCATCCAGTAACAGAACAGTTGGTGGTTCAAATCCCCCTCTGTCCTAGTCTGTCCATTGTGTCCTTGGGCAAGTGCCTCCAGTGCCGCTCACACTGGTGTATGAATGTGTGGTGGTGGTCAGAGGGGCCGTAGGTGAAAAATGGCAGTCACGCTTCTGTCAGTCTGCCCCACCTGTGACTACATATGTACTTTACCACCACCAGATGGAGGATGTGAGAGCGAATGAATAATGGGTCACTCATGTGAACTGCTTTGAGTGGCCAAAAAAGCACTACAATCCATTATTTTATATATATATATATATATATATATATATATATATATATATATATATATATATATATATATATATATAAAATATATATAAAATAATATATTATATACATATATATATATATATATATATATATATATATATATATATATATATATATATATATATATATATATATATATATATATATATATATATGTATGCATGTATGTATGTATGTGTTTTATGTAAAGCACCTTGAATTGTCCTGTACATGAAATATGTTATATAAAATTATTATTTCTAGACATTCCAGGTGACCCCATTTGAATTCCAGGCAACTGTATGAGGGGTCATGACCCCAAGATTTAAAAAAAAAAAAAAAAAAAGAAGCCCACTCTAACCATTTACATGTTACACACCATCTCCCATGTCCTGTCAAAGTCTGTCCTATATTAAATATATCTTTAATCAACACAGACCTCACGTCGGCCATAAATGTCAAGATACTATCGTTTATATTCTTCAATTATTTAAGAGTCGACAAATGAAATGGCTGCCGTCCCATCTGAAGGATCCGGGTCACATTTTCCTTTGATCACTGTTGCGTCGCCGTGGCCACAGAGGCGTCGACTCAGTTATCAGGTTGAATATAGAAGATGAATGAGCTCGGCGGGGCTTCCACCTCAGTGTTGGCTCATGTTTATCATTTATTTCTTTATCATTGCTGGTTGTGCCCACATTCATTATTCATGCTTTTCATACTTTAAAATGCATCATGTTTGTTGGATTGGGATACATTATCCATCTTTCAGCAACTCCTGTCCAGTGTGGAGTGGTTGTTGTTGTGTTTGTATAAATATTTAATGTGTAGGGATGGAGATATAGCTGCAGCACATTAAGTGTTGTCATTCATGATGATGGTGAGAGGGAAATCACAGCTTTCCATTAGTGCTGATTTGTTCTGTTTTTGCCTTTCAGCAACATTGAGAACAGAATTAAGGACGAACCATTCATTTAATTCATATAATTATATCTATGAATTTCCTGCTTCACAAGTTTTGCAGAAACTTGTGGCATGTGTGTGTGTGTGTGTGTGTGACTGGCAGAGATTATTGTTCCCCAAAATTGTGTTTCCTCCAATTTAAGGGGAAGTAAAGCTGTCTCTCTTAGATTGATAACCATGCAAATGAGAGAATGTGTAATTGATTTTTAAAGTCATTTCCTTGAACCTAAGCAAAAGAAATGGACTGTGAGAGCTTTTCAATTCAGAGTAATTCATGTGTAAAGCACAAAAATGTTACACTTTCACATGGTAGCTATATGTTCATGGCTTTAAAGGGTATTGATCATTGCCTATTTTCATAATTATTCCAATCATCCTGAACAGGAGTCGCTCTTCAACATTCACTGACCCTCCGCTCATGACCTGCTGCTTTTCTCTGTCTTCATAACTGTCCATGGAAAAGGCTTTTAACTGGAAAGTACTTGAAGACATTACAATTTTCTCGCAGTAATTCATGCTTTCAGAAGATACAGTAGAATAAATTAGCACTTTGGCCCAGACGGCTCAGCAACTGTTGGAATGGATTAGCACAGATGCCCACAGATACTAAATAAAGACCCTGAGCTATTTTTATGATAATTCCCAAATTAAATGTTCTCTCTATTTAACCTTTATTAAGTGATTTATCAACATGTATTATAATATTACCCTCTGCATTTGGCATATTTCACTGTAAAATCATATATTTTCCTATATTTAATTTAAATGTTCATGAGAACTCAGTCAAGTCAAAGGTTATTATATCAAAATGGAAGAAAACTGCAGAAAAAAAAAAAAAACTGAAGTCAATGTATTTCATCTTTGACCTACTTTTCCCAAAATGTAACTATATTTATTCTGGGTCATTGGTGATGAATTAACCCAATTAAGTATGAATTCAACTAACAATTTTGACCATTATAAGTAAAGGGAGAGCAAAAAGATTTTAAAATTTGAACATTGACCTACTTTTCCATGAATATAATCATATCTATTCTGGGCCATTGTCAGTCTATAAACCTACATTGATATGAAGAAAACCAATAGTTTACCAAAACTGAAACAAACACAATACCTGTGCTGCAGGCGTGTGTGTGTGTGTGTGTGTGTGTGTGTGTGTGGGGGGGGGGTGACGACAATAAACAAACCAGCTATCAGCAAAAGAAAGAGAGCTATTGCACTGCACAGTATCATGCACTCTGCTTAAAGAACTTTATCTGTGGAAGAAAAGTAGCTCTTAAAATGAAGCTTCATAAGTTACCCTTAAAAACAAAGGGAAAAAAATCAATACTAAACATTAAAAGATAGAGATTCATGCTTGACATATAACATTGTACCCACAGGGTCCTTACAACGAGGAGAGAGAGAGAGAGAGAGAGAGAAAGAGCGGGCGAGTTCCACTTCATTTTTCTAAAGAGCACTTCATCCAGCCTTTTTTTTTTTTTCTACACACATTTATCCTCTGGCGTTGTCTTCGCACTAGAATTACAATCAGAATCAGAATCAGAATTCTAATCAGAATACATGTTTAATCCCAAAGAGGAATTATTGGGTGTTCCATTCACTCCATTCAAGTTTAATATAAAGTTGCAAGAAAGAAATTATCAATTAAAATTAAAAAGAAATATGTAAATAAAACTCTAAAGAGCTCTAAATTATGTGGGTCTAACATATGGTCCGTGGGCCACAACCAGCAAACCAATGGAATACATATATATAAGTATATAAGTAAAAAACTTTTTATTTTTTTATTTTTTAGATGATTAGGAGTACATACATATAGTTGACATCAAAATCACACCATTTGGATAACACTGAGAAATTTGGATTTTGCCGTTTTGAGCCAAACTGTGTTAACATGGAAGTAATTAAGGTATGTAAAATGAAATGGAAATATTTTCATCTACATATGATGATTCTTTTACAAAAAATGTGAATAACCTGCACAAATATTAACAACATGAAATGTCCTCAGAAAAAAATGTGTAATTTTAACAATATTCTGCCTGTTATTAAATGTTTTGTGTATTTATAGATCTAATGTGATCTGTAAGTTGTAATTATCCAACTGAATTTTATTCCTTTTTTTATTTGACATTTTTCACTCAAAAATAGAGAGAAAAGTTTGGATTACATGTGGAAATGATAGACTGAGGCAGAATATTGTTAAAATCGCACCTATTTTGTTTTTTGCATAGTTGTTCAGGTTATTCATACAGTACCTTATCATCTGCAATTTGTAGATGTAAACATTTCCAGTATGCAATTTTACTTTGTCACTCTAAAATATACAGAAACGTTTGGAGTTGACATTATTTATATATCATTATGTTGTTATTTTACTGCTCTGGTGCATTTCAGATCATATGTGCAACTTGAATTAAAGAGAGTTTGACGGCCCTGCTCAAATATATATATATATATATATATATATATAAACATTATTAAGACACAATTAGAACAGTCATTTATATCATATGTACTAGACAATATATTAGCAATATGATAATTGAAGACATATACAGTAGCTAAATACGCGTGCTAAAGTACAGTTGAGTGTAAATATAATTCTAATTCAGAGGTTGGGAACCTGCTCAGGGCTGCATTTGCCTTGAGTCACCCTCCAACTTTCCATATGTCTGGTATCGATGTGACGTGTATATCTTGGCTAGACTTGCAGGGGAACATTGATTTAAGCAGGCGACAGGTTATTAGGCATCTGTTTTGTTTACCAGTTGAACAGATTCGTGCAGGAGTGGAGAGCGGGAAGCCGAGTGGAGATCAATGTCGGATTCAGAACAAGGCTTTTTATCACGCTGCATCAATCACAGGCATCTGCCTCCGACTCATCCTTCATACTTATTTGATAGAATCTCAACTTAACTACATTCTCAAGGTTATTACAATACATCTTGGACAGCGAGGGGCGTGTACGCTCCAGATGAGAATCTTAAACGGCGTCAGTTTGTCAGCCGGCGCCATCTTTTATGTGTCAGAACTGTTTATTAAGGTCAGGGTGAAGTTGGAAGCTGAGGGCCAGTTGGAGAAAGTTCAGTGAAAGTTGTGGGTGACATCGTCCTCTGCATTTGACCCACGCTAACATCTTGGGATCAGATGCTAATGCTTGAGTAATGCTCTACAGGCCAGCTCAGATAATGGCCACAGCTGTGGTTTTTATAGAAAAGCTGAGAAAACACACACACACACACACACACACACACACACACACACACACACACACACACACACACACACACACACACACACACACACACACACACACACACACACATGCAGAGACCACAGTGATATCCAGACAAGAGCAGGACGAGAGTCACAACCTGGTGTCTGCAACAGATTCAAGAGGTTTATTGTTACATACGCAGTAAAACAAAAACAAAAACAGAAAAAAATAAACAGGCTTGATACCATGACGTGAAATTCTTAGATTGTACACGACTCATCATTGTAAGAAAAGTAGTAACAGTAAGTGGGGTTAAGAAAGAAATGTATGTACAATCTAAAATTTAAGTGCAAAATACGTGTAATTAAGTGTAGTTTAATTTTTTATGTTCTAAGAGTTCACTCAATCAGAGTGTTGTTATTTATATTTCAGTATGATTACGTATGGACCAACAATTTTAATTAAAAATGTTCTGGAAGATTCTTTGAGCTAAATTGTTAGTTTTATTTTTTCCTTTTAGGGCTCTGTTTTAATTGCATGATTTCTATTAATAATGTAAAAAAAAAAAAAAAAAGTTCAGCAACTTACAAATTAAATTTGAAAATGAATGTAAAAAATTGTGATAAAATCAAGATTGCAATTTTATTTTTTAAAGATTGATTGATATGATAGTTTTGCCATATCGCCCACCCTTTCATACAGGCGTAGATCTGTTTATCAACATATAAGATAAACCCATTTATTCTTAAAGTAATTATTAATAATATAGTATTAGTTTAATTTTATCCCTCACTAAGGAGAGTTTGTCTTTCTGTTAGTTAGCAAGATAAACTCAAAAGGTTATGGATGTATTTTCAGGGTAGGTTGGTAATAGGGAGATCTGGAAATGATTAGATGATTAGAGGTCTGTGCTTTTCTAGTTATATATGCTAACATTTTGTGATCACATGCTAACACTTGTGTAAGGCTCTACAGACCAGCTCAGAAAATGTCCATATTTGAAGAAAAGCTGAACAGAAAAAAACCCACACAGATGTGCAGAGACCACAACATCTCCAGACTGGAGCAGAACAGAGAATCGAAGCGTGGTCTTTGCAACACTTAACCTGCTGCAGAGTGAATGCATTTATAGTCAGCGGCTCTAAAATGTGCAATTGCTTTGCTGCAGAGGAGGTGAGGATGATGCAAAGACATGTAATACCATCATTTCAACACTGATAACAGAATTAACTTTAAGATCTAATAGTTTTTTTCCCCCTGTCACCCTATAAAAGAATAAATAAACTTTACAAAGTTCCATATGTCACTATGGTTCTCAGCAGCCATTAGGTGAATATACGTCTTAGGTTTATTCTAGGATGGAATGAAGCTGAAATTTGGAGTTGACATTGTTTTATCAGTAGTAGATGGGAAAGGGAGGAGGAAATATGTGGCAGTATTCAAGCAGTAAATACTGTTTTTAAATGTAGATGGACCCGCCAGCATGTACTAGTGTTAAAGTGATTAACCCTTTAAGAGATTTAGATGTTGAACATGAACTGGAACACACTGAACAACAAGGCTTTGAATTTTGACCCAGAGCATTTTGTTTTTGTCTCTTTTTATTTTTCTAAATCCAGTCCAGCCACTTTTTGACACCTGGTTAAACTTTGAAAGGCAATTAAATGGTAAAAACACAGTACAAACAGTATAAAAAACATCACCATAACATTGGAAACAACATTGGCAAGGAAAACAGTATAAATATCTGTCTGTCTGTCTGTCTGTCTCACTCACTCACTGACTACTCTGGCTTTTACCCCCCATTCCATGCGTGGCAGGTGATGCACTGAGCATGCTCAGATGTCTGTGGAAAGAACAAAGCGTATTGTAGCAGCACATTTGAAAATTGTTCCTATTGAACAAATGGTTCATTTTTTTAAAATATATTTGTTTGTTCGTCGTCATGGCAGCAGCAGCCTCAACAAAATAGCCCAGACTTCCCTCACCTCAATCAGCTCCTCCAGGGGAATCCCTAGGCGTTCCCACAACAGTTAAAAGATATAATCTCTCCAGTGTCGGCCCCAGGTCTCCTTCCAGATGGACATGGAGGAGGCATCCTCAATAGATGCCCCAGTCACCTCAGCTAGCTCCTCTGGACATGGAGGAGCAGCGGCTCTACTCCGAGCCCCTCCCGGATGTCCGAGCTTTTCACCTTATCTCTAAGGCTGAGCCCGGCCACCCTGCGAAGGAAACTCATTTCGGCCGCTTGTACCCGTGACCTCATTCTTTCAGTCATGACCCAAAGGTGAGGGTCGGGACGTAGATCGACCGGTGAATCGAGAGCTTTTCCTTCTGGCTTAGCTCCTTCTTCACCACAAAGTATCAGTTTAGCACCCGCATTACTGTGGATGTCGCCCCAACCCACCTGTCGACCTCCCGTCACTCGTGGTTAAACTCCTCCACCTGAGGCAGGACCTCTACCCATGTCCAGCTGAGAACCATGGCTTCAGACTTGGAGGTGCTGATCTTCATCCCAGCCGCTTCACACTGTGTTGCGATTATTATTATATTTATAATTATATAAATTATATTTTTTATAAATATTTAAAATAAATTATACATTCAGAACACTTGCCACATACACGTCAGGGGTTAAAGGATTAATGCATCAAACTTGAACCATATTATTTGGCTCCTAGTCTGGGCTCGGCTTCATATGCCTGTCATATGTCTGTATTTTTATCCTAATTTTTTATACGCTGTTACAAATTGAAAGGATTTAATGCAAATTTGTAAAAGCTGTGACACTATCAACTCATAAAGGCCCAAACATCCACCATGTACTGGTGGAAAATATAACTGTTGATCTACTGACCCAATCAATCCATGTAAATAATTGGTGTAAAATGCAGTTTTTCGTCTTTTCATGGTCATCAGACATGACCCATTTGGACGTTCAGAGGCTCTGTAGTTACCGTGGAAACACTGTCATCTTCCACAATATTGATTCACCAGTGAAACCCATAGAGGTGGAGCAGTGACAGTGAATCAAACTAACAAAACTGAATAAAAAAAATACAAAAAAATACAAAAATGATGTGGGAAAATAATTAGCAGAAAATTATAGAATAAAGTCAGAAACAAAATGAATAAGAACAGAAAAAATAATGAATGAAATTAACAAAAGTGAAGGATAAATTAACAGTAAAATGAACTAAATGAGACACAAGTGGCCATACTTTGAAGACTCAAAGAAATTGAACCAACAAGTAAAATAATATGAAACTATTCACTTTATTTAATGTTGGGTTCATGTTTTGGTATATTTTACTGAAAAAAAAGCACGTTTTGTTCTGTTTTCCCTGTGATAACCTTTGAATTTACTCTTGAGTTTTCATGATTATCTAAATATAAGGAATTAAATACAGGACAAGACATGATTCACAGTGAAAAATGCAAAAATACAGCGGATAAGATTATTATACTTATTGAAAAATTAAGTCAAATATGGAGACAAATTAATGTGGAAAGCACTGGGTCTTTTTGGGTTAAATAAATAAAACGATGGCTTGAACTTCTGACTTGGCAACGAAGCTGAAATATATAATGATGAAATAATATGGATGATTATTGATAATTTTTACTGACCTGTTTTTAATAAAGACCAGGAGGTTGAATTGACACGGTTTATTTGTATTTAAAGAAGCAAATGATCGAATAATAGTTCAGTGTACGGAAAAGGACGATCAATAAAGAGTGATTGTTCCACTTTAAAACCCATTTATTCAGTCTGACATTTCCCAGCCTCACTCTGGACTCTGACTCATCATGGTGTGTTCAGGGTGTGTGTGTTTAATTATTCGGTTATAATGAAAAGTGCCACTCTTGTTTATCTGGGTGTTGTTTTTTTGTGTCTATACTATTCCTTTAGTGGCTTACGCAACAGTTTTCAACATGAATTGTCTCTGTGGTTTACATCTAAAGGAATCATATTCAGATAAACCTACTTTTATTAGTTTTGTGTTCATTTATTTGTGTATTTAGACCCTAATAGTTCATAAAGTTTGAATTTGAGCCCTTCAAGTGCTGCAAATATATCTTTATATCGATGCAACTCTCAAGTTTTCTCTGTTTTTGAGGAAAAAAACATCAAATTCCATAATGAAAATGGACTGTATTCGAACATAAAATGAATTAATATGAACAATCTTAAGAAAAACAAGTGCGACTTATATTACACCTTATTTTATCATTTATACATGTGCAACACAATTTACAGGTCACAGTGGATCTACAAATACACACATTAAATGATTAAATGACAAGCAGAATATTGATAAAATTCCAAAATTCCACATATTTCTTTTAAAACATTTTCACATTTTTTTCTCATAAATGCCGTAAACAAATTTTTGCAAGTTGCATGGACTACACAAGTCAAATCACGTCCAATTCTGTTGTTAATTACCCCTGTTGATCACATATTAAACCTAATACTTGTCTGAAAAACACCTAGAATTCACCAAAGTAGATGCTCAACAGAAAACAGAGGAATGGACCAGATGCAGATGTCTCTCCTGTCCTCTAAGTCCCCTACAATAACAATAAAATAAAAGGGAATTTGGAAGTTTTTTTCCTCCCCATTCCGAGTCCAGCCCCCCATATATTGAATTTGAAACATGACTAAGTTAAATACAATAATGTAAAATGACATGTCTACCTTACACACACATGCCTACACCGTCAAATTATATTGTATAAAGTTACTACTTGATTTACATTTAAATTTTGAGGGCTAATACTGTCTTACTTACCCTTTATTGAGTGGATAAATGTGGAATTCACTCCCTCATGTTCGCTTTCATGTCGTCTTTAGTGCCTTCTAATACGGACAGTGCATAATTGTAATTTGTATTGTTTACAGTCAGGAGGACCAAGTAAAAAATGTGACAGTGTGAACAAATGCTTGAAGTTATTATCAACATGTTTTAACCCATAGTGCATTGCAATATACAGTTAGACCTTGTACATTTTTGTAAGAAGAAGCTACAATCTTTTTTTAACTCTAGAAATAACACAAATGTGTTACAGTGATATAAGTTAGATGAGATGAGATGAGATGTAAGATGTAATGTAATGTAAGATGAGATGAGATTGATTCATTGATTGATTTTATGTTGAGCATTCACATAATGCATATATGTACATACACAAGAAAAGATACAATAATTTGATTTACACCCAAAAAGGAGTGGGAAGATAGGAGATAAGGTGAGATGAGATGATGTAAGATGAGATGAGATAAAGTAAGATGAGATGAGATGAGATAAAGTAAGATGAGATGAGATAAGGGGAGATGAGATAACGTAAGATAAGATGTCATAAGGTGAGATGAGATAATGTGAGATGATATAAGTTAAGATGAGATAAGGCGAGATGAGATAAGATGAGCTAAGGTAAGATGAGATAAGGTAAAATGAAATGAGATAAGGTAAGGTAAGATGAGATAAGATAATATGAGATGAGATAAGGTAAGGTGAAATTAGATAAAGTAAGGTGAGATGAGATAAGGTAAGGTGAGATGAGATAAGACAAGGCCTTACTGATACCATCTTGGGGAACCTTCGGCTGCAGCAAACACAGAAATAAAGTGCAGTGAAAACAGTCTGAGTTTCTCTCAGTATCAATGTTCTGTATTTTAAACACGACTGCATCTCTTAACGTTTCCAAGTCTGTGCATATTTTTGCCCTGCAGCCTCTTCATGTGGTTTTAAAGCAGAGTTGAAGATTGTGGAGCACCATGTGATACCAGACTGTGATAGTGACGCAGTAGCAGAGTTCAGAGGATCATATGACTTTAATGCTCTGTCCACTACAACACACACACACACACACACACACACACACAGTTTCTTCCTGTTTTGCAAAAAAAAAATCTTTCCACACAATCTTTATTTAACAAAGTATCTTTGTCCACATGATACGAAAACATCTACAAACTGGTGCAAACACTTGGACAAACTATTAGTTGCTGGGATTTAAACTGTGGACCCCATGAATAATGAAGCTACAGTTCAGTGCAAAAGTCCTGGGACAAAACAATGTTTGTTGGTGTTTAAACTTTGAAGCAAAGACACATGTATTTAAAACCCGACATCAGAACTACAGCTGCACAATATATTATAGCATCGACATCACAATGTATGTGTGCGCAATAGTCACACGGCAGGTGTAAAATAAAATGAATGACCTTTGACTTTAAGTATATTAAGACCCTAAAGTAAATTTCCTATGCACACTTTACAAAATTGACCTTTGACCTTTATTTTGGGGTACCGTCATTTTATAAATCACTTTGTCCCGTTAATGTAAAATTCTTAATGTAAAAAATAAATGATAAAAGAAAAATGGTTTCATTATCCATAAGCATATTTGATTGAAAAACGCTTAGAACATTTAATTTCAGAATGATTCTAAAATCCTGAAAAAAATAGCAAAAAAATATTCATGTTAGTTGTGATTTCTGAAAAGTTGATGAACATAAGGTTAAATGGACGACTACTAATGAAATGTAGTCAAAAACCAAAAGCAGTCCAGTCAGTTAAATTCAAAATTCTTTCAAATTTATGATACATTATGTTCGGTTCGAGGCTTGTGTTGTTTTTTTAAAGCTGTTTTTTAAGTGTCATTTAAAAATGACATAGTCCTATAGAGGGTTAATGCAGTTTCTGTGTCAGAAGACTGTTAATTACAGTCTAATAACAACAAGCAATTGATTTATACACAAACATATTAGTGCAGATCAAGTATTAAGAACAAACCAGTTACAGTAATTATATGATCTGACTGGTATGGAACTAGAGGTAAGATCGGGCCTAAAAAATCCAGCCCGACCCAGGCCCGCAGGCATTAAAGCCTGACTCAGCCCGAGCCCGACCAATTAACTTAACTAGTATTTTTGGCAGAAAAAAACCGCAAGATTTTTTAAGATTAAAATAATCTACATATTTTTATTGTCACGATAAACGCATTTACACAATGAACTGGAACACAGAATAAAAGGCCAGACAATGAGAGTGAAAGAGAGATCTTGATGCGCACTCACTTAATTACGCAGAGAAAAAAAAAGTCAGCGAGAGAGAAGCTCGAACCCGACCCGAACGTAATGATTGACATTTTAGGCCCGACCCGACTCGAATTTCAGGCCGGGTCGGGCTCGGCCTTGGCCTCGGGCTCGGGCTCGGGCTAAAGATCTTACCTCTATATGTAACTAAAACAGCGTAAATATGGGACTAAAACTTTGGGGACAGCCATGGCTCAGTTGGTAGAGCAGGTCATCCCATAACTTGTCCAGTAACTTGTCCCCAGTGTCAATCACACTGGTGTATGAATACGTGTGAATGTTCAGTGGTCTTCAGGGGGGCTGTAGTTGCAAAATGGCTACCACGCTTCTATCCGTCTGCCCCTGGCTACATATGTAGTTTACCACCACCAGAGGGTGCATGTGAGAGTGAATGAACAATGGGTCACTAATGTGAAGCGCTTTGAGTGGCCAAAAAAGCACTATAGAAATCCAATCCTATATTATTATTATTATTATTATAAAACAACAAAACCCATGAATATACAAGAGAATAACTGTAGAAGAACTGTCCACTGTAGTGACCAGGATGTATCAAAGGGTTAATGTGGACAGGATATACACAGTAAGTGAGTCTTGGATAGGTTTCTGATTAAGGCAGTGTAATGACTCCTCTGCTAGACTGTCATGAATACAACCTCTTGTAATATGCAGCGTATTTGATACAATTAATTATCAGCTAATGTTTATTAATGTGAGCATTAAAACTGATTAAATGATCTGTAATCGGCTACAGCCTATTTAACAGCCTAAATGAATGGTTACATGGATAGGCCTGGATGCGACTGGAACACTATTGTATGGGTCTAATTCTGATTCATAGTCCAGTCATGCAGGCCAGACAGTGCTTTCTCATTTTCCTTCATCCCAGACAGACAGCGCCTGCAGAAAGGTCTGGTAAAGATGATGGTTTGGGTTGAAAAACGTCCACTCAGGTGATTATATTAGCAATTCTGTCCAGCGCGCTCGATAATCCATCTCAAACAGACCTCGAGTCGGTCCTGAGTGTTGTTGTTTCTGCAAAGGAGGACATGTGTTTGTGTGTAAGCAACAGAGAGAGTGAGTAATAGAGACAGCGGGAGGGTCCAGTAATGTTCAATCCTCTGGGTAGACGAGGCTGACAGGACAGATAGTCATTTAGGGAGCGGAGCGCTGGGTCAGCACTTTGAGCTTCTCTTATTTCACCAGGAACACTGCCAGACGTGGGCTGAAAGGGAAGGTGAACAGAACTGAAAGGTGTTTTTGTTTTGGTGCGTCGCTGCCTCGTCTGTGTATGAGGTTTGAGATGTCCAGCTGACGAACACTCAGTCAGGCTTTTGTACGTTTGAACGCCGGGGTCACATCTGATGCTACTGAGTTAAAGGCTCTGGTAGCAATGAAGAATAAATGTAGATGGAAGTTAATTTGACTGAGATTTTTAGATATTGTATGTGCAAGCGTGTAGTTTTAAAGACTTAATAATAATAATAATAATAATAATAATAATAATAATAATAATAATAATAATAATAATAATATGGTGTTTAACTCTGAATTGGAAGAGATTTTATGTCTTTCTGCTTCTTCCACTGATGTGCAAATAAATACTGTTCTTTATTTGACAGAATATCTTTGTCCAAATGATGCAAAGACATCTATCAATGAAAATAAACCAAAAACAAGTGTTGTCCGGCACAACAAACCCCACCCCTCTTGCACACATTTTACCTGATTAGCCCCATCTCTTATCATTGTGAAAACACATTTTTGGTGTCTGTGACCTTGACCTTTGACCTGCATTCACCAAAATTTAATGGGATCTATTCTGGACCACTTTACACCTTTCCTGAAAATATCATGGAAATTGGTCCAGTCATTTTTATTTAAAGATGCTTGCCACCATACTCTACTCGGGGTAATTAAGAAAACTAATCAACAAAATGAAGAAAAACTAATCAAATAATCAACAAAGTGAAGGAAAATAAAGAAGAATGATCAACAAAATTAACAAAATAATGAATAAATAGAATAAAAATCTATAAAACAGCAAGAAAAATGAGTAAAAATGACTAGAATAGTCAAAAAATTTAACAAAATAATGAACAAAAGTCCAGTCCATCCTTCAGTTCGTTGGTTTATTACAGCTGTAATGTCCACACATTTGTATTTGTGTCTGTATTTAGATCCAATCTGATATATGTGACGCATGAACAGCAGGACAAACCACAGTTTCAGGGTAAAAACAGCTTCTATAAACCAAAGCATTTAACATCTTTAACCCTTTAGTTCAGACAATATGAAAGTTATGACATTATATTAAACATTATATGTGAAATCATACAATAATTAACACATAATGCTAGACTTTGCAGAGTTGAAGTGTAATAATAACAGGGTTGTCAAATGATTAAAAATTGTACTTAGATTAATCACTGGGTTCCTTTCATGATTAAGTATTAATTTTTAATCTATATTAATTGTGTTTCATTTTGCATGGGCAAACAGACTCAAGAAAGAAGGGAATATATCTGCACTTCACATGTTTGTCCATGTGACGCCTTAGCTAAAGCAATAATCTATGACTAATATATGCTTTGTGTTAATGTGGTATTTTAAGATGGATGTGTCAGGTGACTCTTCTGTCTCATGAAGAAACACAAAAAATATGATGCTAAAGTTAAAGCTAAAAATAAACTTAACACAAAAAACAATAAAAAATTTAAAATATGTAAAAATTCTTCTACAATACAGAAAAAAAATCAATGTTGCACTGATCGATTGGTTGCTGATCATCACTAGCTAATATTGCCTAAAAATAGCCTCATCAGTGATCGTAAAAGCTGATCACATGACGTAAATTACCAACGATCCATTTCCAAACTGTCAAACACACTACAGAACAGGTGCATCTCGTCTTGACTGTGTCTGTACTTTTTAACATATAGTTAATTAATAAATAGTTTTATTTCTATAAAGGATGCCCCCTCTGCTAGATGAAATGTATGCATATTTAAAATTCCTCCCATGATCGACAGTGATCAGCAATTGACAGATCATATTTTTTGGTGATCGAGTAAAAAATAAAAAAAATACTGATCAGTGAATCACTAGGAAAAAACACCAAAAAGTGTCGTAAAATATTCCAAATATATTCTAAACTCTTAAAATGCTGAAAAAAATACCCCCAAAAATGTGATAAAATATCCTAAACATATACAAAGATATGAAAATATACGCAATTAACATGTTTCAACACCTTCAACTAAACAACTTGTAACAAAACAACTGTTAACAGTCATTAAGTGTGTTAAATTTCTTAATCAGATTAATCATGATGATGGATTAATTCACATTAATGCGTTAATTTTGGCAGGATTATATAATAGTAATAGAAAGACGACTGTTGGAAAGGATTTGACATGTCTGCTTCTTTTCCTCATGCACGAGGCCTTGATGGTGCAGTTTTGATCAGTGTAAAAGATGTGCATAGCAGAGTGTTCAGGCTAAATGCTGATCCAATTGCCTGCAAATTAATCCTGTCCGAGAATGCTGATGACACGCCTTGCACAAGTCTCCCTTTTTTCCCCTCACAATGAGGGAAATTAAATTTGGAGGCTTTGAAAGGCTGCCGTTATTAGATAAAGTGCTCCAATACTGCTTATTACCCTTGTCTAGAAATGGTTTGTTATTTTCTGACACAAAGAATTTACATTAAAGTTTTTTTTTTTCTTCTTCTTCTTCTTCTTATGAATGTGAAGACGAGTGAATGTTTTGTTCAGAATATTGACAGCTAGTTTGCAGCAATCCTGCATTAACAACAAACATTTATCACCTAAAGCAACTGGAAACTTCTGGCTAATGTAGTCAATTAATTATATACCTGTGAAGCGGAAAGATAAGCAGACACATATTAACGTACGGCATGTCGCTAATGCTTCATCTAAAGTAAGAATTTCATCCTGTAACTCGTCCCACAGCTTTAAGAAAACCCACATGAACCACAAAACTGGAAAAATGCACTAATTACTAAGCAATTTCAGTCACATTCACAACTAGAAAAGAATCCCAGACCCTCTGTCTGTCTGTCGGTCTGTCTGTCTGTCTGTCTGTCTGACTGTCTGTCTGTCTGTCTGTCTGTCTGTCTGTCTGTCTGTGTACAACATAATTCAAATAGTTATGGACAGATTTCGATGAAACTTTCTGGATAGTTTAGGAACAACACAAGGTCCAATCGATTAGATCATTACGGTGGACGACGGGGGCAAACGCACCACATCGATAAAATGTTTTATTTTGGTGAACCCGTTTTATTTTGGTGAACCCGTTTTATTTTGGTGAACCTGTTTTATTTTGGTGAACTTCAGTTTTATTGTGGGGTGAATTTGCAGCGTTTTGTTGTTTTGGGGGTTTGTACGTTTTTGCTTCTGCTTTGTTTCTGTTATTACAGCATTTTTCTCTTGCAGCTTCACTTGTGTTACATTTGTTTAATGTGTTTGTGTTTTTGGTTGTGCGTGTTTCTTGCGTTTGCAGCATTTCATCGATGCAGTGCGTTTGCCCCCGTCGAGTACCGTAAGATTTTAGTGAAGATCCAGAAGAGACCCTGGATTCTGGATCACTTTGAAATTTTACATTGCGATGAATAGAGAATAAATGTCAAAGTTTCATCAAAATCATCCATAAGTTTTTGAGGTATATTGTACACAGACAGACAAATAAATAAATCTTGGCAAAAACATAACCTACTTGGCGGAAGGAAACTAAAATGGTGAAAAACTACAACAAAAGATGGACAAACATCATTAAAATGACCAATCAATCATCCCTTTGAAGCTTTTTCATTCCACTTTTAAATGTTCATCTTTATCTAAACCCACTTTTATTGTTCATAGTCTTCGTGCCCACATGGCCATGCTGGCTGTGTATCATTTAAATCTAACAGGGTAAACAATGTGAAGTGTAAAATGAGGCACATGTTGTGTATGTTATTGCATGACGATGAGGTTTGGTATGTGTTTACAGTCTGCACGGACCAGGGGAAGAAGCCGTTCCTCAGTCTGCTGGAGTGGGATTGGATTAACCTTAACGCCGCTCAGAGGTCAGAAGGTCAAACAGGTGACAGATCATCACTGTGTTTCTCACCATTTACACTAAAGCTACCTATAATCTATATCAATATGTAGAATTAAAGCTCCTCTACATGATTTAAAAATGGTTTTGTTGAATCGGAGTCGTGCCTGTGATTGTGAAACCTCTGTTTGAAGACTCCCTGAGACCAGATCTCAGTCATTGTCAGACTTTGGCTGGTGACTGTGGTGTGAAGGCGACCAGGAGGAACTGTTGAACAAACTGTTTAACACTTTAAACCTAGTGAAAGTATGAACATATGATAAGGACCCCAGGCTACAGCTACAGTAGCAGCAGGTTCTTTCACAGTTTTTGCCAACATTTAGACATTTTCTTTTTTTATTTATCTTTCTGGATGAAGTCACTGACAGGATGAAACAGTAGAAGTAATGAACACCTTGACTAATATTCACCTCATGTCGCTTTTCAACTAACGTCCCATCTCGTCGCCTGAACCCACTTTATCATCACTTGGGTCACTGGGGGCCTAATGCAGCTACAATGGGTGAAGGCGGGGTACATCCTGTATGAGTCTCCAGTTCATCTCAGTGCTGAACATATATATAGACAAACAGGGAAGTCATTGAAATCTGCCTTAATCTGCTTTAGCTAAAATCATAGGCATTTGACATAATCATCATCACCTACCTTCTTGTCGGTTGCTATGACAACAGTTTCCCTGTTCTTGTGTTAATAAAAACTAAATACATGCATTAAAATAACTGTTAAAAAGTCCTAAACTGCCTCTGTGCAGTTTTATAAAAAGCACGGCATTAGACCCATATTTAATGTTTGCAGAAAATAACAAAAATAGTCACTTTATCAATATAGGGTTAACTGAGAATTATTTATTGAATTTTTCACATCTAACCTTTTTTATGTAATTCATTACTATTTATCATTTACTTATTCTGGTAGGCATTATATTTACTGACCATATTGCTATTCATAAAAGGTCAAAGGTCATCATTACATCATACCAGAAAAAAACAAATGGTTAAGTCGCTTTTTCAGCAAAATCTATAATTTCCTGGACATTAAATCAAGCATCTACATCCAAACTCCATGGGTTTTTACAAGGGAATCAATTTTGTAGAAGATGATTATGTTTCCACGGTAACTACAGAGCCTTTGAATATCCAAATGGCTCATATCTAATGAACATGAAAAGATGACAAATTGTATTTTACACCAATTATTTATGTATATTGATAGAATTAGTGGTAACATTTTATAATACCTACACACAATTCGCTATGTATTAACCATTTATTACCTATTTGTTAATGTTTGTTCATCATTTGTTACCTATTTTTTTAAATTGTTTATTCATACACAATTGATCATACACAAAGCGTTTGTTCTTCTTTTCTTTGAACAAAACATTTGTAGCCGTGTGAACAATGTTTTATAGTAAATTGTGTATATGTAATACATTAATAAACATTAACAAATAGGTAATAAATGGTTAAAACATCATGAACAATACATTTACTCATGGGTAATAAATGGTTAATACATAGTGGAATGTGTGTAGGTATTATAAACTGGTACCGAATTAAAATAGAACTGCATGAAGATGTTAGAAAAAAAAAAAAAAAACAGGAAATGGAAAAATAAATGAATTCAAAGCCACACTATAAAAGAAAAAACAAAGTGCAGTAAATTTCCACTGTAAATGAAGTCTTTTCTAGCCTTAAATAGTGTGGAAGCACAAACATGTCATGTTCGTTTTCACGCTTTGTTTCAGCTTCCAAATACTTTTAATAAATGGAAAAACTCAAACCATATCTGATCAATTAAGTGTGAATTTTTCTGTCATATTGAAGTTATTCAGAGGACAGAGGACGAGCGTGTCAAAAAGACAAACACATTTAGTTCAGGATTAGTTCTAGATGGACTAAAAACTCTTTTTAAAAAGTCTTTTTAATGTGAAAAGAAGGAAAACACAGGGTTTTTTTTTTGCATCCAACAAAAGCAGCTTTTCCAACATTATTTTCTGTTTTCATGTTCTGTCAGTGTGATTACCATGAACACAATATCATCAGTGTGATGGAACTTCTTCAAATTTGGTTCAAACATCAACTTGGACCACAGGCGTCAAACATAAGGCCCGGGGGCCAAATCCGACCCGCCCAAGGGTCCAATTTGTGAAATATTAAAATATTGATAATCATTTTATTTCAGGTTCCACATTCAGACCAATTCAATCTGAACTGGGTCAGAACCAGTAAAATGCTAAAATAATAATCTATAAATACTCACAACTCCAATTTTAACCTCTTTGTAAATGTAAATATTTTTTAAATTTTTACATTAAAACAAAGTATAATGTCACAAAATGTTTGAATAATCTGTTAACAAATATGAAGACGTGTTTCAAGAGAACTCTAGTTTAACAAATTCCTGCCTAATATTAAATATTTTGTATATATTTATGATCTACAACTTATCATCATCATCATCATCATCATCATCATCATCATCATCATCATCATCATCATCATCATCATCATCATTTTTCATTGCAGACTCAAGGTCCAGATAAAAAAAGAAAGAGGCTTTTTTAGCTTTTTTAGACCCAAAAATAAAAGAGAAATTTAAACATATTTCCCCCAGGATGTGGCCAATGAAAAAAAAATACCATCCCGAAATTAATGCATTTGTAATAAAAAGTCAGAACCAAAAAAGGACCAAAACTGGGACAGGGAAATCTAAGTAGATGTCAGTGTATTTGATCTGAAAAACATGGTTGTAAATGGTCTTATGTAGCTCTAGAAACAAAGACAATATGTTAAATTTGTCACTGTCATTTCAGGTGTTGCTCATAATCCTTCGTGTGCACATATAGTCAAAACCTGCTGGTTTAAATACAAATAGATCATGAGTGATTTTACAACAATTGTGAAATAATTACTTTGAGTCCCTAAATGTACTTACAATGGGAGATTTAAAGAAAGTATATTTCCAAGCACATAGTTTTCATGTATTTTTTTTATTATATTACATGCAGATTTTCATATCAAAATATAAAAATGTGTTTTAGGTAAAAAAAAAAAAAAAAAAAAAAAAAAGTTTCTATTTGATCTCAGTAAATATTTATTTTTTAAAATAGACCCAAATTGCTTCCAAACTTGCATCATAGATAGATAGATCCTCCACCATCACAACTATGTATGCTAGGTTAATTCTATTGTCAGTTTTTATGCTTTTACTGGCAGCTGAATACTCCCAATGTATTAACATTCATAACATGCAGAACCCATGGATTTTATATTTTTTCTGATACTTTTTTTCTTTTTTTTAAAGAAGAATGACCTCAATTTAATCCAATATCGACAAAAATATTGACACAACAGCACAAATCTTACTAAAAATGAATACAAAAGCTTAGGAAAAAACATATTTCTGGTGAACATTTTATTGGTGATATATAAAACATAGAACACAACAGCAAACACACTATAATGAAGTAAAAGTTTTTTGTTGTCATTGCACATGCTACATGCTTTCTTTTGTTCAGTTATTGATCATGCCAATGATCTGCTGCTGCAAAATGGAGAAACTTTTATTGTTCCTAAACTGAAGTAACAAATAAAAACAAACTAAACCAAAAAAATGATACTATTTTGGATTTGAATCTAAGCTAAGAGGCTGACTCCTGCCAGTTTTACTTAAAACAATCCAAAAAATAACTAATAAATAAAGACATCTGAGCATGTTCGCTGAACGTCAACGTGGAGTTTTTTTGTCTAAATAAAAAACGTCCACAGTTGGAATTAGTATGTTGTCTTTGAGCGCAGTGCAGAGGTGCCACAGGGCAACTGTTCACATCTGGAGGAGGACACAGTGGTTGTCTTAAAGTAGAAACAATGCATTATTCAATAGAGAACGAATGGGGGGAACAAGAGGAGGAATCATAACTGGTAAAAGAGCTGCAGACGTGGAGTTCCTCTGATAGCGCTAATAAACCCAAGCTAACATCTGTACGAATGTAGAACATCGGCGCACACGTCGGGGACTCCATCAACATCAACAAGTCACATCGCACGATAAGTAGCTACTTCTGCTGCCGAGTATTCTCTTGGATAATTTAGAGGGTTTGTTCATGGAGAGGAATTGTTGGTAATATTGGCTGCTTTGAGACCCTCCTGTGATCCTCAATTATGTATCTGCTCAGGTTCCAGGTCAGTCCTTGTTCAGCACAGATTGATAGATTTCATAAACAGCAGGTTTTTACTAAAGCTTCCAATTATACCAGTGATTTCACACATGCATATCAAACAGGAGATTACATCCAACGCTTTGTGTAATTGATCTGTGACGCTCTCCGAAGTGACACATGGAAGATTGGGATGATTGACAATGGTGCGAATATTGGGCTCGGATGCACATCAGGTGTTTTTCATGGTTTCAATCGGTTTTAACCCAATAAGACCCAGAGTTAATTTGGTGTCAGTTCCCAGATGATTTTGGTCAGTTTAATTGAGGACCAATTATTCTATGTAATGCTGCATTTTTTCACTGTAAATCAGGTATTTTCCTAAATTGAATTACTAGTGATCAACCAATATGGATTATATTGGGTCTGATACCAATTTTTTTATATATATATTTTTTTATTTACATCAAATTTATATTAGACCAATATAGGCCACCAATATTTTTTTTTTAAAATGTTCATTCATCATTTGTGACCCTTTAGCACAAAACCAGTGGTTCAGTCTCACAGCAACGCCATGGGTTTTACTGGTCAATCAATGTTATCAAAATAAAACTACTTTAGTGTTAGCCTCTGAATGCATTTTCTATATTTAACTTTTCCACAGTGATCCATTCATCCTATTACTCTACATTTATCAGTGACAGGTGTTTCCTTATATATAATTAACTAATCAAGTACAGTAAATGTTCAAAAAAGCTCAAAGTCAATTCAAAGGTTATTATATCAAAACAGACAAATAAAGCCAAACGTACTCTTACAGTAAAATATAGTACAAACAAAGGCCTGACTTGATCCAACTTCATGGATTTTACTGACGAATCAATGTTGTAGAAGATTGTTAGATAGTCTCCACGGTAACTACAGAGCCTCTGAAATGTCCAAATGGGGCATATCTGATGACCATGAAAAGATGAATAACTGTATTTTAAACCAGCATGTATTAATAGGATTAGTGGATTGAACAGTTTATATCACACGATGCTTTGGATGCCAGTGGCTGTGACAGAAAAGTTGAGGTTTTTTTCGTAAACTTTCTGGCTTGTTTGTTGGATCTACAGTAGCTGTCACCTTGTCCTTCAGTTCTTTGAACAGTACCTTTGCCTTGTTTTATGGATTATCTCATTTAAAACGTAGCCTTCACTGTGAATAGCTGACTGTGGAGCTTTTCAAATATTAGTCTTTTTTGTCATCTTTTATCCTAACGCTGAAAAAAGCTTCACTGTATTTCTTCTCAGCTGCCTTGGCTTTTTAAAATATTATATTATATTATTTTATATTATTTTATATTATATTATATTATATTATATTATATTATATTATATTATATTATATTATATTATATTATATTATATTATATTATATTATATCATTGTGACATTGTCACACTGAATCCATCCACTATGTACTTTATATGACCAAAAGTATTCACTCACCTGCCTTGACTTGCATATGAACTCTCCATCCCATAGAGCTTAGTCTGTTGTGAGTTCACCTTTTGCAGCTATAACAGCTTCAACTCATCTGGGAATGTTGAGGAGTGTGTTTATGGGAATTTTGGATCATTCCTCCCAGAAGAACATTTGTGAGATCTAACACTGACATTAGACAGATGGCCTCGCTCTAACCCTAACCCTAACCTAAACCTAAACCTAAACCTAAACCTAAACCTAAACCTTAACCTTAACCTTAACCTTAACCTTAACCATAACCATAACCATAACCATAACCATAACCATAACCATAACCTTAACCCTGGCTTTCACTTTGTACTCTAATTCATCACAAAAGTGTTCTCTGGGGTTAAAGGTCAGGACTGTGTTCAGGCCAGTCCAGTTCATCCACATCAAACTCCCTCATCCATGTCTTTATGGACCTTACTTTGTGCACTGGTGCACAGTACAGTCATTTTGGAACAAGAAAGGGCCATCCCCAAACTGTTCCAGCAAAGTTGGGTGAATGGAAATGTTCAAAGCCTCTATGACAACAAAGAATATTCTATTCTATTCTATTCTATTCTATTCTATTCTATTCTATTCTATTCTATATAACTGCTATAACTGCTGTTGAATGTTCCTGGTTAGCTCAGTGGGTGGAGTATGAGACTCTTAATCACAGGGTTGTGGGTTTGAGCCCCAGATTGGGTACAATGTTTGTCGTGTAACTTTAAGAGTACATTCATTACTCATTAGGGTTAAAATTTCAGACCACCACCTCTCCACTGCATCTAGTCAGCATGTTCAGTCAGTAATGGGTTAAATGTAGTAGTGGTGTTTGGGTGTGTGTTGTATGCACGATATACTGTGACACACTCTTCTTGTTTCTGCTGTTTGTTCTTATGTAACTTAGTGAGTTTGTCCTAATTGGTGTAAATGCTTAATGCAGATGTCAGAATGAACCTGGTCAGAATAACAGCAGTGGAATATTTTCCTCTCACAGAAATACAATGTACAAAAACATGAGGCACACAGGGGTAGTATGTAAAATTCATGCAAACAAGTCTAAGTATTTGTAAAAGTATGTGTAGCCCTAAAGACTCTGCAGTAAAAATCATGTATTATATCTTTGTATGAGGATGCGCCGCTGTTCGCTCTATGTTATGACAGGTTCTAGAAGTACTGACACTATTTTCATTGGCTTCAATACTAGACTTGTCAGCCATTGCAAAGCACATCAGGATGGAGGACACGGATGCCTGGCAAGAAACACACACCTTCACCCATGCTCTATCACACACACACATACACACACAACCACACACACATTGTGGTGCAGTGAGGCTCCTGTGCTGCAGAGGCCTTTGTCATGACCTTAGAGATAGGATGAGTTCCTTCAAATAAACAGAGTGTACAGTGGTGTGATAAACGAGTGTGTTTGCATGGTTGTAATTAGTAAAACACAAGGGCGTCTCTGTCTAAGTACGTGGACTTACAACAGTGTGTTTTAATGGAAGCTGTGGTGAATTTTCATTCCTACTTATTTCAAAAATATCACGTATAATACAAGCAATTCTGTCCATGAACTTATGTTATATGCCATTGTCAAGTGCATTTTTCCTCCTTCACATCTTGATCCAGGACGGTGCAGTAGTTAGCACTTGTGTCTCACAGCAAGAAGGTCCCTGGTTCTATTCCCACACCAGACCTTTCTGTGTGGAGTTTGCATTTCCTCCCACCATCCAAACACGTGCACTGATAGGTTAATTAGTTAATCTAAATTTACCCATAGGTGTGAATGTGACAGTGATTGTTTGTCTATATATGTTCAGCCCTGAGATGAACTGGAGACTCATACAGGGTGTACGCCGCCTTCACCCATTGTAGCTGGATTAGGCCCCCACAGACCCATGTGACCCGAGTGAGGATAAAGCGGGTTCTGTCGACGAGACGAGACATCCTGGTCCAGCATCGGTACTGACTGGTTGTTTTTTCTAATTACCTGGGCTCACATGAACTGATCACGGACCCCGTGCAGCAGATACAAGTCTAAGGATACATTTAGACTACACATCTTAATGCACAATTTTTGTTGGGTTTTTGGTGAAATGTGATTTTTTTTTTTATGTGTGATCATTCATATTACACATTAAATGCAAATTTGATCAGTTTTGATTACAAATTAAATGCAACCCTGAATTGATCCACATGTGCAAAAGAGGTCCTGTTCGTAACATTAACATTAAAACTAAAATAGATATTAAAATAAATCTGCTTCAGACATTAAATGTGCTCAATCTTACATACTTTAAAAAGATTAATCAGAAAACAAATGGTTAGTTCATGTTTTTAATATATATGATGGGTGTGTTATTCCACATATATTTATGTTTATGTACATATATAGAATGGATTAGTAAATATTCCACTAGAAAGAACCTGTAAAGTGAATGGATCATAATGTACAGACAGTGTTTGGAAGTAGATCTGACACCAATATTCCTTTGGACTAAAACCTATTCTACTGTTAATTCTAAGGATTTCACATTTTGACTTATCTTCAAAACTGGAGCCAACCAGCATTTAAGACTTGACTTTTCTTTATCAGTAACACACATGTGGGAACATTTCATTAGTTTTATTCTGGAAGCATTTCACTTGTAGACCAGTGTAATTGGTAATAAAATGTACTTTTTAAAGTTGCAAGTCAGAGGCATGCTCAGTCCCTTTTAGAGAATAGATGAAAAAGTTGTTCTGGTGGGTGCTTTATGGTTCATTTAATTTCTCAATTTTCATTTCTGATGTTTATTTCACATGAATGACAAAACATACAAAGAAAAAGGATTGGTTTGAAGCCAAGGCTTATTATGAACCAACCCGTTACAACTGATACATTTACAATTAATCATAGTGTTTGAAACAAAATCATTCACATCAACTACAGAAAAAGAAATGTGTGAAGAGAATGAAAAAAAAAACAACTAAATAGTCATATGAAATAAGTTAACATTATTATTTGTTATATTTATTACATTACTAGGTGTGTATGTGATGCATGTGTGACCTAAGCACTTTACTGGAGCAGCTTTTAATTTTGTTGGATTTCATATGCAATGATAATAAAGACATTTTATTCTATAACTTAAGATCATCTATCTATAAATGCAGTGAGACACATGAACTTAAATCACTATTTAAAATACAAAACAAAAGGTTTAAACACCACCTGAACATAATCCACTAAACCAAACCATCTGCCTGTGCTTAAGAATCCAAAAAACTGAACATATCCATCAAGTTTAGTTTTCTTAAACTTCTATTTAATGATAATTATTGCTGCTATTTTTAATGTCATCTGAAAATATGTTCCATAGTTTCACTCCTTTAACTGTAACACACATGCTCTTTAATGTCATCCGTGCTTTAGGCTGTTGAAAGTTTAGTTTGTGTTTGTGATCATATGATTCTTGTCTTTCTTTGAACATTTTCTGTAGATTAACAGGACAAAGATGATGTCTTGCTTTGTAAATTATTTCAGGATGGTTAGGGAGTGTCACAAGGAACAAATGATTACATTTTGGTGGTGGTCCGGAAGAGATCCTGGATTGTAGATAACTTTGAAATGTATTCTCCATTTACCAAGGGTCCATTTTGGGACCGTTTCTGTTCAACATCTATATCAGGGGTGTCCAAATCCAGCCCACGATGGCCGTTGTCCTACATGTTGTAGATATTTCCCTCTTCCACCCTTTAACTCCTGAAACTTTAACAGTTCCACAGTAAAAACTAATTAAAATAAGCAACAACACGAACAAAAATTAATAATACACTGACAAAATAATTAGTAACATGAAGAAAGTAAGACACAAATGGAGCAAAATTAAAGAAAAAAATAATAAAATAAAAAGTACAATATAGAAAAACAATGAGCAACAAAATGAACAAAAACTTTAAATCTTACTTTGTTCATGTTACTAATTATTTTGTCAGTTTATTATTCATTTTTGTTCATTTTATTAATGACTTTGGCCATTTTTGTTAATTTTGTTGCTTATTTTCATTCTTTTTACTGTGGAACTGCTAACGTTTCAGGAGATAAAGGGTTAAACTGAATCACGTTGAAGAGGGAAACATCTTAAACCTGTAGGACACCGGTCCTCGAGGACTGGATTTGGACACCCCTGATCTATATGCTGCCCCTGACTCAGATAATTTCAACATTTCTTCCCCCACATACGCAGATGACACACAACTTTATATTTCTGTCTCATCACATGACTACAGTCCCTTACTGACATGACACTAAGTAAATGTATCCATCAAATCACTGAGTGGATGTTCCAGAACGTCCTCCAGCTTAATGACGACAAAACAGAAGTAATTGTTTTTGGCCCCAAAAAAGAAAGGTCAAAGGTCAGTGCTCACCTTGAGTCCATGTCACTAAACCTCACAAACCAAGCCAGAAATCCAGGTGTAATTATTGACTGAAATTTAACAACCATTTTAAAGTTATTACCAAATCTGTCTATTACCACCTGAAGACCATCGTTAGAATCAAAGGTTTTCTGTCCAAACCAGACACAGAAAAACTTTCATTCATTCATTTTCAGTAAGTTAGATTATTGTAATGGTGTCTTCACTGGTCTAAACAAAAAAACAATCAGGCAGCTACAGTTGATCCAAAACACTGCTGCCAGAGTCCTGACCAGTACCAGGAAACTGGACCACATCACACCGGTCCTCAAATCCTTCCATTGTCTTCCTGTGGGTCAAAGGTCACAGTTTAAAATCTTACTCCTGGTCTATAAAGAACTAAACGACCTTGGACCTAAATACATGTTAGACCTGCTGGTTCACTATGAAGCATCCAGAGCCTTGAGGTCATAGGTCATCAGGAACAGGTGTACTGTGTGTTCCCAAAATCAGAACCAAACAAAGTTCGTCATCATTCAGTTGTTCTGCTCCTCACCTGTGGAACAAACTACCTGAACACCTGAGGTCTGAGAACAACTGTCAGTTCATTTAAATCAGATTCCGGATCACCATGCATGTATAATTAGTTTATCTTGTACTTTTCTTGTCATTTTATTTTGTATTAATTGAAATTTTATAATCAGTTTATCTTGTACTTTTGTAATTTTATAATTTTGTGCAATCGAATTATAATGTTTTTTTTTTTTTTTTTTTTAATTTCACCCTGTCTTAAAATTGTACTTTAATTTTTAATCAATGTGAAGCACTTTGGGCTACAGTGTTTGTATGAGAGATGCTATACAAATAAAGATTATTATTATTATTATTATTATTATTATTATTATTATTATTATTATTATTATTATTATTATTATTATTATTATTATTATTACCACCAGAATGTAATAATTTGTAATAATTTAATCAAAATCCGTCCATAGGTTTTTGAGCTATCTTGACCCCCACCCCACTCCCACCCCTCCCTCCATCCCCAGCCCCAAATAATCACCACAAAATCTAATCAACCAACCTACCCTATAAATGTAATCAAGATCCATCCATAACTTTTTTGAGTCATCCTGCTGACTATAACTAACAGACAGACAGACAGAACTTCCTTGGCAGAGGTAGTTATTATCTGCTCAAGTTTCAGACCCACTTCCTGTGTTGGTATAATTTACAGCGTATATATCTGCGAACAACTGTCAAAAGTCCCGGGTGTTTTCTGATGTCCTGGAGTGAACTGAGCCAAACACTGTAGTACGTTCCTATTACATAAGTGTGTCGGCCCATGGACTATTGCTCCCTCAGGCTTTACAATTGGAATGTTGTTTATCTCCCCCTGAGATGTAAAAATGTGACACAGTAAATGCTCCTCAGTATAATAGCACGTGGTAATAGCAGAGTGAAATATGGTGTGAATAGTAGCAGATTACTGGGAGAGAAGCTGCCTGGCAGAAGTATAGGATGTGCTTTGACGGTGAGACTTAGGGCGTCTCTGAAATCCTTCATAAATGGATTGGAACTTAACTTGTCAGGCTGTAGAATTCACAGCGTCACCGTCCAACTCTGCAGATCAGAGGAGTCAATAGAAGCAGAACCATTTATCTCAGGAAACACTCAGGATTCGAGCAATAATACCCATTTTTATTTGTTCGATAACATGAGAACCTGGGGTTTCAAGCAAGACAAGGCAGTATTTAAGTTCAGGGGAAAGTATTGGCTTCTTCTGCAGCTGAATGGACATTGTCTCTCTGTCCTTAATTGTTGTTTGAACCTCAAATAAAAAAGACAAATATATTTACAGCACAGTGTTTACATTACTAAAGCAAAAACAAAGACAATTTGTTTTTTAATTAATCCTTTGATTCAGACTTGTCACTATAGTGGACAGTTGTTATTTAGTATATTCATCAGAGGTGGTCAAAGTACTTAAGTAGAAGTACACCTACTCATGTGAAAAAAAAGTAGAAGTACTGATTCAACTCCTTTACTTAAGTAAAAGTAAAACAAGTACAATTTCTTAATTTTAATAAAAAGTAAACCTGGATGAAATAACAGGAAAAAACAGAAAATATCCAAAATATCCAAAAAGAAAGCCTTTAAAAGTGAGTTATTGTGTAGATGATGTGTTTTATTGGGTCATGGTACTCAGTGTTGGGGATGTGGACAGGAGATTAAAAACAAACATAATTATGAGATTTTAAAAAATCTAAATTGTGTGATAAAAATTCAGAATTATGAGATTTCTGATTTATGAGTAATTTTTCATACAGTCACATCTGTTTAGTTTTCTTTTCTGAGAATATAAAGAGTATAACGTTCAGATATTTCTTCAAAAATGAAGGGAGTAAGAGTTTTTTTAACCCTTGTGCGGTCCTTCGGGTCAAAGAGACCCGGTGGCTCACAAATGTACCTTTTTATACGTACTGTAGGATGCCATTGCTTACTACTGAAAACAGTAATATATCCTTGGGGGGTGGGGTGATGAGTCTATGGAACTGAACTTTGGAATCTGGGTTTTTAAGACCCGATTGTAGGACACAGCCAGTGTGCCTTTTACGGACCGCACAAGGGTTAATGGTGATGAGAGTTCCGAGCATTTTGTCGTTTTAAAGATACATATTATTTTACACCACAGTATTGTTTTGTGTTAAAGAAGGCCAAAAAATATTTCCTATCAGCCTATTTTCAGGGACTGCTTTTGAGCCTTTATTATTATAATTATTATTATTATTATTATTATTATTTTTTTTTTTTTTTTTTTTTTTTTTTTATGTTTTCCTCCCTGTTTGTCATGTCATTATGGCAGATGTTAGTGTCTGTAACACTACTTGTTTTTTTTTATTATTATTTATTACATTTGTACAAACCAAGCCTATTAATTTTTCTACATGGATAAGAGTATTACAATACATTTCAATGACACAAAAATATACAATTAAACTGCAATTAATCGCAAGTTAGCTATTGCATTTATGCGATTAAATATTTTAATTGGGTGACAGTAACAAAATAAATCGAAAAAGAAATATTTTCACATAACTGATGTCGCTCTTCTTTCTAGCACTGAAACTTGGTTTGAGGTGATTTTCTCTTGCTGGTTTTCAGTGATTTTTGTCTTGTTTGTTTTCAGTGATTTTTCTCTTGTTGGTTTTTCAGTGATTTTTCTCTTGTTGGTTTTCAGTGATTTTTCTCTTGATGGTTTTTGGTGATTTTCTCATGTTTCTTTGCTTCGAAGCTTAAACACATGTTTTCCAGCTGAGTGGATATTTTTGTAACTCCATAAAATATAGGTTCATTAAAAAGATTTAAATCACATTGCTTTTTTTCAAGCCTAAAAAGAAATAGAAACACTTACAAAAAAATAAAAAAAGCGTCACTAAGGTTCTCATAATCCACGCATTAAAAAGGGTTAAATGTTAAAGTGTTTCTGACTGAAATATGAAGGAAGAGAATTGTTTTATTTTTTCGCCCCAGCTTTTGTATTTCCGTCTAACATGTTATATTGACATTCCCTGGTGTGTCTGCGTGGTTTTTCTGGATTTTACAGTTCATTGCTTTTAATTATTAGCTTTGATTTCAGATCCGAGTTGCTTTAAGATACAGCCTTTGAAAGCTGAAGTGTTTTCACATCATACATTAACTAACCATGAGTGAAAAATCCCATTTCATTATCTTCATAGCGTTACTCATCCACTACATGGACAAAAAGTATGTGCACACATTGAATTCAAGTGTTTCGTATAACAAATGTGATAATATAGTTTTATATTTGGATAAATATAATTACTTTTGTTATCCTTCCTTCCAAAATGCCTCAAATCTGAAGTTGAGATGGAAAAGTCTTACATCTGTGAAAGTGCAGGAGTTTGACACAAAGACTAGAAAACACTTTTTCACTGTCATAACAACACATCTGTTGTGTTTGTTTCCACCCTGAGCGGAACACATTCGCCACACGTCTCTTATATCATCCACATTTCACAGAGTCCTGATGAATTCCAGTGTCATGTGTGAGCTGTGAGGGGTCATTTTGTGTGTTCAGGGATATGATCAGGCTTATAAATCCTCCTGTGCAGCTGAAATTAAACTCAGTTGGCTTTTTAAATTTGTAAGACGAGAACTTATCACACGCCGTCACTGTGCTTAACGGCAATAATAATGTAATGTAATGAAGGATGTTAAACTCTTTTTAATACCAGGGTCATATTATATATGCAAATTTGACCTGAACTGGTCCAAACCAGTAATAATATGTAATAAACCAGTGGATAATATATAATAATCATAATATAGAAAACGAATTTTCCTCGATGTTTTACAGAGAAAAGAGTAAAAATACATAATGAAAATATTTATATCTACAAACTATCCTTTAAAACAATGTGAAGAAATGTAAATAAAATGATAAAAATTTGGGCAAATTAAAAAAAAAAATGCTTTCATTTATCATTTACACATGCACATTATAATTTATAGATAAGTTTGGATCTACAAAGACACAAAACATTTAATAGCAGACTTAAAACTGCACTTCTTAAGACACTTCAGGTTCATATTTGCTCAGATTTAACACATTTGAATGTCTTTTTATTTTTATTTTTTATTTTAGTCTATTCTATTCTATTCTATTCTACTGTGTTAGAATAGAACAATAACTGTGTGGGGTGTCCATGTCTAAGTTGGTAGAGCAGGTCATCCATTAACTAACAGGGTTGGCAGTTCGATTCCTGCTCTGTCCTGGTCAGTCTGTCATGTCCTTGGGCAAGGCACTTCACCCTCCATGCCTCCAGTGTCACTAACACTGGTGTATGAATGCCTTTGAAGGTTGGGTGGTGGTCGGAGGGGCCGTAGACGTGAAATGCCACGCTTCTGTCAGTCTGCCCCAGGGCAACTGTGGATATATATGTAGTTTACCACCACCAGAGCGAGCATGTGAGAGTGAATGAATGATGGATCACTAATGTAAAGTGCTTTGGGTGCCTTGAAAAACGCTATAGAAATCAAATATATTATTATTATTATTATTATTATTGTTATTGTTATTGTTGTTGTTGTTGTTGTTGTTGTTATTATTATGTTCTATTCTATTGTTTGTGTCTGGTCTGTTGTGAGTCATGACGAAAGTTTCTTGGAGATTTTTCGACTATTTCCAACTTTCTAAGTGCCGTCAAACAGACAATTACAGCGTAAGTGAGACTTCAGATTTGTGTTTATTTATTTATTTTCTCCATCTTGTGATTAGAAGACATCACATGTGAGTGCGGCGTGGAACACTTTAGTCAAAAGTTGAGAACAGCCGAAGACACAAACACGCTGCATTTTTTTTTTTTTTTTTTAGAGAAGAAAAATAAATAGCTTTTAGAGCCAATCTCACCTTCAATTTGGTTTTTTCGGTGGTGAAGCAGAAAGAGATGTGAGGAAGCATCTTAATGAGCGCTGGGACGCTCCTCTGGCTGCCCTTCTATACAATACCTATTGTTTTGTACCTCAGAGGCCATGTTGAGAGAAATCCCAGAATACACAGTTTAGTCAGCCGTGAAATACAGTGGTGCCACATCTGTGCCCCCACAGCCACCCCCCACCCCCCACCCTGCAGCAACAGAAAATCAACTGGCAACAGCACTCATTGATTAATTAATTGTCATTCATCAAGCAAAAAAAAAAAAAAAAAAACTCAATATAGCTTTTTGATTGCGTCTGAAAAGAGGGGGTGTTTAGCTTTTCTTTTCTTTCATTGTGTCTGACATTTTGGTTAATTAGTCAAAAATAGATTCCATTTGATTTGATTCTGAAAATAATAATTGCAGCTTTAATGCGGGATTAGTGGTTAATAGCTATAATCAGCCAAACCCAACCATTTACTTTGAAATGATGCATTTATATTCTGTCTCTGTGCATGTAAGGCTGTGGAAAGTGACTGATGAAAACTTGTCTTTGCTGTATTTATTGACTTTTTTTTATCTTTATCCAATGTTGTACATAGAGTTGGGTACCGAAAGGGTTTAATTCGATACTGATATTAAATTGGTACTTTCAAAACAGTATCGGTTCCTAAATGGTATTTAAATCTGTACTTTAAAAAGAAAACAAAAATTACAACCAGAGATTGAACCAATTGAACTGTAAAATTAAAATTGAATCAGACTTACCGAACCAGTCTGTCTGACAAATGCATTAACTGTGAGACTAATATCTGCTACAACTTATTAACATATTATTATTATTATTACTATTATTATGAATAACCTATTATTATTATTATTAAGCTAGCACTACATGTCTGCACTGCTGCGTGCACATGCTTCATTTAACGGTGGACAGAGGGCATAATTAAACAACAGCTGCACATATGTGTGGTACTGAAATATGGTACTAAAATTCACATTAGATTAATGCTGTTATTGTTTGGCCCAGTTCCATACCTATACAGACTTTTGTTACCTCACCCTACTTGCACTTTGTCTGACATCGTCTATGAGCGGTATTTAAATGAGGACTTTAAAAAAAAATTTAATTACAACCACTTACTGAACCAGTCTGTCTGACAAACGAACTATGAGACCACATCTGTTACAACGTATGAACATATGATTACTATTATTATTATTATTATTATTATTATTATTATTATTATTATTATTATTATTATTATTATTATTATTATTATTATTATTATTATGTAGCTAGCTCCACATGTCATGTCACTAGTTGATTAATTCACATACACCAGTTACTTAGTAATATTTGTATTTGTCATTAAAATGACTCACGCTGTCACTGTCATGGTCCAGTGTCTCCACAGTAGAAGATTTATTTCTTGGGTCCGTCATTTCTACACTTGCTATTTCCATTTCTCATGTGCTATTAGCTCAGTGCTAGGCTACTTAGCTCATCACAGAAGTTTTCAAACATGGTGCTGCTTTTGCTTTTAAGGTAAACACTGTGTTTATTAAATTAGACGTATTTCTGCATTTACATGTTCATGTCTTTAAACACCTGTTGCATATGGAAGAATCTGGAACTTCTTGTGAACTGTAACCGCACAGTCGACCTTTGTGCATTTGACATGTTGAGGTCGTCTGAACTGCTGCCTGCACATGCTTTCATTAACAGTGAACAGAGGGTATAATTAAACAACAGCTGCATATATGTGTGCTACAGAAATTCACATTAGATTTCAGTCTGGTTACTACCATTATTGTTTGCCCCAGTCATGGTCCAGTGTCGTGATAGTAGAAAATATATTGGTAACACTTTATAATACCTACACACAATTGACTATGTATTAACCATTTATTACCCATTTATAAATGGGTTGTTCATATGTATTAACCATTTGTTACCTATTTGTTAATGTCTTGTAAAGGTTCATAACTAGTGTGAATGTAAAATTTGATTATTTTTAACCAACAGGTGCAGTGTTTACAACTGTTTCTTTGTTTACCTGTAAAGTAGATATACAAACACTGCACCTGTTGGTTAAAAATAATCTAATTTTACATTTTTTCTTTGGAAGACACTAGTATGAACCTTTACAAGACATTAACAAATAGGTAACAAATGCTTAATACATAATGAACAACCCATTTATAAATGGGTAATAAATGGTTAATACATAGTCAATTATGTGTAGGTATTATAAAGTGTTACCGATTTATTTCTTGGGTCTGTCATTTCGACACTGGGTATTTCCACTTCTAATATGCTATTAGCTCATCTCTCACAAGCTCTCAAACATGGTGCAGTTTCTGCTTTAAAGTAAACACCGTGTGTCACCAAGTGCTTCATTAAATTAGATTAAATTTCCACCTTTGCATATAAATGTCTTTAGACACTCGTTGCATATAGAAGAATCTGGAACTAGTTGTGAACTGTAACCACACAGTCAACCTTTTCATTCAGAGCCAGAATGACTTTTGTAAAAAAATAAATAAATAAAAAAACTGTTCTTAAGTGTGTTCTGGCTCTGATGCACCTCACAAATTCAACTGGGGATTGATTCAGATCGAACATGAGGCTGACATACAGGGACGTTAATAATATTTTTTTGGTTTCTTATTGAAATATTTCAATATTTAACCAATGAAAAACGTTGAAAACAGCTTGTGACGACATCTCTGAACTTCATTAAATTCTATTTTAAATATACATAATTTTTACGGGCGGGTGCTGCAGTGGTTAGCATTCGTGCCTCACAGCAAGGAGGTCCCTGGTTCAAATCCCACACCAGACCTTTCTGTGTGGAGTTTGCATGTTCTCCTCGTGTCTGTGTGGGTTTTCTCCAGGTACTCTGGCTCCTCCCACCATCCAAACACATGCACTGATAGGTTAATTGGTTAATCTAAATTATCCATAGGTGTGAATGTGAGAGTGATTGTTTGTCTATATATGTTCAGCCCTGAGATGAGCTGGAGACTCATACAGGGTGTACCCCACCTTCACCTACTGTAGCTGGATTAGGCCCCCGGTGACCCCAGTGACCCCCGTGACCCTAGTGAGGATAAAGTGGGTTCAGATGACGAGACGAGACATACTGGTCCAGCATCGGTACTGACTGGTTGTTTTTTCTAATTACCTGGGCTCATTTCTTATTGTGTAGTTGTTGTTACTTCAGAATAACCCTGTGGCCTGAACTGCTGCAGACTGAAGCACAGGTGGGTCTGTCTACATCTGCTCTGTTAGTGACTTCCTAAGGACGAGCAGAGCGGAGGACACTTTCAGGAGGACGGATCAATGGCAGCGAAGCCAAATGCTGTGATACATTTCAGAATAGATAGAAAACAGAGCCTCAGTCTTAGGGAACAATGGCTCACATGTACTGTGTGCTTACTTTGTCTCTGGGGACAGAGTAGACGGATGTACAGCCTGTGGATCCTGGTGCCGTCTTGACTGTGAAGGAACATGTTGTACGTTGAACAAGTTGTTTCACTTCGGTTGTTATTTGAAAAAGGTGAATACCTTATGTTTTCAGTTTGATTTCACTCAAATTCATTTTTCTTGTTCTTATGTATTAATTAATATGCAAAGTTAATATGTATTTAATCTGTCTAGTTTTTCTTATTTTCTATTATTATTATTATTATTATTATTATTATTATTATTATTATTATTATTATTATTATTATTATTATTATTATTATTATTATTATTATTATTTCTTGACTTTTTTCTACCCAAATTTCAAGTACCCCCCTGGGCTTCTTCCACGTACCCCCCTATATGAGAAACAATGAGCTAAAAGAAGCAGTTTCTTTTTTTCATGACAATCACATTATAATTCACAACACTGGAGTAAATAGTCAAATGTCAGACAGAGTCGGTGCCTGGCAGCCATTTTTGGTCTCAGTGGTGAACATCTGTCAGCTCAGGTTATTTTCAGCCTCATACTCAACTGATGACAATTTTTGCATCAGCTTTACACTTCAGATTTCAGTTTCAGTTTAGTTTATTTCGATTATGTCACAGAGAAAAACAAACAAATAAATAAGTGATGCCCGGCACAACAAACCCCGCCCCCTCGCACACATTTTACCTGATTTGCTCGATCTCTTATCATTGTGAAAAAACATTTTTGGTGACTGTGACCTTAACCTTTGACTTACATTCACCAAAATTTAATGGGATCTATTCTGGATGACCACACACGTTTACTGAATATTTCATGGAAATTGGCCCAGTAGTTTTTGTGTAAAGCTGCCTACCACTATACCCCACTTCCCTTCGGAGGTCGAGGTAATTAAGAAGACGAATCAACAAAATGAACAAAAGCAAACAAATAAACAACAAAGTGAATGAAAATAAAGAAGAATGGTCAATAAAATTAACAAAATAATGAAGAAATAGAACAAAAATCTATAAAACAGCAAAAGAAATTAGTAAGAATGACTAAAATAATCCAAAAAATTTACAAAATAATCAACAAAATCTATTCTGGACCACCTCGTACCTTTCCTGAAAAGTTCATGGAAATTGGTCCTGTAGTTTTTGTGTAAAGCTGCTGAAAAACAAACAAACAAACAGACACACAGAGTCATTATTTTTTATGAGTATTTAATAATATTATTTACAATTATGCCCCTCAATAGTGGCGTATAATTTATTTTGCTAATACCAACAGTGCCATTGCTTTAGGAAGAAAAACAGTATTCTTAATTGACCCATAAAGACTCAGTGCTACTTTTCTGTCAGTTCCCAAATTAATTTTTCTTTCTATTTAACCTTTATGAAACTATTTATAATATTACCCTCTGTATTTTGTGTTGTTAAGTGAAAATCATATGTTTTCCACACATTTCACCTGATTTGCCCTATCTATTATCATTGTGAAAACAAATTTTTGGTAACTGTGACCTTGACCTTTGACCTACATTCACCAAAAACTTTATTCTGGACCACCTCACACCTTTCCTGATAATGTCATGGAAATTGGTCCAGTAGTTTTTACATAAACCTCCTTATAAAGTGAATCAAACACAATACCCTTCTCCCGTTCGGGGGCGGGGGTAACAACCAAAGAAGAAAAACAACAAGATAAATAAATAATAAATAAATAAATGACACAGCAGTCAGATTTGTCATGTAGTTCTATAAAACATTCAAAAGGGAGTGGGACAAAAAATAAAAAATACTACTAATCATGCTTTGCTTCCTGATTTCACTACATTTAAATTAGAAATTGGTCTCATGTGCCCAGTGTTACTCTAATTTCTGGATTTAAAATGACTTCAGTGCTCAGAAAATGTTTTTGTGATTCAAAGAAAGAAGGAAACTGGGAAGAAAATGGCAGCTAAGAATAAAAACCATATTTTTACGCCCGATTAGAAGTCATTAGAAGACAACAGAAATGACAAATTTGACATAATAAGCACCACAGCTTGTGGACAAAGGGCTGTGATTGGAGCAGGTCGAGGTTGGAGATGCTACTGATACTGTTTATGTATCACGAGAAGAAAAAAACAAACACACAACCAAACACTAAACAGTAAAAAGTCTTATCAAAAGAGTGCAGTCACAGCCTGCAGTGATTTCACACACCATTGAGTGTGATGTCGATGCTTAGTTTTAATGAGTCTAAAAGCACTTTCCTGTTTGTCTTCTTTAATGAAATGTTCAGATATTATCATGGTTTGTTATTGTTTACTTTCTTCGTACTACGGCTCATTTTTCCTGCAGCTGCCCCACTACGCACATATGGAGTTCTTATTCTTTTTATGCTGACATGTAGGTGTCAAAAAAAAAAAAAAAAAGAAAAGAAGAAAAATCTGAAAACAACAAGTGACATGTCTGCATACAAACCATCCACAAGTGTTTCTACATCTGCAGTTCATGGTTCTAATGGTATTTTTTAGAAGCAAATGTTCAAGTTCTGTATCTACAATATATATCACTAAAATGAGCCACAGACAGAAAGACAGAAAAAAAAAAAGAAAAAACCATATATAATGCTGTTTTTAAAATGTCTTTCACAGAATGCATGACCTCACCCCATAAACACACAGTGCTACTTTTATTCCAAACTATTTTTTTCTCTGTATTCCACCTTACTGAAGTGATTTATCACCATTTATTATAATACTATATTCAGTATTTTGCTTTTTTCAGTAAGAATAAAGTATTTTCCTGTGTTTAATTCACTGATTATGTAAATGTTCATAAATGTTCAGATTAAAGCTGATGGTTATTATATCAGAAATAGAGAAAACTGAAGAAAAAAGGGCTTTTTCTGAAAAAATGTATCATGTATCAGTGTTTCCATCCACTGACATTGATTCAACTTCAGGGGTTTAACTGGTGAATCAATGTTGTAACATACGTAGGTGTCAAACATGTGGCATAGGGTCCAATCTGGCCCGTAGGATGAACTTGTGAAATACTAAAGTTACACTGAATATATTAACAAGACTGGTCTACACATAAAATGCTCATGGAATAAAACTAATGAAATAAAGAAAACTCAAGTCTTAAATGCTGGTTTTCTATGGACTTAAAATTTCCCATCCTCAGTGGACATGTAATTTAAAAAAATAATCTAATTTAATTTAAATAATTTAAATTTCAGGGGCCACATTGAGCCCAATTTAATCTCCAGTGGGCCGGACCAATAAAATAATAGCATATTAACCCTAGAAAAAAATTACAATTTCATTTTTTTGCGTTTGTTTTAGTGCAAACAAACCCTATTACCTTATGAGCTTGCTTCAAAAAAATATCCAACAAAAAAGGTGTGAATAATCTGAAAAAAACTGAAATATCTCAAGAAAAATACATGCAAGTCTAACAATATTATGCTTCAATTTATCATTTACACATGTGCATTATGGATCAGGTCTACTACAAAGACACTTAACTGTTAAAATTGTGCTTAATTTTCTTTAGAAATTTCAGTTTGTTCATATTCCTTCATGCTTTTCACATTTTATTGTGACAGGATAGTTCGTAAGTGTAAATATTTTCTCAATTTAATGTTATTTTTTCCACTATAAGAAAGACAGAAATTTGAAGTTGTCGTTATTTATAGGCATAATCTACATTATTTTCACATCAAAATGAGAAGAAAATATGGAGTAATTCTTTTAATATGTTATTCTGTAGACCATATTGGTCTGAATGTGGAACCTGAACTAAAATCAATTCCATAGCTTTGACTATATATAATATTTGCACTGTGCAAATTTATCCCGGGGGCTGCATTGGAACCTTTGCCGGGCCACATTTGGCCCCTGGGCCGCATGTTTGACACCGCTGGTCTAATGGGACTGAGCACGCCTCTGACTTGCAACTTTAAAAATCACATTTTATTGGTCTACAAGTAAAATGCTTCTGGAATAAAATCTGCTGTCAGATATCTGAGTGATAAGATATGTCATATATTTTGGGTTATTTCATCATTCATTCACATCATTATAACTTGGAATAAAATGGTATTCACAGTTCTGCTAGCTTAAGTCGACTGATCCTCATGAACATTCAGAACCAATTTGTCCTTGACCTTTTCATTTTTCACAGCATCAACTTTGAGTAGAAACCATTTAACAAGCATGAAAACACAAGTCAATTGTCTTTCAACAGAAGCAAAAACATGATGTACCGCCTCTATTTTCCACACAGCCCAAATTGGTTGATAAGAACAAAAATAGCAATTCCGTAAATTTGCTTTTTAAATGAATTTGCAGCTTGGATGCCCTTTCGTTTGTTTTTGTTTTTTTGGGTGTGCTTTTTATAAACTAGGGATTTATGGGAAATTAATGGGGTTGTACCTGGCTCAGAATTCAGATTTAGTTGTTCAACTATAAGGCTTCAACTATTCATTTCTGCTTTAATATTTGGCATGAGTTTCAGTAATGAATTCAACATTAAATCGTAGGAAGACGGCTAATATGAAGCATGCAGCTCCATCACAAAGCCGACTGTATCAGCAGTTAACTAAAAATGTGCTAAATTAAGATCTGCACAGAGGGCAAGGGTCCATGCGTGGGCTGAAGTAAGCATAACGCTTTAAGTAAAAAGGTCTATTTGGGTCAGAGCTTGCATATATGATAAATAGATAGATAGTCCATAATATTATCTCTTAATGAGTTTTTCCACCATCATCAATGTAAAAGTATTGCAGAGTCAGGTACTGCTGCCTGCTGAGTTTCATGCTGCGTTTAGGTGAACCTCAAAAGCATCTGCTCCTTAATGAGGGACCAGGACTGGCAGGTTTTCATAGATGGATTTAATTACATTAAAACTAATAACTGAGGAGTTTAATAGCAGATAAGTTGAATGTCTCTCTATCAGGGGTCTTACCTTAGATGACTGCGGTTAAGTCTGATATCATGGTAAAAACAAATTTCTGGGCCTAAACAGTTTATATTAATGGAGCATTTATATATGCTTATGGGCTGTAATTTACTATTTTATTTATTTATTTATTACTGATGAGGCTGATAAAGTATCACTTTGTTGTTCAGAAGAAGCTCATTTATTTCATTATCCTGGATGAACCTCCATATTTTACTGAGTGGTTCAAGGAGTAGAACATAAGATGACAATTAATTTCTTAGCTAAAGAGAAGGGGCTCTAGTTTCACAGACCTGGCGTAAGCAGCTGGTCTGCGCTGTGCCAATGGGGTGTGTCCAGATGACTTTTGCAAGTTTGGTACGCTGCGCAGACTGGCGTAAGCCCACCTCTCTGTTCCTCCCACTGGCGTAGGTGGGAATGAGGGAGGAGAAAGGGCGTGTAATGGATTTAACATGGCTGAAACTAGCATTGCACAGGATCCGCCAGCTTGTGCACACTGCGCTGCACCCGGCAACTGGAGTCCAAGGTGTTTCGCCAAATTTGAACATGTGTAACAAACAAATCCAGTACACCTTTTTCCACACTCATGGGTGTGATGAGGCTAATGTGACTGGCGTGCTTAATGTTCATCTGCATCACGAAGTTTTTATTTCATTGTGTCGCATGGATGGAAGTAAGGAGGAGTATCGGTTAACTTTGCTGCTGGTTTATTCTGACTATACAGAAAAAAAGTATTGTGATGAGTCAGTCATGGCTAATAGCGGTACTAAAGAGTTAGCATAATTAGCTTAATCTTAACGTATCACAAGCATTGCTGAAATGTGTAAAACAGGAATATCAACTACAACAAACTGACTTCAAAACAATCACTACATCATATTATACATGTTAATATAACTCTTTTATATATAGTATAACTTGTTTTTGGCATTATTACTAATAGTACTTCTAAGTTAATGATAGCTAAGGTTTTACAATCTTGCTACTGTATCAAAGAACATGAGAGTGAATAATTGCAGAGAAAATCCAAACAGAATTTTTGACGTGAAACTCAGTGTACTGTTTAGGGCTGCATGATATTACAAAAAACTTGACATTGTGATTTTTTTTTTTTAACATTGCGATATACAACATATTTTGATATGAAAAAATAGTCAGGAGTATATAGAAGCTGTGTGGTGCTAACACAAATGCTTAAACTGATTAGCAGTCGACACAGAACGTATGTTTCAGTATCATCCTAATTAAAACTAAATAAATAAATAAAATTTTTAAATAAAAAAATAAAATAAATGAATAAATAAATAAATAAAAAATACGTACAAATAAAAAATAAATTAATGAAACAATTAATTAAATTAATTAATAAAAATAAATACATTTAAAAAATAAAAAAATATATTAAAATAAATAACATATAAAATAAAAAAAATAATTGCAGGACCTGTGATGTGACTATTGCGCACATGTCGATGCTCAAACTATATATAATGCAGCTGTGGTAGTTATGAATGTTCAATGGAAACCATCATTACTGTAGTAATGGAGTAATATCCTACAAAAAAACAAGTAGCTTCCACCACAAATATCATGCTCTTATGCAAAGATGTGCAAATCTCCCTTAAAGAAGCTTTAAGCAATGCGTAGATTTAAAGGAGTTAAACTGTATTCTCATCATAATCAATGTAATCTACAGCTAATCATTCCACTGCTCTTCTACTGCTTTTATGCTAAAATTAGCTCAATATAAGTAACACAAATCCCGATGTAAATCCATTCTTACCTATTAGCTACAGGTTGTGTGTTCTGTGTGTGATAACATTTAATACGACCGTGACTGGATTACACAAGCGCCAACGTACTATAGAGAACAACCTCTCAAACAACCTTAAAATAAATGCTAACTGTTCTGATGCCTATTTGAAACTCAGATGTTCTGATGACTCGAAAGCTCATCTCTGCACATAATAATTACATGTCACTGTGACGGCTTCAGCTGGTATTAGGGAGCCTTGCACCTGCTGAGATCTATGCAGCTTTATCTGCGTTCTGTAATGGAGCTGTTAGCAGATAACAAGCTAACTGCTTATTATTCCAGGCCTATCAGATCTCAAAGGGCATTGGGGGAGAAATGGAAAGACACGGAGGAAGAAAGAAAGAGTTTAAATGTAACTGCCTCCTTCTGGACCCCCCCTGTGTTCATCTGCATTCAGCATCACAAACCACCATCTGTCTTACATGCAAAGCGGGATGTTTTTTTGTTTTTTTTTTACGACACATGGCAAAAAAGGTGCAGTGTGATGAAGGGTGTCCGGTCTGGTTATAAAGAAAACCGTCCGGATCAAACAACCCTTAATTAGCTCAATAGAATGGATCTTTTTCCTTTCATTGCTCATTTCCTCCCACTGAGTGTTGCAGCGCGACACACAGAATACCATATGGTGTGGCCTCGTGCCACCTTCTCCCATGAGCACCAGGGAACAGGCTTCAAATGGGCCATGACAGGGGCAGTGGGTGATGCTGCAGGCTCTGTTGCCATAGTGTTTTGTGTGAAGTAATGTCTTGGTTACGGGTCACTCAAGTCACTTGTCGAAGCGATGCCGCATAAGTCGTCTCCTTTATCCTGTGTGTCCTCTGCTCACACCGGCGGAGCACTGCGGTATTTAGCATGCATGCGGAGGAGCCTTAGATAGCCATGCCACGGCTTCATTCTCTGTTTCCTGGCATGGAGAATGTGAATTGGCCCGTAGCCCAAATATTTTGGAGCGTGCTCTGCCCTCCTCAGATGATGGAAAAGCTTAGCCCTGCTGTGTGTGTGTTTGAGGTGGGGGGGGGGGGGCAAACAAACACATGCAGTCATGCGCTGGAGCTGCTCCCTCTTTGTGTGGTGACAGTGTGCACCTGCTCAACGCCAGGCCCACACCACCGCTGCCTCTCCCCACTTTAAGCAGTCCATTAGCCAGCAGTGGCTGAGTGCTGCTGGAGCTCGCTGGGCAGCAGCAGCAGCAGGATGGGTTCAGCTGGCAGAGAGTGCTGCCATTGGGAGTAAGCAGGAAGTCCATTTGTGTGGAAACACCATACGCCTGTCAGCCCTCTTAAGTTTTCTGAATTGTTCCCATTGGAAGCTGCTGCTGTCTTACACTGGTGCACTTCCCTCTGAGGAAAACAGCAGCTTTGATCTTCTACTGTACTCAACCAATGACTCACAATCAAAAGTAGTTATTAAGTGTTTACCACAGCTAGGAAAGGTAATGTAGTGCAGAGAGCTAATTTTAATATTCATTTGAGTGTTCGACATCTCATGTTTGTATTGACTTTATATGTAAGGAAAAAAAAGATACATTAAAGTGTTTTTATGCTCTTCATAGGTTCAGTTTAATTTATTTTGAGCACACAAAATCATCAAAACATCAATCACAATGGTCGACAAAATTTTTTTCTTGCACTTGAAAAGGAGTGGGAAGAAGTAAAACTTATAAGCTCCCACCCCCTTTTTATAAACTAATAATCCATTAGATTCTGCATTCTGCTTTAACTCACTTTAATGTCCATTTATCATTAACACAAAGCATTTATATACACATTGTTTTATAACAATCCCATTTGTATAATCAACTATAAGTATATTTATATTCACTTTAAATTAACTCACTTTAACTCACTCAATTAATTAACTTTACAATATTTAATAAATATGATGATATGTCCTATATCTCCATGATTTTGTTATTATACTAGATATATACATCCTTTTAAATGCACAATTTGAAAAACACATTTTTATATTTTGATCATAATGATGATGATTATGGGTCATTAAGTAGTTCAGATATTACGGTAGTTGCATATATATATATATATATATATATATATATATATATATATATATATATATATATATATATATATATATATATATATATATATATATATATATGTATGTATCGGAGTACACAAATACATTGTAATTACATTTATATTTAGTATTTAAGGGAAAATACAGGTTTGTTAAAATTCAATATTCTATTTAAAATGGCTATTTAAATTAACATATTTTGTTTAAAAAAGGCTATACAATAGGTTTTATTTAAAATGAGTGATGGACTGTTTCATTTGATGGGAAAAAATGTGGTCAAAACCTCAGTTCCTCAAAAGACCACTTGAGGCCAGCTCTGATAGTGAATAAATATGCACGATGTTCAGGCTTTCTATATAACGGGCTCGTTAGACATGTATGGAGGCTTAGATTTACTCATAATGAAAGGTCTGTCCACTGTGACGGACAGAACTGTTCATATCTTCTGTGAGCTTTGATTAAGAGTTTGCCGTCTCTGGGGGCGGCGCCCTGTAGCTCCTACGGCCCAGGATGGGGGGTGCCCTTTTGGCTTGGCCCTGCCTTGCCGTGATTGCTGTTTTGGGTTTCGGGGTCCTTCACACTTGCATGTTTGATCGGGTCCATTCCATTTCAGTGAATGATGGGACCCGCCAGAATGTGCTGAGAATCTCTCCAGAATCTCTACCCTAAACTCCTTCTCTTTTGCACTAGTGTCCCCTTCTGGCCTATTCTATTCTATTCTATTCTATTCTATTGCATTCTATTTTACACTATCAAGTCATCCACAATTATGTGGCTCACTACCGTATTGTTTAATTATTTATTTATTGAATCTCTTTTTCTTTTGTGCTGGTTTGGTTTTCTTCTCTTTTTTTGATTTATTTATTTATTTTTATTGATAGACAGTTAGTAGTTGGGAATAACACACCACCTTACAATCTTTAACTGCAATAGCACCGCCTGTTAATTTCTGTCCCCGTTCGTCCTGTCCATCCTGTCCAGTCTTTGTTTCCCCCACACATCACTGAGGTGTAGCACTGGCTTATAATAGAGAGTTCTAATAAAGGATGTTTGCTCAGCTTTCAGGGAGGACCAATGATGGTCACACACATGCACTAAATATTAAAATATTTGGCTGCAAGACTAAAAAATGCATTAATCTCAAACAATGTTGACTCCCCCTCTGTGGTATTAAACAATGAGAACAAATGCAGACCAAAAAAAAGAAAAAAAAAAAGAGTTTGCCGTCTGTTCTTTGAATTAAATAAGACTCTGACAGAGAAGCTCTGGTCTGGTTGTGTCATGTACTTACACCGACAAACATCAAAGGATTTTCCTACATGACATGTTAACTCATCCTTGATCATAGTTTCTGTCCTGTAGCTACTGCAGTGTTTCTCAACCCTGGTCCCCCAGGAACACTATCCTCCATGTTTTAGATTTTTAGTTTCCTTCCTCACTCTTGTGGGTCATTATCAGTCTTCTACAGAGCTGGATGATAGGCTGATTATTTGAATCAGGTGTGTTAGGAGAAGATTACATCTAATGCAGGATAGTGTGCCTTTAGGACCAGGGTTCAGAAACACTGCTGTAGGGTGCATTATCTTCACCAACTACTGTTAGCATTTATTTGTTTTCATGCTAATGATGACTGTTATTGTCAATTATATATGTTTACTTTAGTACAGTTGAGTTACCAGACAACACTACTATACATGTGCTAATGTTTAACAAGTAGCTGAAATTACTTGGTGACATTTAGCATATTTTGGTTAGCTGAGTCGTTGAGTTAGCATTAGCTTGACAAGTCTCACTCCAAGATTCTCTAGCTAACTTGTGCAAATATATATATATATATATATATATATATATATATATATATATATATATATATATATATATATATATATATATATATATATATATACAATATATCATTTTTATATATTATAAAAATTGAGTGTGGATGTACAATTTCTAAAAGAAACTATATTAGAAATAATTGTTTTTACAAATTTACTGGTTGTTTCATATTTGGTCTAAAGATGTGAAGAATTTTGCACTGAAACATCCTGAATTCAGTAGGATTTTCTATTTTTGTTTTAAAGAAAAGCTTCAGGCTTGCTCATGGGAATCATTACAATACCTCCTGTGTACTTCCAGCTGATCCATTTTGATTCCTGGAGATAAATACAGTAAAGAAATGTGACGATAACTCAAGGCGACCCGGGAAAAGATGAGTCCTGCTGTGAGGATTCCTGACACCTACCATTTTACAGTTGATTTATGGTGGTCTTTACGACTTCTATGGGTGAAAGGAAATTGGAAAAGCCACCTTCGAGGTGACTGCTGTGTGTATAGATGGCACTTCTGTGTAACGAAGCAGCTAGCAGTGTCCTCCAACGGTAGATAACCAAGGCTTGTGGCTATGTTGTTCTCTCCGAATCTATCCCCACAGAGGACAGCTCTCTGATGAACTCTGTTACAAGGGCATACATTTGCAAAATGCATTTGGGCATGAACATTAGCATAATATTATGCATATACAGTTTGACACAAGCCCTGGTGTCACTTTTTTGTACTGGGAAAACCTGCAGTTTTGTAAAATAGTCATAAGACCAACTGACCTTGAATCCATCAAAAATGTATGAAGGAAACATCACAAAAAAAGATGAAGGATGGGATTTATTTGTCCCCAAAAAATACACTTTGCTTAAAGGTGTCATTCTACTGAAAAAAAAAAAAACACTTTTCCATGCTCCTTTTGGAATCTGATGGGTCACCCCGAGTTACCAACGCATGCTGCCTTTGACAGTGGATTGTCACCTCCACTGGCTGCATACTGCATTCACAGAAAACAACAAGATGAATGAGGGACCCAGAAAAAGCCGGTCCATCTGACGTCAGATGGACTTCACGTCACGCACATGGGGTTAAACTGAAGTAGCATTAGCATTAGTATCTACAAGAGAAGATGGCGCCACAGTAGCTGCTGCATAAACTTGAAAAAAAATGGCGGATCAAACTGGTTCATGTGCTCTCTGTGGAAATAAAGCCTCGTTTTAGTCCTTGTACATTTTCAGAATAAACAATGGCACAAAACCTAGCTGTATGTTACTCTGGTAAAAGTAAACACATACTGAGAGCAAGTGGGGAGGGGGGAGTGTTCCTTCATGCATTCTGAGCCAATCAGAAACGCCTTGTCAGGAAGTACCGGTAAACTCTGTTGTTTGACCTCAAGTCATTTTTCAACAGCTGGAAACAAGGCAATCCAGAGGTTTTTTTTAAAAAAAAAAAAATAGAACCAACACACAATGTATTCAATAACAATGGAGAACACAGTAATATTAATGAAATAACCATGGAATGACTCCTTTAACCAATGACGACTCAAACAGCCACCAGTGACCAAAAGCATCTACTGATATAAACTGTTTAATACCTGTTGATCCACAAATCATATCAATAGAAGTGTATAATAGGTGTAAAATACAGTTTTTAATTCTTTCATGGTCATCAGATATGATCCACACAGGTTCCATAGTTACTGTGGAAACACCGTCATCTTCTAAAACATTGATTCACCAGTAGTTGGACACACTGGAATTATGTTCAGTTATTGATATGTTTGCTGAAAAGCCATTATTTCTTCAGTTTCCTCTTTTTCTGAAATAATAACTTCAATTTGAACATCTATATTTTCAGCAAATTATATAAAAGCAAATGTCTGCTTTTCACAGGGGAAAAAAAAACACAAAATACAGAAGATGATTTAATAATAACTAATAAATAAATCACTTAGGAATGGTTAAATTGAGATAAAAATGTACTGCCACCATAATAGCACTGGGTCTTTATGGGTTAAATGCTCTTCGAAAGGACACAGTAGTTGTGATTTAAAGCAGAGTATATTTTAAAGAAACTCTGTGTGCAGATCAGTTTTCTATTAAAAAGGAAAACTAATCTGAGCCTTGTGCCAGCCAGCCGGGCTAACACTGTCGGACACAAAGCAGGTATTGTGTCAACGCTTACAACAGGGTCATGAGGCAAGACTTGCAACTTCCCGATTGGAAGGGATGGATTTCGTAACAGACACAGTTATTTGTTTCACTGTTACTATGGATGGGAAGGAGATTTTAAACCGACGCTCAAAAGCTATTAATGATATCCAGGAACAGTACGGTGACATGCACGAATGTCTGCTGTTTGTGTGCATTTTATTACTACTCACTCTAATCCTTTGGATCAGGACTCAGCTGTTTTACCAGAACAGAAAGACAGACAGGAAATATATTCATAAAGACAAAGAAATCATCAGGAAATGTTTCCAGGCTCATCTGTCTGTTAAAGTAATGGCCAGGGAACCGTCTGTCTAGTATCATGTGGGAAAGACACAGTGAGCTTATTTTTGGCCTGATGATCAAAGGTCAGTTTTGGAGGGAAAATAAGGGACGGCTCAGAATTGAAATAGAGGCTTTACATTAAATCCTTTAATGGTGGAAGGTAGAGGTGGGCTGAAAATACACAGTTTATGAGGAAACATGAGCTTTAACCTTGGTTATCCATTTGAATATTGATCTTTTATTGGATTTACATCAATGCTGGTCGCCTCCTACTTCTTTTTTATTCATTGTTTTGGATGGAAATGGATGAAATGTTAATCAATGGTACCCAACCTTGTCACCGCTCATTGGTACCTGGGACTGGGAGAGGCTCTGATGTCCTGCAACTGTAGACCAGTAATTCTCAACTGGGACAATGGGACTGGACCTTTGTCTGTGCAAAAAACAATGTTAATAAACTAGGTTTTTATCATTATTATTATTATTACTTTTTCATTGAATATTAATAATATAATATATATTTTTTACTATTATTTATTTATATAACTTTTTTATTCATTTATTTTTTTTTAACAAGTTTTAATTTATTTAAGAAAAATAGGGCTGGCAAAATTAACACATTAACCTGGATTCATTAATCATCATGACTATAAATGAAACACTTGTTTTATTTAGTTTGTTTTTCTTAGTGTACTGATGTATTTTGTGGAAAATTTGAGTTTTTAATTTTTTTTTAATAGTAAATGTAAGTGTGCTCACAAATAGACCTAATTTAGGGTTAAAGGGAATATTTCCAGTAAATGTAGACAGACCTGTCAGCATGTACTGCTGTTAATGTGATTAACCCTTTAAGAGATTTAGATGTTTAACATGAATTGTGAACTAGAACACACTGAACACTGTTTTTGTCTCTTTTTATTTTTCTAAATCAGTCCAGCTGCTTATTGACACCTGGTTGAACTTCAAAAAGCAGTTAAATGGTCAAACCTCAGTATAAACACAGTATAAAAAAAAGAAAAATCACCGCAACATTAACAGTAGGAACGAAACTGAACATGAAAAGACCCAGAACAATGTGGATCTCAATGCAAGACTCCCAGACAGAAATACAATTTTTACAGCTTTATTGGAAAACTGATGAATTAGATGGACAGCTGCAAAGGAAATAGTCCGGAGACACAAGCAGAGCAGCAACTAGAGGACAAGGCAAAATCACAGTCAGGGGACAAAAGTACAGAGTCAGAAGCAGAACACAAGCCAACAAACTCAGAGGAGATCAGAAAAACATTACCGGAGAACAAGCAGGGGTCAGATCAGGAATCCAGAATCCACAGAGGTGCCGATGGGGAGTAAGCAGTCTCTTGGTCAGGGGTGAAATTCAGGTCCAGTGACAGGTGGCAGATATGAGGCAAATGAGTAGACAACAGACAACAGACAAAATCCAGAGAACAGAAAAAAGGCCAGGATCAGAAAAACCAACAAAAAAAAAAAGACCGCTCATTTGATGCATGGATAACAAAACAAACTCATCAGACCAGTTGAGAACCACTGCTCTAGAATATTTTACGGTTTGTAAAATTAATGAATGAATGAACGACTAAATGCATATCGGTAACTAATGGATCAGAGTTACTCATTCAGTTTGGCATCACACCAACTCAGTTTCACATTTTCCCACCAGCCCAACCTCTGTTAATAACCCGTGTGAAAATAATTAACAACTAGTTGGCAAATAAAGAGTCAGATATGTCCTTTGGGACTTGGCTGGGATCAGAACAAAGCTAAACCGTGTGAGTACTGGTTTACATGTGTCAGGTTGCTCCTTAGACTTAATATAAGAGCCATTCTCAACAAGTAAAGACACAATATGATGGTTACAGGAGCTTCCATGTTCTGTCTATGATGAAACATGGTGTAAGCACCCTGGCTGTGTAAAGAAGCACTTATTTGTTCGCTCATTAGCTTTCTGTACAGCCTTTGAGCTCTTCATGTGATGAAATGAGTGATTTGTCAAATGTACACATACATAGAATGTTAACCAACTGAGTGGTTAGCTAGCTTTAATTTCCTCCCTATAGGGAAATACAGTCTTTGCCTTTTATTCATACTAATAGACATAGCACCTAGCATTAGCATTAGCTACTGAAGGCACTTGGAAACAAACTCCAGGTGTTTATTTCTGTTTCAGTTTTAAGTTTAGTGTATTTCAAATGTATCACAAAGAAAAGAAAACAAACAAACAACCAAGGGAGAAAAATAACCAGAGAAATAAATGATAAATAAATGACATAGTAGTCAGTTTTGTCATACAGTTCTATAACACAGGGGGTGGAAGGAAGTAAAACTTATGAAGTCCTGTAACTTCTTCATCAATTAAGGAAAAAATAATGATTTTCTTCTTGATGTGAAACAACAGTAACATTTCAATTCAACTCCAAATTAGTTTTTCATATATTTGCAAAAAAAATCGTACTCTTGTACATCTTTTTAAATGTCATTATATCCTAACATTGTTTTACATATTTACTTAACCCATTCCACAATTTAACCCCACACCTTGAAATACAAAAACATATCTGTGTTGTCTGCGTCTTCTGAACCCTTAAATTAAAAGTTATCCTCAATTTATAATAAAATTTGAATTGTAGGTGGTAAGAAATAGTTTTTGGCCCTAAACATTATATTTGCTGTTTTCAGTTCAACGATATCCTGGAATTTTATTCATCTTGGCTTGATTTGTAATGTTGTTGGGGGCAAAGACAAGAAATTTAGTATATCCTATATGGAGGCCTACTTCGATCAATCAATCAAACGTTATTTATATAGCACTTTTCATATATGGTACATGTAGCACCAAATGCTTTACATCAGACCCCCCCATTATCCCACAATTGTAGGAACAAGTTAAAACATTTACAACACTAAAAAGAATAAATAAATACAAAAATAAATAATAATGGTTATGAAATAAAAGTAAATACATGAAATAATGTTAAGAGTCAAATTTTACCTAAAGCTAAGTTAATATAGTAGATTTTCAGTTTACCCTTAAAAATATAAACACTGGCAGGGGACCTCAGAACCTCAGTTCGACTGTCCCATAGTTTTGGGGTCATAAAAACTGAATAAGGCCTCACCATGTGTTTTAGTGATAACTCTAGGGACAATTAAAAGCTTACTACCTGAGGACCTGAGGGTCTGAGAGGGCTCATATGTTAAAAGCAGGATCGCCAAATAAACTGGGCCACAATAAAAACACTTTAAAATCAAACCTGAAGCTCACAGGGAGCCAGTGCAGAGACCTGAGCACTGGTGTGATATGTTCACTCTCTCTCTCTCTGGTCCTCGTCATCAGCTGGGCTGCAGAGTTCTGGAGTAACTGCAGTGGCGCAGTGGTCTTTTTTTGGAAGGCCAGAGAGGAGAGCGTTGGTGTAATCAATACAGCTGGTCACAAATGCATGCATCAGAGTCTCCACACTGGCTTGAGAGAGAAAGGTTTGTACTCTGGCAATATTTTTTAAATAATAAAAACCAGTTTCCGTGACAGCCCTTAAGTGTGGCCCAAAGCTAAGCTCACAGTCAAATAAAACACCCAGATTCTTAATCTTTTCTGAGGGGACTACTGAGTACATTTGGAGCTTAGCTTTGAGCCTCTCTCTCTGAGTCTCAGGACCAATGACTAAAATCTCGGATTTGACCTGGTTGAGCTGGAGGAAGTTTGCTCCCATTCAGGCCTTAATATCTAAAATACATTTTAAAAGTGTGTCAATTGGACTAAGGTCATCAGGAGACACAGTAATGTAAAGTTGGGTATCATCAGCATAGCTGTGAAAGATAATGCTGTGCCTCCTAATGACCTGACCCAGAGGAAGCATATAAAGATTAAAAATGGTTGGACCTACTTGTTTCATGTTGAAATAAAAATGTTTAATGGTTGACATCTGCACATACTAGTTACTATCAAGAGATCAAGTTAGCTAACATAGCTATGTTAGCTTACTTGATCTCTAAATGTCCCTACACCTGTGAGAAGAGACTGAGAGTTTATTTCTATGTATTCAACAGGTTGTTGCTGTAGCTGTAGCACGTTATAGAATGAAATAGAATGTCTTTATTGTCACTATAATAAGCACAAAAAATTTCAAAAGTGATATTCAATCTGTACATCATGTATAAATCAACTACAAACATAAAAGAAGGTAATATAAATAGAACAAAAAATCACTCATACTCAAACATATATTCTTTTATTGCACTGAGCCCCATTCACAACTGAAAAACTGCACAAAACTAGATATCATTAGCATAGAAATTAGGTTAGAGAATGTCAACAAAAACTGCAGAGAGTTTGACACAAACTTCGCATGAACACAAGCAATTGGAGATTTTGAACCTTTAATAACAATGAAATTGTCTCAATTTGCATTTCATTATCACTGTCATAAATCAGACATGAGACTGACACCTACATTTGCTATAACAAGATGCTTGTGCAGGGTTAAACCTGTGCCTCTTGATGTAAACAAACACTTCTGCAATCATTGTCTGCTTTCATCCTGATTGCGAGGCAGCTGATTTCTGTCAGCGTTAAAATGAACCGCTTGAGATTCGAACAACTGGCGACTTATAAATATGTCACACTGGAAAAATGTGATATAAAATATGAAAACAAAGAAAGGAGAGACATTTCTACATAAGAACAAAAAGAAAAATAAATTAATACAGACCTAATGCAGAGAGTGAAATCAAAGGGAAAGTGAGAGTGTGCTGCGTGGGAGGATGTGTGTATGTGTTTGTGTATTTCTTCAAAGGGAAAGGGAAAATGAGGATGAGACGAAATGTGTGTGCCATGCTGAGGCAAAACTTGAGGCATTTTGGGTCATCAGACAAGTCCCAAAGTTGTCAAGAGATCTGGGCTTTTATTGATAATGAGATTTGAACAACGGCGAGATCCGCACATCTTCAGATAAGGGAGAACAAACAGCAGCTCGTCTGGGAATGGACTGAGTTGTAGATTGTTTGAATATCGTCTGCTATTTATTTAAACCAGGGGGTTGCGTCAGATGTACCCAAAGTTTGAGCATAAGTAGGGAAGGGACTTCATCTACAGTAAGGTTTTACTATTCCACTGGTGGATGCAGAAAAACTGAGGGGGATTCAGGCAAAGAAAGCAAAAAAAAAAAAAGCAAAGAAAAATTGACATTATACATGCTTCAAATCACATTAAAGTGTATTTTTTAATTATCTCAAATTAATACAATTATACCTGTGGGTCATGAGTGAAAGGACAAGATCTAGGATACAAGTTTCCGCCGTAGGGTGGCTGGGTGCACACCCTCAGGGACAGGGTGAGGAGCTCAGTCACCAGGAAGGAGCCTGGAATAGAACCTCCACACTGACAGGAGCCAGCTGAGGTGGGTCCTCCTGAACAGCCTAGGACTGGCTGGACAGACTATGTACTGGGTTGGCCTAGGAACACCCCAGGGTTCCCACAGAGATGCTGGAGGAGGAGTCTGGGGGGAGGGAAGTCTGTGTAGCCCTGCTTAGACTGTTGTCTCTGCGATGGATGGATGGGTGGATGGATGGATGGATGGATAGAATAACTTAAAATACAAGTTTTTTTTCCCAAAAGGAACCTCACTAATGTGACAACTTTTGGAAGAGCAAAGAGTGTGATGCCAGCCCCTCCCTCGGCCCCTCCCTCCCCACCGTTCATCGTTTACATATGTGTTTGTTCCACGGCTGCAGTGCGTCTTCCTCAGTGTTTATAAGAAGCTTTGTCTGCAGCCGTGCAGCACAGGATCATTGCTTCATTTTTTAGACTCTCCATAACCAGACATTCATCTCCCAGTGGACTCTGGCTTCTTCAGGCTTTTGTTTGTGTTTTTACCTCCTGTTTTCATTTAAAAAAAAAAGAATAATTTTCTCCTTCAGTACCAAGCATTTGAATCTATTATATTTCAAATTGTTTAAAATTAGAACCAACAGGATTCAGTAAAGGTACACTGGAAAAAAAGAGATTTATTAGGTTAAGTGTTCAAGTAAAACTAAATATATAATTCTTGTAATGAATAAACTGGGTAAGAAACGTACAAGGTATTATGTATTTTCACATAATATTCAGAGGTTTCATCGTCATTGCACATAAACCTAACAATACCAAGTCAGTTTTAATAGTGAGACAAAAAAAGAGAAAATTCCAAAGCACTCTCTTATATGTGAAATCTTATATATATACATACATACATATATATTTCTATATATATCTTCCACATATAAGAGAGTGCCTTAGAATTTTCTCTCTTTTTTTTCTTACTTTTTTTTTTTCTTACTCTTAGTTTTCCCTTCCAAAAAACACTTCTAATTATTACTTATTGTGAGTCCAGGTAGCACTCCTGAAGCAAACTTTTTAAAGTTTTAATAGTATTGGGTTTTGACTCCACCCATGTATATACTGTGCAGCTCTAATCCCAATACATAACATGTTTGTCAACTGCTCATCTCTTATCTTTCTTTATAATCTTTAACCTTGCTATACTAAACAGAAAAAATGTGCATGACTACAGTTTCATCCTGTTTTAAAATGACTGACTGCAACATTATCTAAACCGCACCAACCTGTTTTGTTGTTTCTTGTCATCAGCGCTTTACCAAATGCCTAAAACTGCTGTAATTGTGGTTCTCAGCGACAGGAAATAATTTTCCCACTCAGAGATTATAGTGATGGAGAATCTGGTTTGGGGAGTGCAACCATTGTGACAGTCTTTCATTAACTGGAGCACAGCAGAAGCTTCACACCAAGACAATTACACGCCGGCCCTTGAGAATGCGACAGCACTTTTTGACATCGACCGATAAAACGGACGCACTTGTGCTTGGATTTGAGAGCTTTGAGATTAGTTTATATGTGCATCTGATATCAAGAGGAAAAGATGCAGCAAAATTATTACTATTTTATGAGGACGATTTGAGGTCTCGGCATGAAGTGATAATTACCCAGACAAAAAGTGGGCGGTGAGAAGAAACAAGAACTGCTGGAAGGCTGTTTTCTAAACGACTTTTGCTATTATAGACTAAAAACTCGCAAGAGACAAAGGGAATTTTTTTTTTTATAAACAACCATTTAAGAAGCACAGACCAGTGTCATATTAACAGTTTGTATGATTTAACCCTTAAAGACCCAAACAGTTACCAGTGGTAGAAAGCATTTACTGATGTAAACGGTTGATCTATTAAGCATATAATTGTAATGTAACACATGATTATAATACATGTAAACATTTGGTGCAAAATACAATTTTGTCATATTTTCATGGTCATCAGATATGACCCATTTGTATATTCAGAGCCTCCATCGTGAACATGGAAACACTGTCATCTCCTACAACATTGATTCACCAGTAAAACCCATGGAGTTGGATCAATAACAGTGGATGGACACACTGGGTTTATGTTCAGTTACTGATATATTTTGTTGAAAAGGCACATTTTCATTATTTTTATCTCTTTCTAATTTAATCTGGGCGTTTATGAACATCGACATGATCAGTGAATTAAATATGGGAAAATACCAGATTTTAGTTAAAAAATACAAAATACAATGTGATAATAAATTATGCTAAATTGCTCAAGAAATATTGAATAGAGAAAAAAATCATTGGGAACTGCTGCAAAAGTAACACTGGGCATCAATATTTCCTGAAAGTTCAATGGTAGATTTTTCTTCCTCAGTGAGATGTGACGAAAGTGGATGGTTAAGTAGATGTGTTTTTTAACTGGAAGGCATTGGGGTGCCTCAGGGTTCTATTCTGGATCCTTTTGTCTTTGTATATGCTGGGTTCCATTTAAAAAAAACAAAACAAAAACACATCATCCAATTTCATTGTTTTGCAGATGTGCAACTCTATGGGCTCCTTAATATGCATAATGAAACCTCTACGTCCTATTAGAGTATGTACTGGATGTCATCTGTCATCCACAACACCAGCAGTAAAACCCATGGAGTTTGATAAAGGACAGCGATTGTTAATGACCTTTTGGTTTTGTCTGTTTTGATATAACTAGTGCAGAACCTGAAGAATATGTGAGCTTGTTTGCTACTAATGTGTTTTGGAAGTGAAATAAAGTGTGTACTGGAATCTGGGAGTATGATAATGCTAATGGTGTAAGTTGTTTCTGCTGGTGGAATTAGTTAAATGAAGTTTACTAATTCTACAGACAGAGATTTGTTGAATTATAGATAGATGTGCTTCAACTTTAATCTGAGCTTCTATGAACATGGGGAAAAAAAGGGAAGGTGGGAAAGAAGAAGAGGAGGGAAGGAGAAGGGAAAGGTGGGAAATGGAAGGAGAAAAGGGGGGAAAAAGGAAAAGTAGAAGGAAAGAGAAAAGGGGAAAATAGGGAAGGAAAAGAAAAAAAAAGTGACTCTCTTTGTTGTGTTCTATTTGGACGGTCGTCTTGGGTTCGACTTTTGTATTGTGGTTTTTATTTGTTTTTGTTTTTTATATAGTGATGAGGTAATGGTGGGCTAAATAAGCATCAGCATCAGCAACCAATGTATTGATCATGTGTGTATATGTGTCCTGCCTGCCTTTTGCTTGTGTCTTATTCTGTATTATGACCGAAATAAAAAAATCTAATCTAAAATGTAAAAAAAACCAAAAAAAAACATCTACACGATAAGAAAATAAAAACTAGAAAATAACCTGAATTTCACACACACAAAATTCAGTGGATGATATTATAATAAATGCTGATAAATCGCTTCAGAAAGGTTAAATAAAGAATTAATTTGGGAAGTAGCGCTGGGCCTTCATGGGTTAACCCAGCTTTCCCAGGCCCACATGCTTTGTCTTGCCCTCATGGATCTCTGCCCTAAAGGTTTAGGATGATGTCTGTTTACTCACCCATGTGCTCCCACACCCATGCCCTCATTTCCTTGCTCTAAACTCCCTATTAACGTGCTTCACATTTCCAGTTTTCTATGGTGCTTTTGCTCATTTATGCCACTATCACCTATCAGGAGTAATAGAAGGAGGAGGACAAAAACTTTACATTCACAGTCGCTCTGGTGGATTGCGTCTGGCAGCTTCAGGGCCAAATCCGTCAGCGGTGAAACATCCGTGGTCATGCATGCACCAGTGCTCTGCAGTGCAGCATGGGAAAGGTCATCTTGCATTAGTTACACTGGGACAGAATCATGTCTCTGCTGCAATTTATGCCCCTGGCTCTAAGTAATTCTGCTGTCGTATCTGAAGTTTTTCACAGATACTTACCCATGAGCGAGCACCTTTAATTTAGCCAAGTGACAAAATTTGCACTATTTCAGGTTCAGACACTCTCAACCCAACTCTGCAGCAAAGAATCTGGTTTGTTATTACCACAACTGCATAGAGGTGGAAAATATGTGGAGGACTACAAGTGGCAAAATTAAATAAATAAATACATCATTAAGAATAATTTAAATAAGTCATTAATTAATTTAAATTGGAATGAAGTGCATAAATGTGCTATTAAATGTGTCAATTTATTAAAATATCAATTTATTTGACATTACCAAAACATATATTAGTTCACTAATTCATTCATTCATTCATGGTCTTTGTGTTGCAGTGGATCATGAACTTATTTTATCTCTCTTATGCAAATCTGGTGTGGGAATCGCACCGCGGTGTATGAGGCACGAGTGCTAACCACTGCACCAATGAATTTATTACAGGCTCAAGGCCCACAAGGGAATCACAATACAAACATCAATTATACAAAATAATTCACATTCATATACATACAAACATTAAAAAATTATTATTATCATCATTATTTTAAAAAAGAGAAGAGACGCTAATGACGGGACTCATACCAGTGCAGTACTTCACAGAACTACGACTTGGATCTACTAATTGTGCTATTACAATATATTTAATTAATTATTTAATGATGTATGTATTTATTTATTTTGGCACTTTTAGGCCTCCATAAGTCGTGGCTCTGTGTGTGTGTGTTTTTTTGTTTTTTTTTCCTCTCTGTCTCTGCAGCAGGAATGTGAAGCTTGAAGAGTCATGCAGTTGTTGTTGCCGTACTCCACTTTAGCCTCAGTCTTTCCACTCCGGCCTTGTCTGTCATTATCTGAGACTCGCGCAGGAAACTAAGCAGAATAATAAAAGGGCCTCTTTAGCTAAAAAATGTGTTAGTGCTGGATTGTTGTCTCAAGAGGAGAAAAAAAAAATATCACCGGATTCTAAATAAAGGCGGAGGAGAAACATGTGGAGCTTTGTAAAAACCTGCCCGGGATGACGCCTGAATGAGTCCCATCAGTGTTCGTTGTACATGTCCGTGTGTGTGTGTGTGTGTGTGTGTGACAGAGCGTGTGTTTCTATGAATGAAAGCTGTGTCCTTGAGCCACCCATCCTCCGTCAGACTGAAGGTTCCAACCCTCCCTGACATGTCGTAGTGGATCAGCGAGACCATGACTTGTCTGACAGAATTCATTGATGCTTTCTAAGAACCAGTGTTCATGCTGTTGACAGAGTGATGAGGTGTTCACATTTTACTACCACTGCAGGTGTTGCCTTTTGATCCCTTGACAAACACCAGCCTCTTGTGTGACGTTCTTTTTAGCCGCAATAGTTGGGAGGGGGCAAAAAACCACAAGTAAGGCAAGTAATCTATTGTTTGTTGAATCTGGTTTATTACAATTTTCAGATATTGTACAAAGAAGAAAAGCCTTCCTGTTCGTTTGTCCTGTTTGTAAATTGTATAGCTCCTGATTGTTGAGCTTTAAAACGGAAATGTTTATATTTGTTTCGCAAAGATGGAACTTCATATTGGAAAATATCTTTTTTTTTTTCACCCCGTCCTTCTGAAGAGAAGAGGTAAGGGCTATTGTCTTAGTTTGGATTTGTTTCTTTGTTTGTTAACAGAAAAAAAAAAAAAAACTACTGGTGGAATTCTTACCAAATTTGATGTATATATTGCCAATGATTTAAAATAGATGTGGTTCCATTTTGGGAAAAGTAGAGTAAAAGTTTTTTTTCAAGGAACAATAATTAAAAAAAAAAAAAGTTAGAATGTGAAAAAAAAATCCACATCTGCAGCTGTAAAACTACTGGTTGAATAGTAATAATATTAATAGCAAACTGGTTGTATATATTATCAGTGTTAATATTAGTTTTTATATTGTTACTGGTATTTTTTTACATTATTTCATTACTTCACTGAGAGCTGTGGCTCAATTGGTAGAGTGGGTCGTCCAATGACTGAAGGGTTGGTGGTTTGCATCCAGGCTCTGGCTGTCCACATGTCGAAGTGTCCTTGGGCAAGACACTGAACCCTAACTTAGGCTCCCAATAGGACTGACAGAACCTTAGAATCTACTGGTGTGTGAATGGGTGAATGTGAGGCTAATGTAAAGCGCTTTGAGCACCATGAAGATGGAAAAGAACTATATAAGTACAGTCCATTTAGCTCTTCTGAGGCCAGACGGCCCACTACGTGTGTAGATAAGGACCAATAATATTTTGACAATTATACCTTATTCACATGAGAACCAACACAGACACACACATTTGGATTTTACATCACTTCGGGGGCATGGATTGAGATTGACAAACACATCAATAGGTGAAGGTCCAATGAGCAGATGGAGTCAGATGATGTTTTAAAGTCCAATCCATTTGTTGGGGGGTGGAGTCACCCAAAAAAATATTATGGATTCAGAACCGGAATTCAAGGCTTTTTAGGTCTGATCACTGTGGGGGTCTGGTCCACAGATACCAGCGCTGACTTTTGTATTTTCCATGTAACCTGAATAAATATTTAAAAATGAGACCATCTGTAGTTTGAACCCATCTTTGGAGCATCCAATCGATGAAAAGTTCAAATTTAAAAATTTTTAAGACGTTTTTTTCTTCAATTGTCTTACTATGGACAAAATTTCAAATGTCGATAAAAAATATACATTTTGTTTAAATTTACTTCAAACTTGGCACATTTGTAGAAGCAACTGATATGTTGACATTAGCCCACATAGATATGATGACTCCTTCCTGAACTTTCCGGTATCTAACTACGATATCCTAAAGATTACGTTGATTGGTTGTAGTACCGTCCTATAGCATACAGAGAATTTGAAACACAACCTTTTAGCCCCGCCTCCCCTGACTATGAACCACAACTAGACCTATACATGTAATGAATGGGGATAATGCGGCTCGGCTACTAAACAACCGCTTAGATGCAATATTCACTTGAATTTTCCAGGATGTTTTCTTGGTCGCCTTCATCATCACTGCTCATTTGAACTTCCATGGATGATACCACGGAATGCTGCTGTTAGCTAGTGTTAGTGGAAGAAGCTGAAAAAGTTATGAGATTACACCATATGCTAATTTCTTTGTTCCTAATATCATCATTCAACTATGTATAATAATGTAGTTTACCAAAACAAATGATTTAATTGTCATTAGAGGGTGACTCAATAGCTGGGTGCTCAGTGGAAAACATTTCTTCATTTGGAAGTGGAAGGAAAGAGTGTCCTGCCAAATGAGGAAATCAATGATTTGTGATTTCATTCACAGCTCTTTCATGTGTCTGTCTGGCTGATGTTTGGGCAAATAAATGAGTTGCTGTCACAGTCAGGAATCCACAGAGACATGAGCTGAAATCTGCCCAAAATATGGTTAGATTTGTCATTATGCAAAGTCACTGAAGTGCTTTTAAATATCTTCAAATGAAAGGAGAATATTCCTGATGTGATGAGGTCAGGTCTGAAGCACACGCTTACCTCAAATGTCAGGTTTTACTTTTAGACGCTTTAGGCACATGTTTTAACTGACTATGACTTTGACAAAGCTCATATTCATTTACATATAATAGTGAAGATATATTTCCCACTCTACAGACATTTTTACATATCATTGCTCTGGGAGTGGAAAACACTTATGTCCAAAATGGTTATTTTTCAGGAAACTGAAAAAAACAAAACAAGAACAAAGACTATATTACACTGCTCTACAATATATATATATATATATATATATATATATATATATATATATATATATATATATATATATATATATATATATATATATATATATATATATATATATATATATATATATATATATATATATATATATATATCTGCTTCAGACATTAAATATGTTAAATCTTACATAATTTAATGAGATGAATCAGAAAACAATTGACAAAAGTGCTGGTTAGTTCATGTTTTTAATATATATGACGGTGTGTTATTCCACATATATGGTGGTTTATGTACATGTAATAGATCTGAGACCAATATTCCTTTGGACTATATTAATTATTAATTAATTGATTTAAATACTTTCACATTTTGACCTAAGACTCATCTGGGAAACTTGAGCCAACTGGCCTTTAAGACTTAGTTTTAATCTAGAAGCATTTTACCTATACACCAGTGTCATAAATAAAATAATGCAGTCACAATCCATTTTCTACATGTTTCATTGCTTAAACATTTCTAAAACCCATCAGCCCAATCAGAAGGCTGACCAATAGAAGTGCTTTTAAAAACACTTTTTGTTTTTAAAAACAAACGTACACGTTTTTCGCCCAAATGTAGCGTATAGTATGTTGTACATATTCTTATAGTGTGTTTTATATTTTATCATTAGAATTTGTTTTCATTTATTATTTTGTTGGGCTCATAGCATAGTTGCCCAAGTCATATAAATATGTAAATAATCTATACCTTAAATTAAAATTCTGTATATAAATATTTCTAAAAATACCAAATTTCTTTTTCTGTTTCATTTTTCACTTGTATCTGGTCTTTTTCTTTGCACTTGATTACTGCTGTTAATGGTGATATTTCCCTCTTATCTTGTCTTGTCTCACCTCATCTCATCTGCCAAATTTGCCCCGTTTACATAACAGTTTATATTCCTGTTTAATTCTGAATAAAAGTGAATTCCTCTTTAAGATGACCATGTAAACACCTAATTCCAGGTGAAAATGATAATTCTGAATTAAACTTAATTCCAAATAAAGTCAGTGGTTTATTCTGATCTTAATTCCAAAGTCTTTAATTCCTTTCCCATGTAAAGTTAATTCTGCTTTAACATTATTCCTGTTATTCTGCACATGCTCTTGGTCTCATTGCGATGACGCACATATTTCGTGCTACCGGCATTAGTTTGTTTCTATGATTGATTCGGTCGAGCTGCTGCTTCATAATTATTATACAAATAAATGTAAAAATCACATGTAGTATGTCGTCTAACATGTTGATAGATGAAACAAACACAAAACAGGAAGTGGACATGATCATTTCCTTCTGGTAGACATCCAAACATTAAACGGCTGTTCTGTCCAATCAGAACCCTCTGTACCTCCAGCTCTGAGAGACCAGTTAACTACAGTGGAATACACCTGTTTCCATGGAAACCTTTATTTGGAATTAACATATCCATGTAAACAGGAAATAAATAAATAATTCAGAATTAAAAACATCATGTAAACATCACTATTGTAATATCTGCATAACTTTCCTGATTCATGTAACACAGATATTTACAATTTAGCCAAAAATATGACTTATATGTGCTTGTGCTAATGCTATGATGCTAATGCTATCTGAGCATTTAAGTTGGTACTCTTATCCGACAGCCATGTGTCTACATTTAATTGCGTGTGTATCCATAATGACAATAAACGCCCTTAAATCTTGAAAGTCTAAAAGCTTAAATGCTGAAACTTATAAAAAAAAGTGAGTCCAAGGTAAAGTAAAAAAAAAAAAAAATATATATATATATATATATATATTAATAATCCATAACACGAAGCACATCTCCACTCAAATAACCCAGGTTCCACAGCACAACATGTATCCACTAGTTTCTGTAACAAAAAAAGTGTATTTTTTTTTTCTTTCCCTTGTTATTATCTCACAGAACAGAATATTTACAGTTGTACTGTATGTCTTGGGTGGTTTCTCTTTCTGTTTCTTGCACACAGACTCGTACCGCTGAACAAAGATCATGAAACATTCAGCCAACGCTTCAGTCTGGTGTGTAGTAGAAGCCTTTACAAAATCAAGCTGGATCTCTCTTTCAAAAGTCAAACCAGTCAGATCAACAGGAGAATGTTAGCAGCAGCAAACCTGTCTATATTCATTTTAGGTTTAGCTTCATAGCATAATGGCGTAAGTCAAATTGACGTAAAGGTTTTTCATAATTTGGATTATTCGTTAGCTGGGTCTTTCATAAATTGAGGTACCACTGTATATGTATATTTTAATCTATATATTTTTGTTGAAGTAACTGATGTATACAATTATATACATGCAATAAACTGATAATCCACTAGTGGAAGGAATTCATTCACCTTTAAGTGACACTAAAATACTGTCATGAATGAGGAAGGAGGAAGAACTGTGACAATTTTGAAAAGGAATTACTAATTTGTCAGACATGGTTGTGTGATATTATGTTTTTGTTTGTTCAAAAGTAATAATATTTGTGCATTAGGATCCGATGTATCAAATATGATAGAAAATTGAAAGTCATACATGGAAGGTTGTTCAGAAGGACCAGTAATGGCTCCAAAGAACTGGCATTTTCTGTCAACAATTTAATGGTTTAGACTTATTTATTACAGAAGCCTGAAATACAAAAGATGTCCCACATTAGGACAATCTACCTACTTAGAAAGAGTAGGGTTTGTTGTTTTATATCATTCTCTTTCTCATGCCATTCTTATATACCACTTTGTTTTCATTTCCTAGTTAAATTATTCTAGTTTGAGTTATTTATTTTTCATACATTTTAAATTCTCTTAGCATTCAATGTGCACAGCTAAGATTTCCATTACCCTGTGAAATATGTATATATATATATATATATATATATATATATATATATATATATATATATATATATATATATATATATATATACATACACACATTAAAACACATTGAATTTTGAATCTCTTCAAATTACTTATAATCTCCTTTGAGAATGTCATTATTATATGTTATTATTTTACTGGTCTGACCAATTTGAAATGAAATTGGTAAAATGCGGCCCCTGAAAAACAATGACTTTGACATTGCTTCTTCATAAGTTGCACAAACATAAAATTCAAGTACAAATAATACATTAGTTTAATAAATGAGGTCACTTAGTGCAACATCTCGTCATGATATCAGATTAACTGCCTAATTAACAGACCGCTAACATCGAGCGATCCATTAGAGTCATAGAAATGCATTAATTTCCTGTAATAGTCCCACTACCCATAATCCCCTCTGTCAACCCCGGCAAAACCGAGACCCCTGCAAAGGAGAAGAAAGCACCTTCAGGAGCACTGGAACATATAACATGTTCCTTTTGTTGTACCCTGTTGCTCACACACAATGTCTGCCTTTGATATCTGCCATCAGTAATAATAATTCATCACAGAGAAAAGCATATGATATCCTTGGAGGGTTATGAAGCACTGCTCTTCCCTAACAAGCACAACCTTTTCCCTTGTTTCTCCTGCCTCGTTCTCTGTCTTTTCACTCTCATCAGAAGCTAGCTTTAATCTAAGGAGGGCGAGAGAGAGAGAGTGAGAGAGAGAGAGAGAGAGAGCATGCATGACATCTCTGTGGAAGAGTACTGGCTCTGCTCCGGGATGCAGTTGCCATAGTAACAGCATAGAGTAGCTTTTTTTTCTCCCTCACCCGATCATCTCTCTTTCTCTCTCTTTCTACTCAAAAACAGTGACAGAGGGAAAAAAATAAACGAACGCCTGAACAGAACAAGGAGGTAAGATAAGGGGCCAAAAAGATGAGGTAGCGAAAAAGACACAGGGATCAAGAGCAAACGTGATGGATAAGACATGACGACAGGGGAGGAAATAAGCTGGTTTCTGAAAAAAAAAAAAAAAGATAGAAATGTCAAGCAGTCGCCTCCCTTTGGGTTGGCGGCGGCGAAACTGAAAACAGGGAAGGATGAGGAGTTTGAGACGATGCTGAGGTTCCACCAACGTCTACTAGAAAGATGAACCTGCTCTTGCTCTGAGCCCTGACGCTGCACAGTCATCACTATTTGGCCAATACACAACACTAATCCTATTGTACAATCCATGGCTCCAATCCATGGTCTTAATCACATTTATCCATTACCATGCACTGAGAGCGCAATGCAGAGGAGTAATTTTACAGAACGCAGCACTGGCAAAAAGAGAAACTCAACACAATAGATTGCACAAGTCCGAACTATAGACTTATGTGCACTGATCAATGCTTTTGTTTTATTTTTAGCAGCTGGTCTTAATCCTTTACAAGGTACTCATAGAAATACACGATTTCAACCTTAGTGTGTTAATGGAGGACAAACGAAGACTTTATTATCTTTGTGAAATAAAAAGACAATACTGTCATGGAGAAAAATCATCATCATTGGTTCCTTATACCCATAAAGTAGCAAAACAAAAATCTAAGAAGAGGTTTAAACCAACATGATATAATGTAATAACACTGGTCTACAAGTAAAATGGTTCCAGAATAAAAACTAATGAAATGTTTCCACATTCAACTCAAATCAGTTTTATTTATAAAGCCTCAAATCACAACAAAGTCGTCTCATGGGGCTTTACAGAAACACATTCAACTACAGAAATAGATAAAAAAAAAAAAGTCCCAAGAATCCCTTGTCTTTAGACCAGGGGTGTCCAAATCCAGTCCTCCAAGGCTGGTGTTCTACATGTTTTAGATATTTCCCTCTTCCACATGATTCAGTTTAACCTTTTAAGTCCTGAAACTTTAGCACTTCCACAGTAAAAAATAATTAAAATAATAAATAAAATGAACAAAAATGAATAATAAACTGACAAAATAATTAGTAGCGTGAAGAAAGTAAGACACAAATGGAGCAAAATTTAAAAAATAAATAAAAATTAAAAAGTAGAATGTAGAAAAATAAACAATGAGCAACAAAATGAACAAAAACATTGTAGACTAGTGTAAAAAAGAAATGCTACTACTACTACTACTAATAATAATGTAAAGCTTAAGTGTCCCACATTTCACCCTAAACAAATATGTATTTACATAAAAGTGCAAGATATGAGACAGATTAATGGGCTGATACACGAAATGAATGCATGTTTATGGCTCTAATGTATCACTCTGTGGTATGTGTCTGTTAATTTACCAATTAATGTGATATCACAAGGAGATGTCTAACTCAGTGACCTCATTTACTAAACTAACTTTTGTTAGTTCACCAGTGCATGTGTGCCAACTCTAGGGCAGGAGTGTCAAACTCATTTGTTGTCACTGTCAGTTTTATCCAATGGGCCAGATTGTACCCTTTGGCGGCCTGATTTTGGCCCACGGGCCTTATGTTTGACACCCCTGCTCTGAGTGCTTATTCATTACTGGCTAACATGTTTCACACAAATCTTTTACGACCACTTCAGAGCAACAGTAACGATCGATTTGGGTCTGGTTTGGAAGTGTGTCATGGCTGGATCTGTGCTCATTAATGTGCACATGACAGACGAAGGAAAATGTCCACATGGGGGGTGGGGGGGCGCAAAGACGACTGGGCCGGTGCTGCTTTGTGATGATTTGTTGCTGTAAACACATCACAGCAGAGACAGGTATGTTCACGCAGATGTGGCTGTGGATGAATGCTTTGTGTTACACACCCAGATGGATGGGAAGTGAGGGAGGACAGGAGCTTCTGTTGGACTTGGGCGGGATAGGTGGTGGGGGGGGGGGGGGGCTCATTATTTTCAGCTTAACTGACTCCGACCGAGAGCAAACTGGATAACAGGAAAAAACTGAGCTTCTCCCATCATCAAAATTCATTACCCGATGGAGTTTTTCCTCCATAATCAGAGATTTACATGGCAGCGATATCCATGTTTGATCCAGTGAAAGAAAATAGATTCAGTCATTTAACCCATAAACACCCAAACATCCACCTTTAAGCTAAAAGCATTACTGATCTAAACTCTTTAATACCTGTTGATCCACTAATCTTATTAATCCATGTCAACAATTGGTGCAAAATACAGCTTGTGATCTTTTCATGATCATCAGAAATGACTAATTTGGATGTTCAGAGGCTCAGTAGTTACCGTGGAAACGCTGTCATCTTCTACAACATTGATTCACCAGTAAAACCCATGGAGTTGGATCAATAACAGTGGAAGGAGACTTTTTTTTTTAATGTTCGGTTAATGATATTTTTGCTGAAAAGTCTTTATTTTTTCAGTTTTGTCTTTTTTCTGAAATAATAACTCAACTTTAATTTGAGCTTTTATGAACTTCTATATATTCAGCATATTAAATACAAGAAAATGTCTGATTTTTACAAAATACCAATACTAGCCTACTACATCTACTGATCCAAACTGTTTAAGATAAGATAAGATAAGTAGTCACCGCTCCACATGACAAAAATACAATCATAATACATCAGTACTTAAATAAATAAATAAATACTGGATGTAAATAGCTCTAAGATAAAAAAAAAAATTCAAATAAATTAACATTAAAAAAAAATATTAGTAAAATTAGAATTTAAAGAAGCAGAGTTAAATATGGTTAAAAAAAAAGATAAACTAAAAAGTGATATATAAAAGATTCCATATCCTAAAAACACACCTCCCGTTTCCCCCCACCTCCCTTTCTATTTAAAATATTACACAGCCTGATTGCTCAAGGGACAAAATCTTGTGGTAGAGCATCTCAGTGAGTGCGTCCTGTTGGTGACACTATCATCTTCTACAACTTTGATTCACCAGTAAAACCCATGGAGTTGGATTAAAAACAGTGGAAGGAGACGCTTGTTTTATGTTCAGTTAGCGATAGATTTTTACTGAAAATGTCATTTTTCTCTGTTTAGGATACAATAACCATCAACTGTAATCTAAGATTTGATCAATATTTATATAATCAGGACAATAACTATAGTAAAATACCAGATTATCATTAGAAGTTTATAAAATACAGAGGATTATTTACTAACCAGAAAGGCAGTGAAAGGATGTACTGGTGATGTGTGGTGAAGTTCATGGTTGCTCCTTTAGAATCAGATCTAAAAATATATGAACCTAAAAGCACATTTCATACACAGAGCAGATTCATGTGCTTAACAACAGGTATATGAAATATAATGACAATTATAAAAAAAACACAGAGTAAGTAGAAGTTAACAGTCCCATGTACACACTTAACCTCACACACACAACTCAACAACAATAAAGGTTTTTAATGTTTTTTAAAGATGGTTACGGATGTGATATGTCTTATTTATAATTTATATTTTATGACATATGATATAATATATATTTTATATATTGTTACATTTCTATTGAAGAATATCTAAAATATATATTCACTTCATACACACAGATTTTTTTTACTCTACACAGCATTATAAACGAAAAATATCTTGTACATACAGTACTCAGAAAGACAAGAATATTAGACCCCTCCCGACCCCCCTCCCCACAGTCCAAGGTGCCTCAAAATGCGCCTCCCACCCAGGATCTTTCTCTGCATTAGAGATATAAGAGAAAAAATAAAATCAATGTCAGCCGTGTTGCTCCCTTTCTTTAACTAAATTGCGTGCTACCTCACAGGCCTGCAGTGTCGTATGGTCCTGTGCATACGCGCTACACACCACTCCATCACAGCAATTTAAAGAAATGAATTGGCCCATTGCTGTCAGGACAAAGAATGTGATGGTTGTCACCTAAGGGTCAGCATCTTCTTAGCTGCTGTGAGACCAGCCCATAGAATATAAAGACAGAATTAAAGAGGAGTCGTCATTGAGCAGAAGTAAGGCTGCAAAACTGGGATCCTAATATTACTTAAAGTCAGATATATTTCCTTCCAGATGCTAACCACACCACGACCCAGGGTGGAATGACTTTAATAAAACAAAATTAATTGTGATTGTTCTGGCAGATATTGTGATTTTGATTTCAGTCATGATTTTCTTCAAATCAAGTTTCAGTGATCAGTCAGCAACATTTGCAAACATCACAGAAACTCATATAATATCATTCAAAGAATAAATGCCATAACATTACTGCCAGAAAAATACTATAGTCAACAATTGATTTGAAATGTATTTTTATTTGTTAACAAAACACATGCTATATGAAAGCTACAACGAGTCGATACATAAGATACTGCTCCTTTTATGTCTTTTATGATTTCTGTGTGTGTGTGTGTGTGTGTGTGTGTGTGGTGTATTGATTTTATATGTAAAGCCCTTTGTGCTACATTCTATTGTATGAAAAGTGCTATATAAATACAGATTGATTGATTGAGTCTATACATAGGCTACATTGAGTCTATACATAGGCTACGTTGAGTCTATACATAGGCTACATTGAGTCTACACATAGGTTACATTGAGTCTACACATAGGCTACATTGAGTCTATACATAGGTTACATTGAGTCTACACATAGGCTACATTGAGTCTATACATAGGCTACATTGAGTCTATACATAGGCTACATTGAGTCTATACATAGATTACATTGAGCCTACACATAGGCTACATTGAGTCTACACATAGGCTACATTGAGTCTATACATAGGCTACATTGAGTCTACACATAGGCTACATTGAGTCTATACATAGGCTACATTGAGTCTATACATAGGCTACATTGAGTCTATACATAGGCTACATTGAGTCTATACATAGGCTACATTGAGTCTATACATAGGCTACATTGAGTCTATACATAGATTACATTGAGCCTACACATAGGCTACATTGAGTCTATACATAGGCTACATTGAGTCTATACATAGGCTACATTGAGTCTATACATAGGCTACATTTAATGCTTAAACAACAGCAGTTTTTCCAGTTTTTTCATTTGGGTTCAAACCCTCTGACTCTGCTTCTGGTTCCACTGAAGCCTTTTCTGAAATTCATGACCAGCGTTTACACTGATTAGACTCCAGAACATGACCTGTCCTCACACAGCATGTCTCTTCTGATTGGTGACTTTGGTAGGATGGTAGGGAGGCAACATACATGTGGAAAATAGTTGATGAAACCAAAACCTGAGTCAGTTTGAAGCACTGCAAAAAAAAAAAATACAGCTTTGATGATCCCAAAATGATGTTACCTGAAATTGTGTTTTTGGTTCAAAATGATATCGTTCAGTCCTACCGGGGTCTAATGTGACATTTCTGACCGTATCAGGTAGGGTGTTTTATTATGTGGGTCATGTACATTAAAAGCTGCCTCCTCTTTCTTGGATCTGGTGTGAGGGTGTCACGGATCGGGGTGAGGTGAAGGAGGACTCCATTGCACAGTACTGAAGGGCAAAATAATTTAATAACAAAAGTACAACATAAAGACAAGACAGACACAACCTGGGAGTAAACGGCCAGAGTCCGTGGTGATGATGAGTGTCCGGGTTATGGTGATTGGGGAGATGGAAGACATTGACCGGGTTATGGAGGTGACATAAATGAATGGTCCTGCACTGGCAGCTACAAGCCTCACCGCTTAAATAGTCACCGATTAGGAACGGCTTGCAGCTGCGCAGTGCAGGACCAGGTGAGTGTGGAAAATTGGGGGAAAGGTCACTGGAACGGAGGTCATGACAGAGGGAGTAAGTTGCCTGTTGACCAAAGTGGTGTAAATGATGAACATATGTGTGATGGACTGAGGTGTAAGGACATGTAGTGCTTTGTAAACCAGGAGAAATCGATTCTTGTTTTGACATGTAACCAGTGCAAAGGACTCATATGTCAGTAAAGCTACTGTTATTAGTCTTTGATTTATTTGTGTATTCGGACCCTGATAGTTCATAAAGTTTGAATTGCAACCCTCCAGGTGCTTCACAGCTGTCTTTATATTCATTTGGGAAAAAAAATCAATTAGATTTCTACAACCTGTTTAAATTCCTGCTTAATTTGTTATGTTTTATAACTAGTTACGAAGCGACATTTGCACATATAAGGTCATGACTTCAGACAAACATTTCTCAGTTGTCCAAATATATGTCCAAACTTTAAAGGGGACATATCTTGTCCATTTTCCACAGTTCCCAGGTGTCTCAGAGACCTGTCTGTCACATGCTTTGGTGAAAATACCACATTGATGGATAGATACAGAAGCCTCTTCAACCTGTAGAAACAGCACTTTTGAAAATACTGCCATAGCTCTACTTACAAAATTAATTTGTTCCACAACTGTTTTCGAAATGTGAATTTTTCGTAAATAGTCGCATTTTACATGTAAAAGGCCTGATTCATTCCAAGACCTGCAATACTACCCCTCAAACCCTTTAAAAATTATTTTAAAAAATACAAATTTTTTATGAAATATATGTTAAAAGAAAATGTATAAATGTCTAAATCTACTAACACGTCTTTAGGGCTACACTTACTTTTACAAATACATAAAAACAAATGTGATGTGTTGATATTTCTTGGTACCAGTGTAATAAATAGTGATAAATCACTTAAAATGGGTTAAACCTACAGACAACTTCATTTGTGACCTGACGTTAAAGTAGATCAGGGTCTTTATGGGTTAAAGCAGATTTACAACTGGACCAAAGAGCCACGAGGGGACGTTGTTACTGACGAGTTAAATTAATTCCTGTTAAATCATTGTGATTGGATGTAATGGGATGGTTGTGATAGTAGTGGAGGAAGAGGAGGAGGAGGAGGAGGAGGAGGAGGAGGAGGAGGAGGAGGAGGAGGAGGAGGAAGAGGAGGAAGAGGAGGAAGAGGAGGAGGAGGAGGAGGAAGAGGAGGAAGAGGAGGAGGAGGAGGAGGAAGAGGAGGAGGAGGAGGAGGAGGAGGAGGAGGAGGAGGAGGAGGAGGAGGAGGAGGAGGAGGAGGAGGAGGAGGAGGAGGAGGAGGAAGAGGAAGAGGAAGAGGAAGAGGAAGAGGAAGAGGAAGAGGAAGAGGAGGAGGAGGAGGAGGAGGAGGAGGAGGAGGAGGAGGAGGAGGAGGAGGAGGAGGAGGAGGAGGAGGAGGAGGAGGAGGAAGAGGAAGAGGAAGAGGAAGAGGAGGAGGAAGAGGAAGAGGAAGAGGAAGAGGAAGAGGAAGAGGAAGAGGAAGAAGAGGAAGAGGAGGAGGAGGAGGAGGAGGAGGAGGAGGAGGAGGAGGAGGAGGAGGAGGAGGAAGAGGAGGAGGAAGAGGAGGAGGAAGAGGAGGAGGAAGAGGAGGAGGAAGAGGAGGAGGAGGAGGAGGAGGAGGAGGAGGAGGAGGAGGAGGAGGAAGGTTCACACTCCTTTAACCACATGCAGTATGTTTAGATCTTTCCTGGAAGTGGACCCTTAGTGTGTGTGTGTGTGTGTGTGTGTGTGTGTGTGTGTGTGCTTGTATTCCTGTCTTTCTGGGGACATTGATCTGTTTATAAACACTATGGGAACCTCTGACAAAATGGGGACCAAAATCCAGGTCCCCACAACGGTTACATATCAATGTAGGTCCCCACTAGTAGAATATAAATCTGTGTTAAGTATGCAAATGCATGCAAATGATGTAGCCCTACAAACACATTAACGTGTTTTTCCTTCAAATGCAGGTTTGAAGATGTGTTTACTAAAAAATAAATGTTTTATTTTTATGATAATTTTATTAGTGTTTTTTCTTTATTCAAAAAATTCAAGGACCCTGGTCCAACGGTTTAATATATATGTAGGTCCCCACTAGTAAAATATAATTCTGCGCAAAGGATGCAAATTTATGCAATTGATGGTACCCTAATTACTTTTTTCTGGTAGTTCCCATAATTCCTGGGGGGGACACATGCAAAGTGAGACGTATTGAAGATATGTGCATGTCATTTTATTATTAGTTTTTGTAATTTTCTAATTATTTAATTTAATTAATTTATTCATTGTATTTTTAACATGCTTGACTTAGTTTAAAAAAGATGTTTCCTTAGTTTGTTTTAAAAAAATATATATTAATCTGAATTTTTAAAAGGATTTTATTTTTTAAATATTATATAAGAAAAAGTGTTTATATGTTTATACTCACTGCTCATTGGATACTTTACATACAAGTGATGATTATAAAGTCGGTCCTCATGAAACACAAAAACCAGTGTGTGTGTGTGTGTATGTGTGTGTAGTGGTGGCGATGGTCGGTTGTTTATTCTCTGAACCAGTGTGAACCGGTTGTGTTCCTGCTTCAGTCATCAGTCATGACCCCCCCCCCCCCCCCACACACACACACACACACGCACACACACACACCCCAGTGTATTATATGGATGTGATTTGCTGTGTGGGTGCACAGACCTCCAGGGTCACATGGAAACCACATTATAGACCAAGTCCTTCCAGAAGTGTCGGGGGAACTCTCCAACACTCCTGCCTAATTCCTTTATGCTGTGTGGAGCAGATGTGATCCACAGAGGACATGTATGCATTACATACCATCAGAGGTTTCACTAGAACACGTTCCAGGGTCAGAAACATCATTTTCATCACTGTGGGAATCTATCAGGGGCTTCAAACCCACTTAAGCTTCATAAATACATATTTTTCTGCTTTACTTAGTATATATATATATATGTGTATATATATATATATATGTTCTTTTTTTTTTTTTTTTTTTACCCATAGGAACAAAATGGATGGTGTTAGTTGGAAATGAATTGATTTTCTGTATCTGTAAAACATGCCTTTTGTGCATTTTCAGACTTGTTTAATTTCACTCTTTGTCCTGACATTCAACAATAATGCGGCGAGAAATCCAGTGAGGAGGAGGAAGAGGCAGAGCTGTCATTTTAGTCTCTAATGCAACACGTAACGCATGTCGTTATTATTTATTTTTTTACTCTTTTTTTTTTTTTTTTTTTTTTTTTTTTAGCATTCAGTCAGTGTTTGGTTTGAAGGCGTCAACTATAGAAGAGCTGTCAGAGGAAGAAGCCTTCTTTATTGTGGACTAAATACTTTCCTCTTTCTGCTCTGCAAACACAATCTGACATTAAACAGGTGTTAGTAAAACACACGTCTGTCATAATCACACACTGAATAAACCTGCAGGGATCGGACACTTCTTCTGTCGACTTTATTCTAATGGGGACATTATCACTTTTCTGAACTTTATTTTTGTTGGTTTTGTATTTGCTGCTGTTAATGATCTTAACTTATTTTACCATATTTACCTTACCATATATTCTTATTCCTATTCCTATTCCTATTCCTATTCCTATTCCTATTCCTATTCCTATTCCTATTCCTATTCCTATTCCTATTCCTATTCCTATTCCTATTCTTATTCTTATTCCTATTCCCATTCCCATTCCCATTCCCATTCCCATTCCCATTCCCTTTTCCTATTCCTTTTCTTATTCTTATTCTTATTCTTATTCTTATTCTTATTCTTATTCTTATTCTTATTCTTATTCTTATTCTTATTCTTATTCCTGTTCTTATTCTTATTCTTATTCTTATTCTTATTCTTATTCTTATTCTTATTCTTATTCTTATTCTTATTCTTATTCTTATTCTTATTCTTATTCTTATTCCTGTTCTTATTCTTATTCTTATTCTTATTCTTATTCATATTCGTATTCCCTTATCTTCCCTATATTACCTTACCTTATCCATCCTCCCTCATCTTTCAACATTATTCCTGTCGTTCTGCACATATTCCACATACTCCTGCTCTTGTCTCGATGACTCACATATTTTATGTTGATGACTCACATATTACGCGCTGCCGGCATTAGTTTGTTGATTAGGTCAGGCTACTGCTTCGTAATTATTTTTAAAAATAAAAGCAAAAATGGCATGTACTAACAGTTGTTCCATGTTGATCATTGAAACATTCTGTCCAATCAGAACCATCTGCCCCCCCCCTCCCCCCCCACCCCCCTCTGAAACATGACTTCACTACAGCACAATCCTCCCATTTCCCATGGATTCATTGAAAGGACTTGGTGTTACATATGTCCCTGGAATTAAAACCATTATACCCAAATATACACTAATCTGTGCTAAAAAACAATACCAGGCACTAAAAAAAATTATATGTACTAAAACTAAACTACAATACATAAAAGATACAATTACCTGCACTAAAAACAAAATGCAAAAAAAGAATAAAAAGAATAAAATTTAAAAAAATTCAATTGAAACTATAAAAATGTACGAAGATTAAACCAAGTTACCCATAAAAATACAGTAAAAACCCCCCACTAAAATGCACTAAGAATACCATGAAATACAATATAAATAAACCAAGATGCACTAACAATACACTAACCTGAACAAAAAAATAAATAAATAAAAAAGTTAATTAATAAATAAAAATAATAAAACAATAAAAGATTAAAAATCCATTGAAGGGCTTGTTGTTGTACCCTGGTAATAGCACCATTTGTAGGACGAAGGAAATAGCTTTAATTCTGAATTATTTTATTCCCAATAAGACACTTCATTAATTCCTTTTAGACTCCTGCTATTGTGCAGGTCATATGTCTTTTCCCTGACTTTGGAAACTTTAATTTGAGGGACAGGACCCCCCCCCCCCCCCAAAAAAAAAAATAAAAAATCAAACCTGGATCAGTCTGGTATTGTGACTAAATCTGATCCAATATTTAAAAAAAAAATACACATTTTTAAATTGGATTAAAACATGTCTTAACTAAGCACATACTTTACATACATATTAGATGGACAGAGCTGAAGCCCCGCCCCCCTCCGCTGTGCTACAATAGATCTGTGGGGGGAAAAAAATGCTGGTCAACAGTTAAATCATTTCCCAATCCTATTTTTATTTATTTATTTAGCAAACATAGTAGGAAAAAAAATCCCATCTAGTTTTCTAGCTCAATGAACTGTGTTTCTTGTCGCAGGAGATACATGTGATCAAGACCAAAAAGGCAGCTGCTTTTGCACATTTTACTTCCAGCTTTGACAGTGATGGTGTTAAAAAAGGTGAAAAATCTGTCCAAGTCTGATGGTGTTAAAACTGCGCACACTGTTTTAAGTCTCAGAGGGTGTGTATATTTTTATATATTTATGCATTTTCAAAGTGTGGTGCTGATACATGCAACGGTTCTCACTTGTAAAATGATCTTTTAAACTAAGAAATATATGTGTAAAAATGCACCGACAGTAAAACAGTTTTGTTCAAAGTAAAATTCACAACAGGGATAAGGCAGGAGTTCAACTCTTCATAGTCAAAATAAAGCTGGAACATTATTACACTGTGACTAGAATAAGCCTAAATATGCATTTTAATGGCTCCATGAGATGCTGTACATCCTTAGAAATGCTAATTTAACTGTAACTAACCAGCTCACATGTAAATACATATTCACACTAATATTCTGATTAATATAAATGGGATATACTGATATAAATCCAGTTTTACATGGTATTTTGAATTCATTTAAAGGTTTTATTGAAGGTTATGACACAGCTTTCAGATTTATACAAAGATGCTTCAAAGAAAATTCTGCTCAGAAGAAGAAAGACTACACACTCTACTTTGAATTATGTTATAAAAGAGGATTTCAACACGTCTGAATAAGATCAAATATTGAAGAGACAACCTTCACCTGAATAGATATTGAGAAGTGGAAGCCTGTAAAGCACTTTTCTTTCTGTTGTTAATTGCTCCGTGTAAACAGGAACATTAACAGAATAGTATTTTTTCTTCAGATATATAAACAACTTATTATAAAATTAATATTTTCCTGAATCAAATCCAAACTCAAACCCGTATGTTTCAAACTGCTACTCCCTCTGATCTACTCCACTCTTTTATTCTGTCCATTTTGTTATGTTTTTTCCATTTGTTTTTAATGTGTAGATGCTTTGTTTTTTAGTGTTTGTTTTTTATTGTAGTTAGTTTTATTATACTGTATGTAAAGCGTCTTTGAGTGCTGTGAAAAATGCTATATAAATAAAATGTGTTATTATTAAATTATTATATTACCATAGCTCTAGCTTTGTTTCCTGCAGAGGTGGAAAGTAACTAAGTAAAAGTACTTTATTACTGTACTTAAGTAGATTTTTTTTATGTATTTTTCTGGAAACTTTACTCCCTATATTTGTTCATAAATATCTTTCTACTTTATATTCTTTACATTCTCAGAATAGACTCATTCCTTTTTCAACCTAAACAGAATGAAAAATAAGTCACTATTATATCACAATTTAGACTTTTTTATTTACTAATTTGATCTTTTAATACTTTTTATCTCACAATTTTGACTTTCTCTTAAAATTATGCTTTTTTAAAAATCTCATATATTTCATACTATTTTTGAAATATCATGAGTTTTTATCTCAATTGTGACACCCCCCCCCTAAATTTCCTGTCGATATTCACAAAACTGAGTACAGTGACCTGATCAAACACATTATCTACACAGTAACTCACTTTCAAATACTTTATTTTAGATACTTTTGAAAAGTTTACATTTTTTTCCTGGTGAAATAAGTATTATTGCATTCATGGCAAAAAAAAAAAATAAATAAATAAATAAAAAATTAAAATGCAGTTTTACTTTTTACTTTTGTATGTTATTACAATTGAGAAGTTGTACTTTTTTTTTTTTTTTTTTTTTTAACTTTTACTTCAGTAAAGGAGTTCAATCAGTACTCCTACTTTTACCAGAGTATTTTTTTTTCACACAAGTAGATGTACTTCTACTTAAGTACAGAATGGGAGTACTTTGACCACCTCTGGTTTCCTTCGCTCCAAACCTGTCAGATTTATACAGGAGGGGCACGTGCAGATGGGGGAGGGGCAAATGACAGCTGAGTTTGATAGACGTATCACTGTTCAATCATTTTGAGTAGGTACTCAGAATGATTGGATGGTACTTTTTCATCCCTGTGCTATGTATGTTTTTATTTATGTGTTAGAGCATTTAATTAATTGTTTTTAATCAGAATGTGAAGGAGATTTTAACCAATATAGTAAGAAATGCACCATTAAAACACCTTTAACTCTCACAAATGTTGTTTTATAATTATAAGCAAAGATGATTTTCTGACATTTGTTATTGTTTGACAGAGAGAAAAAATCTAAATGGGCTCCAAATATTGGTGTAAAAATATTGGCGGCCTGTATTGGTCATTGGCCAAGACTGATGTAAAAAAAATTTTAAAAAAATGTAAAAAATGGTATATGCTTAAAAAAAATCCATATAAAATAGAAACGTTTTATTTATCCCATAATTGGGAAATTACTGAGCCCCTGAAGGGACATGGGTGGGGGTAAAAAAAAGTGGAGGTAAGAAAAAAAAAAAAACATCTCGGAGAGACTTTCTCAGAATTCCGAATTTTGAAAAAGTTTCTTGGAATTTGGAAAAATAGTTGGATGTTTGTTTGTATATTAAGCTACTACTGCTTAGGTTATTTGTTTACTTTCCGGTATTTCCGAGTCAGATAAACATTGAGGACGCACAGTGGAAAAATTGGGAACACTTCCTTTAAAACAAGAGTCACATTCTTTCTCACACACAGTCCATTTTCTCTGTATTTACCGTACAGTACGTCCACCAATACCTGTGTATTACATTTGAATGTCAATGAATGACACAACAGCTGTCAGTTCAGACTAGTCCTTATGACGCAAAAATCCTTTAATTTTCAAAATCCTCTTCCAGTGTCTCACACGGATGCAAAATCCATGTCTGCGATGTATGTAGAATTGATTTCAAGTTTTCATAAGTTCATGTAATTTCAAAATAAAACTCAATGAAGTGTTCCCAGTTTTTCCTCTGTGTGTCCTCCATGTTTATCTGACCCGGAAATACTGGAAGAAAACAGGTAACCTTAGCCACAAAACAAAACAATTATGCAACAATTTTTCTCGGAATTCTAAGAAAGTTTGTCAGAATGTACTTTTTTTTTTTTTACTTACCTCCACCCCCCCCCACCCCTCACCCATTTTTTTTCTCCACCCATGTCCCTTCCGGGTGCTCAGTCGTTCAACCAGCACATTTAATTCAGCTTTTGCATTGTCTTTTTAGGCTGTGCACATATTTTCTATATTTTCTTATTGTATCTGAAGTAAAGAAAATAACAAATACATGTGTGATCATTTCAACCTGGAAGAACAACAACAGACCTATTGTATATTTATAACACACACCCTATCAACTGACCAAACCTGATTCCCTCTTCCCTCTACTTCTGCTTTTCTCGTATCCATGCTCCGAATTTGCAACTGCAGAAACAAGTTTGAACTGATTTCTAGGAAAATGTTGCCAGTGAAGCTGAAGCGTCTGAGGCGTCATCTGTGCTCTGTTGTGTAAAAAAAGCATCTTGTGGGTATTTTGCCTGCAGCCCTGCGCATGTCGTCATGAGTTGAGTGAATACTAGCTCAGACTGCAGAGTTTCAAACATGCATATTCACTCACAGATGATTGATTGTACTCCTGCCTGTTTCTTGGTTTAGCTTATTACCTTGATTGAAGAAACACATAGTTAATAACCATGAATATCCACACAAACGCCCATGGCTTAATTCGTTTATTCTTTTTTTTTCTTCCTTTTTTGTAATCGTCGTCCCAGTGCCGGAACTCGTCTTGCTTAAATAGATGATTATTATCTGGCTCAGTGAGGGATTTTATAATTAAAGTATATGTCCTTCAAAGCAAGGTGAATTATGTCTGTGGAAATTGTGTTGTAACAGTCGACGACAGCTCCTTGACTCTGGAATGAAAGTGCGACGGCTGTGTCGTTTTAGGGTGAATGCGCTCGTGTTCCCAATGTTTCTCTGTCTCCAAATGGTTCTTTTCATTCACAAATTAAAAAAAAACATGAGATAACACAGCCGAGGTGTTAAGACCTGTGGGCCAATAGTGACCTGCCTACGGGTCCAATCCAGCCTGTTTGACGAATTAATGAAATAGAAGGAAAAAAATCACACTGAAAATGTTAACAAGCATTTTAGTTCAGGTTCCAATTAGATTTAAAGTGAGTCAGATCAGTAAAACAGCATCATAACAACCTGTAAATAAGGACAAATTATATCCAAAATTCTTTGTTTTAATGTAAAAGATAGTAAAAATTACATGAAATTGTTTACATTAACACACAATTGATTTGCAAAAAAAAAAAAAAAGGTGATTATAATATTTCAACCCTCCAGGTGCTGCCATGCTGCCTTTATATTAATTTGGGCAAAAACCTAGTGGGTTTCTACAATGTTTTTTAATTGCTCCATAACTTTGTACATTTTATAACTAGTTACGAAGTGACATTTGCACATATCAAGACTTTTAATGAATATTTCTCTGACTACGACATAATTGGACATAACTGTTTATCAGTAGCAGCAGTTGTAGTAAAACTGAAAATATGTCCAAGTTTCAAGCTGATTAACTACAACCTTTAAAAGATTTGGTGGATTTCTGCGATTGTTTTTAATGAAAATATTGTCAGTACTTTTAGAACATGTCGTAACATGGAGTGAACAGTGGTGCATCATCATGCAAATATATATGCACTGTCCTTAGGGCTACAAATACTTAACATTTAAATGCATGAATTTTACATGTTTCCCTTGTGTGCGTCATGTTTTTGCACAATTTATTTCTGTTGGAGGAATCTGCTGTTATTCTGACCAGTGTTATTCTAACATCTGCATTAAGCATTTGCACCAATTAGTACAAACTCAATAAGTTACATAAAAAAAAACTGCAGAAAATCATTATATAATAATAATATAAAGGAGTCATTGCATGGTTATTTCATTAATATTGTTGTGTCCTCCATTGTTATTGAATGCATTGTGTGTTGGTTCTATTTAAAAAAAAAAAAAAAGTGTGGATTACTTTGTTTCAAGCTGTTTATGGACGCTAGAAAAATAAGTTAAGGTCAAACAACAGAGTTTACCAGTACTTCCTCATACATGTCCATGATGTGGTGCCTCTGATTGGCTCAGAATACAAGAAGGAACACTCCCCCTCCCCTCTAGCTCGGTGTGTATTTACCATCCCAGTGTAACATCCAGCTAGGTTTCGTGCCGTCGCTTGTTTTGAAAACGTGCAGGGAAAAAAAACAGGCTTTATTTCCACAGAGAGTTTGTTTCTTCCCGTTATTAAATGTTTTGTATATTTGTAGATTCACTGTGATCTGTACGTTGTAATAGATATCTGATAATGATAAACTGAGGCAGTATATTGTTAAAATTGCACTTATTTTTCTTAATAAATGTCATTTTTTTCCTATGGCTGTTCATATTCACATTTTTTAAAAGGATATTTTGCACCTGTAAACAACTTCATCATGTAATTTTGGTATTTTCACCCTAAAACATAGGCAAAATTTACATTATTTATGCCTCGTCTCATCAATTGAACCTGCTTTATCCTCATTCGGGTCACTGGGGGTCACTGGGGGCCCAATCCAGCTCCAATGAGCAAAATTGGGGTCATTATTTATATATTATTATGTTATTATTTTCCTGGTCCGGCCTACTTCAGATCAAATTGTGAGTTTGACAGCCCTTTTGTTCAACAGTTTTTTCCTGTTTCCGATCTTGTTTCCAGGTTGGTGTGAATTTACTGAAACAACAGAGGAGGGTCTTACGTCTGAGGGGAAGTGTTTGTGATCTGGAGTCCTCCCATCCACCAGGGGGCAGCAGCAGCAGGCATGCAGGACTCAACCTCAGACAGCAAACTGGCCAAAACAGGTCAGACTGGATCATACTGATAGATTATTGATATTCCTGCAGTTGTCCCAGTTGTCAAATTAAGGAAAAGAGGGAAAATATGTGACAGGCTGGGAATGTCATTAAAGTGAATAGAAGGGGACTCATTTGTTCATATTGGCTCCGTTAAAACAGGCCTCCAGGGCTGGTATTTAATGAAGATGACACTGATTATATATGACACTGCTAATGACTGCAGTGATTGGTTTCTGTTCTGGCTGTTTTTTCCGTGATTAGTCCGATAACTGGTGTGGATGTAGACTATGTTGTTCTGTATTTGTAACCACACTGAGCCTTAAAATTCAATACCCATTAAGCACAAACGCTGACTCTGAACACCGACTTTGATTTGTGCCACTACAAGCAAACACTGCAACACTGCAACCCAAAAGGGAAAACATAATGTGAAAACATTGGAAGTGAATTTCAATCAGAAAATATACCAGTGTTTGACCTGCAGAGATTTGAAATGTATTGTCCATTTACTGCAATGTAAGATTTCAAAGTGATCATTCCGGATCATCGCAAAAATGTCATCATTTGTTCCTTCTGACATTCTCAATACGTCATGAAATTTTCACCATGATCCGTCCATAACTTTTTGAGTTATCTTATTAAAAGACAGACAGACAAACCTAACCTCCTTGGTGGACTACTCTTCATTCAGGGGGGGGGGGGGGGGGTCTGCCTTAGTGGAGGTTTGTGCTTTTCTAGTTTTGTATGTAATTGTGTTTTTTTGTGTGTAGTTCTGTGTGTAGTTGTGGTCTTTTTGTGTAGTGTTGTATGTGTATGTGTGTGTGTAATTGTAATGTTTTTTTGTGCAGTTGGCTTTTGTGTACTTTTTTGGGGGTTGTTGTGTGTAGTTTTAGGAGCAGAAAGAAGGTCAGACAGGAGGAGGACAGAATAACCCCCTGCTGTCTTTAATTCAAATCCGAACTCTTCATTGTGTTCCAGTTCACATTAAACATCCCAAATCTCTCAGTCCTGTTCATTCCAGGGTCTTCTTTAGTTATTATTATTATTATTATTATTATTATTATTATTATTATTATTATTATTATTATTATTATTATTATTATTATTATTATTATTATTATTATTATTATTATTATTATTACATTAACCCCATTAACAGACATATGGTGATAAAAACAAGTTTAAAAAAAAACCAACCCTACCCCAGGGGTCTCAAACATGTGGCCCAGGGGCCAAATGTGGCCAACAAAGTGTTCCAATGTGGCCCGTGAGATTAATTTTTCAAAATATTCCTACAGTCAAACCTGTGTAATTAATTTTATTTCAGGTTCCACATACAGACCAATATGACCTACAGTCAAACAATAGTAATAATAACCTACAAAAATGAACCACTCCATATTTTCTCATCAGTTTGATGTGGAAAAACTATTACATTATGCCTGTCAATAGTGACAAATTAAAATGTTTGTCTTTCTTTTAGTGCAAAAAATGTGGTTCAGTCTCACAGCAGTATTTCCAGCTATAGTCTCAAATAATTATCGAATTGGAAGTTTATGCATAAAATCCAAGTAAAATGTCTCCTGAACATTTCTATCTATGAGTTTTTGTGAAATTCCTTCCATTAGTGTTTCAAATCATGCCTTTTAGGAAAAACAACAACTGACTCTGATAGTAATTAAGTCTAAAACAAAGAAAATTTGGCTCAAAACACGACTTTCCTTGGCGCTGGCGTTAGGTATTTCCCCGTCATGTTTGGTACCGTTGGAAAGATCAGGATTTCCTCTAGACAACCCTTTATTAGAAGTCTATGTAATTATATATTTGAACCAATGGGAGACCTAAGAACAAAGCCTTCTTGAGTAAACTAAATCCCTTGTTGCTATGGCGATGTTGAAAAACAGCCTCTGATTGGTTGAATTAGTGTCACGCAAGCCTTTATAACAAACTAAAGATAAATAGAAAATCTTAATTTCTGAATTTTGACCCAAGTGACTGGTTTTGTGCCGGAGGGTCATATATCATGAAAATATGTACCAGGGGTCCCCAAACTTTTTCCTGTGAGGGCCACATAACTTTTCCTTTCTCTGATGAGGGGCCAGTTTGAGGGTCAGTTTGTAACAGAAACAGTGTGACGATTGCAGGAGTGGCTAAATGTAAAAATGTATTGTTTTCCAGAAATACACAATCAAATAACCCTCTCTGGGTTCTTAACAGAAAAAAGGTTCATTGAACATAAACTTCTTCGTCATAATAGGTCCAAGGTCTCTCAAAATTATTGTGTTAAACTAGTTACTAACTAATGAAAATAGTTCAGAACTAAGTAATATTTCATTGCAAAAGTCCAACTTCATTATGAAATACAAATACACATCTATGAAAAAAAAAAAATCTAAATGCTCTCTGGTATTGTTCAGGGGGCTGGACCAAATGTGGAGGTGCACCGGATCCAGCCCGCGGGCCATAGTTTGGGGACCACTGATATATACATTTACAAACTATCCTGTAACAACAACATGTGAAAAAACTGAACAAATATGAAAAATGTGAAATGTCTTAAGAAAACCCAGCACAATTCGAACCATTTTCTGCTTCTGTTACTAAGAGTTTAGTGTCTTTGTAGAACTGATCTATAATGCAAGAACATAAATTATAAGTTGAGGCATAATACTGTTAAAATTGCATTTATTTTTCTTAAGAAACTTTTTTTTTTTCTGGTTATTCATATCTTTTTTGTCTGAATAGATTCTAAAAGTAAGTATTTTCATAGTTTAATGGGGTCTTTTTGGTATTAAAAAGTCTAATTATTTCCAGATTATTATGTTATTATTTGACTGTAGATAAAATTGGACTGAATGTGACCCCTGAAAATAAATGACTTTGAGACCCCTGTTCTACACCCACCTGTTTGGAATATTAATGCAGTTTTGTTGAATACTTATGTTATTTTATTTCTTTCTTCTTATATAACATTTCTAGGAGCAGAACTCCAAACATCTAGACGACCACAAAGACATGGACGACATGTCGGAGAAGACGTCCCCAAACAAGACCCTGAAATCTCCCCAGAAAGGCTCCAAACGCCTCAAAACCATCTCCTTCAAAGTCACTCTGCTCGACTCCTCAGAGTTTGAAGGGGAAATCGAGGTATGTAAAGTAGTTTATTGTTGTTAACGTGTCCCTGGAATGAGCTTTAACATGGTTGGAACAAACGGCAGAAAAGCTACAGGCCTTTGTTCCCTTTGTTGTCTGTTTCCTCGGTGGGCAGTTGTATGTAGTGTGGAGCTGCACATAGAGGATAAAACGAGGGGGAAAGAATGAAAAGGAGGGCGCCACGCAGAGAAACACACCAGGGGGCGAAGCCAAAGCAATGTTACACATTTCTACAATACATACAGACGCACAAAGAAGCACACAGAATGAAAGGTTTCCGTCTACATAAGATATGACATCGTTCCGGCGCCGTGAAATAAGACAGTTTGAGTTTGTGGTTGAGGACAGAAGACTCAGACCTATCAGTATTCTGAAAGATAAACAGAGCACAGCATTCATCTATATATACTTCAGTTCTTTTTCCTTCTAAATATACCGTCATATATGGAACTACAACAGCACTCTGACACCCCAACACACACACACACACACACACACACACACACACACACACACATCACCACCAAACTCTAATCATTTCCAGATCTCCCCATTACTAATCTACCATGAAAATGAAATCAAGTAACAAGTATTAGAATTTTGGCCCAGTAGTTTTTATTATTTTATTTTATTTTATTTTCAAAACCAGTCCAGCCAATTCACTTACATGGTAAAAACAGAAACAGATAGAAAGAAAGAAAGAAAGAAAGAAAGAAAGAAAGAAAGAAAGAAAGAAAGAAAGAAAGAAAGAAAGAAAGAAAGAAAGAAAGAAAGAAAGGACAATAAACTTCCTCCAGCAACTACTTTTGAGTTGTTTGTTGTGATGTGATGATATAATTTTTCATCCATAAGTTTTTGCGTTATCTTGACCCCCCCCTCTCCGATCACCACCAATATCTAATAATTTCCAGATCTCCCCATTAACAACCTACCCTGAAAATGAAATCAAGTAACAAGTATTAGAATTTTGGCCCAGTAGTTTTTATTATTTTATTTTATTTTACCAGTCCAGCCAGTTCACTTCCATGGTCAAATCTCAACAAAAACACTGTCCAAAAAAGAAAGAAAGAAAAATAAATAAAGGACAATAAACTTCCTCCAGCAACTAATTTTGAGTTCTTTGTTGTGATCTGATGATACAATTTTTTTTTGCGTCATCTTGACCCCCACCTCTGATCACCACCAATATCTAATCATTTCCAGATCTCCCCATTAACAACCTGCCCTGATAATTTCATCAAGATCCGTCCATAACTTTGTCAGTTATTCTTGTTAACTAACAGACATAACCTCCTTAGTGGAATTAATTATAACTCAGCTGGTGGTGCACATGAAGCCAATATATGATTAACTTTAACAGTCAACAATGATGGGAAATATTTACCTCCGCCAAGAAGGTTATGTTTTTGCTAGAGTTTGTTTGTCTGTCTGTTTGTCTGTTAATTAGCCAGATAAATCAAAAAGTTACAGACGGATTTTGATTAAATGTACAGGGTAGGTTGGTATGGGAGATCTGGTCTGCTTTTCTAGTTATGAACTATTTTTTTATCATTATATTTGTCCAAACAAATGTACCTTTAGTTGTACCAGGCATTAAAATGAACAAGAAAACCAGTTAGTAACACAATTACTTTTTTGGGGAAGTAACTAGTACTTATAAGTAATAATTTTTTCAAAGTAAAAAGTTACTAAAAAAGAAAATTCAAGTCTTAAATGCTGGTTGGTTCTTCATAATAATGTGTAATGTGCAGCTTCTAAACACAAACAGTAGCATCTGGATTCCACACACACTAGAATGTATTTTAATTCATTGTTATGGTTCCCAAATGCTCAAACTCTACCCCATAGATGTCAAACATATGGCCTATGGGCCAAAACTGGTCTGCCCCAAAGGGTCTAATGTGACCTGTGGTATAAATTCACAAATTGTAGAAAAATAAACAAATTAACTAATAAAATGAACAGAAACTAATTAAAATAATAAATTACGTTAATAAAATATTTACAAATTGAGTGACCAATTTGAGCGTTCAGAGGATCCGTAGTTACCATGGAAACACATAATCAGATTCCATTGACAAAAAAAAACAACAACCACAAAATAGTGAGGATAATATAACAATGAATTAGGTAAGAAACATTAGGTTTAAAGAATAATTAATTTGAGTACTGTCATAAAGTTATCACTGGGTCTTTGTGTGTTTAAAAACAGGAAAACACAACAAACATAATGTCATGAAACAATACTGATTTAATTACTGTAGAAAGTTTAAATCACCACAAAATGAGTTCTAGTTCTTTAAGGGTAATATATTCCTTCTTTGGTCTCTTAAAACCCTTAAGTCTGAGATGATTCACACGTCTGGCTGCTGTTCCTGCACCTGAGACTTAAATCAGGCCAATTAGCGTCATCCAATTTGTGTCGGAGCCTCGAACGCACCCTCGGCGAAGCTTCAACAGCACTTGACTGATGCAACGTGGGATCGTCTGTACATTCCCAGTAGCACGGCTAAGTGTTAAGGCTCTATACAAATGGAAATGTGTCTGTAGAAGTGAACATCCATATGAATGGCATCTGGAACAACTTCAGTTCCGAGTTTTCTACCATCAACCAACATTACACCATTTATACTTTTGTGTCTCAGAGACGAGCATTATTTATAGAAGCTGGGGATGTTGACAGTACATTAAGATGAAGATGAAGATGAAGATGAAGATGAAGAGGCCACTGAAGACGTTTTACAGCAGGGATGTTAAAATGTTAAAACCTATCTCTAGTTTATCTTATGAGCACCTTAAGAGGTTTACCATCCCTGCTGTTATCATTTTTTGTTTGTTTGTTTGTTTGTTTGTTTGTTTGTTTCTTCTTCTTTCTTTCTCTCTCTCTCTCTCTCTCTCTACCTATCTATCTACCTACCTGTCCGTCTCTATCTATCTATCTATCTATCTATCTATCTATCTATCTATCTATCTATCTATCTATCTATCTATCTATCTATCTATCTATCTATCTATCTATCTATCTATCTATCTATCTATCTATCTATCTATCTATCTATCTATCTATCTATCTCTTGCTCTCTCTCTCCGTCTCTCTCTCTCTCTTTATATATATATATATATATATATATATATATATATATATATATATATATATATATATATTTCTCATGAGAAAAAAAGTAGCACTGGGTGTTTATGGGTTCTTCTGTAGTAAAAACCTATTCTCCTGTTAAAAGAATTTCACATTTTGACTCAAGAACCAAACAAACCATAGCCTTTATAATCTCTAATAATCTGTATTTAAACCAGTCTGATATTTGTCATAATCCGTCTGATAAAGACACGACTAAAGAGCAGAATGAGCGTTATCTGGTCACACCATGATGCGTTTGAGACACTTCAATCATGGATTAATATGGTGCATGTAGTTCCCATGACAAATCGTCTGGAGTGTAAAGTGGAACGTCTTGAGTGACTTCATGCTCCAAACCGAAGCTGAACGCTAAGATAGATGATAAAGTTTGGCAAATTAAAGACAACTTTGATGTGAGAATTGGACAGCTTTCTGCTCCAGTGGATCGGATGGATAGCACACAAGCAGAAGTGCCAAAACTTGGCTACTTAACTGGTCTAATTGGCCACAGGATGTCCCTTTTGCCCAATAAAAGCCTTCAGCTGGGCCTGGCCCGCTAACAGGGTGTTAGGAAATCTATAGTTATTACATGGTTGCAGCTCAGGTGCAACCAAGGAGAAAATAGAAGAGCAATGTTATTATAAACCAACCCTTAGGATATTTGTGCAAAAAAGTGAAACTGTGTGAGTGTGTGTGTGTGTGTGTGTGTGTGTGTGTGTGTGTGTGAGTGTGTGTGAGGTGAGAATACACCAGCACCAACCTTGAAAATAAAAACCACCTGTGGGCTTTTTTCACACTGCAACAATAGTTTGTAATAATATTATATGAGCTTTTGTGCAGATCTCACACCTCTGCCAGTCACTGCTAAACAGATTTATGTTCTCATACTTGTACTTTTAACCCATAAAGACCCAAACATCCACCAAAAGCATCCACTAAACTAAACTGTTGATCCACTAACCCTAACCCAACCAGTATATGGAAATAACTGTAAAATGTGTAAAATTCAGTTCATCACTTTTTTTATGGTCATTAGATATGAAATTTGATTTGGATATTCAGAAGCTCTGTAGTTTCCATGGAAACACTGTTATCTTCTACCACGTTGATTCACTAGTAAAATCTATGGAGTTGGATCAGCGACTGTGGATGGACACACTTGTTTTTATGGGAAAAGTCCCTTTTTTCAATTTTTTTTCAATTTTTTTCTGTTTCTGATATTATATCCTTTGAATTTACTTTCATGAAAATGTACATGATCAGTAAATTGCACATGGAAAACATTGAAAAATGCAAAATACAGAGGATAATATCATAATATATGACCAGAAATTACCTAATAAGGTTAAATAAAGAGAAACATTGACAGGCATGAGTCCAAGACATACTGTCCATTAGCTCTGGGTCTTTCTGGGTATTTAAAATGCCACACTGACTCAGACATACAACAGCCTCTTCAACACTCTGTTTTAGTGCCTCATGCTTTCATGCAAATGAGCCACAGCTGACTCCGCCCCTCTCTTCCACATGGGGTGGCTAAGTCGCGCCCAACTACTTCCAGCACATGGGTGCTTAGCTAGCAAAAAAAAAAAAAAGGGAGTGAATCAAGCGAGTCAAGCTAAATTGTGTTCTGAAATTCACATATGCTAGTGCTTAATAAGAAATATTTTTCATATTGTATTTTTTAATATAAACACACACACACACATATATATGTGTGTATATATATATATATATATATATATATATATATATATATATATATATATGTATTATTTATTTATTTCCACTTTTATTTTCTTTCTTTGTATTTCTTTTGGGGGGAGGGGGTGATCTCAGGACAATCATTGTTCTATATATCGTTTAATAATAAAAACAAAAGTTGGGAAGTTGATGGGAAGCAAACGTGATGTTAGGTTTTATGCGTCACACACGCTCAGCTGTTGTGTGGAGTCTGTGATGACATCACACATGTGCTCCACATCAATAATTATCATTTATTATGAGGTACAACATGTATATGATTCAGGGCACATGATAAACCAGTTACCATTTTAACATTTTATTTTCAATTGAATACCATTCATTAATTTTCCGATCTCAGGAAACTCAGCCTCTCGGAAGGGTCAGAGACTTAAGCTCCCCATTCTACCGAGAGGAAAAAGAGAAAGAAATGGAACCTGAAAAAGAAACAAAGAAACAGATGAAATAAAAAACAGCTAGAGAGTATCAAAGTTTTACAGCTGTGGTGCCTTCAGGTCCTGGTCCATTAACAGCACCAGTGTGCATCTGGGTCCAGTTCATCTGAGTCAGACCAACTGACCCAGACACACAGCGACCAGGGCTCAGACCCCAACACGCCGGACGCATACCGGGGATAATAATGTCAGATCTGCTGAGGTGTCTGTGACCGGGAGGTTAGGGTTAGCTGAGCTGGTGGGTTCCACTTTGGTTCTCTCCAGCTGATTTTATTTCATCTGTGTTTTTGTCTTTTTTTCTTTGCCTCAACTTTTTCAGGTTCCATTTCTTTGTCCTCTTCTCCAGGGTTGTGGAAAAGGGGCGAAGTCGGCTGTGGCTCATTTGCATGAAAGCATGAGTTTCTCCATGTTGAAGAGGCTACTGTATCTCTGCATCAATGTGGCACTTTGACCAAACCATGTGACAGACAGGTCAAAGGTCACTGAGACACCAGGGAACTGTGTTCACTGGTGGAAAATGGACATGATATGTCGTCTTTAATGTTGACAGCCCTTGTTAAAATGCTATTTGGTGAATGACTCGGACCTTGAGGTCATAAACAGCCTTGATGCCCCCCCCCCCCACACACACACACACACCTCCAGCTCCAGGAGCTGTAATAACAGCATTAGGTGAAGCTCTCCCCAGAGGAGCTGCTGCATTCATGGGTTAATCAAGTCTCATGTAATGGATGTGTGGATTAGACTCCCCAGGATGCAGCCCCCCACCCCTCCACCCACCCTCTGCTGTGCTCACTGGGGTGAAGTCTGCCTCTCTATGCGTGGTCCAGCCTGACAGACCTGTGTAGAACAAGAAACGGAGTCTTTCATGTTTGTTGCTCAGGTTAATAAACTGCTGAGTCTATGTTATCACCCGCTGTCTGTGTTCAGGTTTTATTTAGATCAAAGCTGCTGAGTCTGGGGTCTGCATGTTAGGTTTGACCCATGCTGCCTTTGATTTAGCTTTGGAACAGCAATGGGCACATTCATATTTATTTGTTCCATATAATCTGTGTTTTACAGCCAGTAGCACAAAACAACCATGTTAAGCTTCTTTATTAAATTAAAATATGTACTTTTGGTTAAAAAGAAAAAACAAAACAAAAAAAACAATTTAGCTTCCTCCCCTGTTTATAATTTTTACCTCTACCAAGGAACAACTGAAGTTTTGTTTTCACCAAACAAAAAACAAAAGAAAAATAAACAAGTGGTCCCTGGCACAACAAATTTGACATGATTTGCCCTATGTCTTATCATTGTGGGGGTAACAATCAAAATAAGTTTTTAGCTGGGTTTGTTTATTTGTTTGTCTGACTTTTAGCAACATAACTCAAAATGTTATGGACGGATTTAGATTAAATTGTCAGGAAATATTAATACTGGCACAACACAAGGATCAGATGCTGACATTTTGGGGTGGGGGGGCGTATCATCACTCGCAGAAGTGAAAGTGAAACCTATTGCTCATTTAGGTCAGTTGAACTGCCTTGGAAGAGGTCTGTTCTAGTCTTTACACATACTTTCTGCACAACAACAGGAAGAAAATATTACTTTAATATTGATGTTCTGACCTACAGGATATAGCATTTGTATTGTTATTTTTTTTATGCAGCCACAAAACCGCATGTATGCGTAATAATTATTGAACACCTGCGATACTGCACCCCTGGGGGGGGGGGCTCTCTGACTGCTTTCCTAGTTCATAAATAATACTCTGAACTTGACACGTTTCCAATGATAATCTGGTATTTTCCAATATTTACTGTCTTGATCATATGGACATTGATAAAAGTGTATATTACAGTTGATCGTTATTGTATCCAAAACAGAGAAAACTAAAGAAAAAGTCACTTTTTTGGTCAAATATATCATTAACTGACACTGTCATTGATCCAACTCCATGGGTTTTACTGGTGAATCAATGTTGTAGAACAGGAGTGTCAAATTCATTTTAGTTCAAGGGCTATATTCGGCTCAATATGATCTGAAAAAGGCCAGACTAGTAAAATAATAACAGTGAAAAAGAGTAAAATTACATTATGATAATGTTTACATCTATAATTTTTCAATTTCAATTTTATTTATAGAGCCCCAAATCAAAACAATATCATTTCACAGGGCTTTACAGGAGACAACAGTCAACCACAGAAATAGATGAAGTTCCAATCATCCCCTGTCCTTAGACCCTCCACCTATGCAAGAAAAAACCAAGTGGGAAAAAATAAGAAATCTTGAGGAGAACCGCAGTGAAGAACAGATTCACTCCTATGGACTATGGTTATAGATGAACGTCCATTTGTAGATGAAAGGAAGGTTTTCTTTAAAATGTGAATCAGATAAACAACTCGACATGTCGAAGTAAAACAAGTGCAATTTTGACAATTTTCTGACTCAGTTTATGAGTTTATCATTTGCACATGTGCAGAACAACTGACATTTCAGTTACAAATACATATAACATTTAGTAACAGTCAGAATATTTGTAAAATTGCATTTGTTTTTCTTCAGATATATCAGTTAATTATTCACGTATTTATTCAGGTTTTTGGAAAAGGTTGGTTTGTTAATATATAAAGAGTTTTATGTTTGACTTTTTTTTTTTTTTTTACATAAAAATCTGCAGTTTTGATTATTTATTATTATGACCGTTAAAATCATCCTGTGGGCCCTTTGGTGGGCCGCATTTGGCCCCCAGGCCTTATGTTTGACACGTGTTGTAGAAGATAATGGTGTTTCCATGGTAACTACAGTGCTGCTGAACGTCTAGATGGGTCAGATGATGACCATGAAAAGTCAAATAACTATATTTGACACCAATTATTGACATATATTGATAGAATTAATGGATCAACAGGGAATAAACAGTTTAGATCAGAAGGTTAAAGGGTAAATGTTCTGCACTTATATAGTTCTTTTCCACTTTCATGGTGCTCAAAGTGCTTTACATTAGCCTCACATTCACCCATTCACACACACACTCAGACACCAGTAGGTTTCTAAGGTTCTGTCAGTCCTACTGGGAGACAAAGTCAGGGTTCAGTGTCTTGCCCAAGGACAGCTGCCCTAGAAGGTTAGCATGATTGTTGTCATACAGAAACGTCGTGTTCTTGTCATCTGAATCCATGACCCTAGTGAGGGCAGAAACCAGCTACAATGGGCGAAGGCGGGGTACACCCTGTATGAGTCTCCAGTTCATCTCAGGACTGAACATATATAGACAAACAATCACTGTCACGTTCACACCTATGGGTAATTTGGGAGGAAACTGGAGAAAACCCACGCAGATACGGAACGAACATGCAAACTCCACACAGAAAGGTCTGGTCTGGGGATGGAACCAGGGTAGATCGAATGCTAACCACTGCACCTCCATACTGCCTGGAAAAATTATGTATATTTAAAATAATGGAATAAAGTCGAGATGTCGTCACAAACTGTTTTCAACATTTTTCATTGGTTAAATATTTTTTAAAACTGTGAGTACATTCATTTTACGCCCAAAAAAAAATAAGTCAAACAATGAATTTACGAGGTTCCTGTCCAACAGTGATGGTATATAACTTTTCTTGTGTTCATAATCTTTAGTATTTGGTTTAACAGCCTGATATTTTGAACCTCAGACAGTCCGAAAACACTTTAAAGTCCAGGTTTTACTTTTGTAAATGGTTTGGTTTTTGACATAAAGCTGTGAAACTTTAGTCCCATACAAAAAAACAGAAATACAATACTGGGTTTCTAAACAATATTACATAAATGTTCTTTTATAATATGATCATTTAAAGCTTCTGGTACAAAACTAGATCAGACATTTGACAGTGTTGACTCACATTGTTGTATTTTTCATCAGCATCTGAGATTTCAACCTACACCAGTAATAAAATTTCATAAAACATCAATATTTAGTTGGAGCCTCTGACCCTGCATCTACAGCACTTTGGGCCTTTTGTAGACAGGGTTTTATAAAAGCTCTGATTCTGATCCGACATTGGAGTGTTTAATGGCTCCAGAGAAAGAGGCTCATGGATTATTAAAACTGCACATGTTGATTTTGTGAGTGTGTTCTGATAAGACACAGTATGTTCCAGTTTTAGTTAGTGTTACAGCTGAATAGAATGAAAGAAGATAGAATAGAGCAGAATAAAAACCACACAGAATTAAGCAGAATAGAATAAAATAGAATACAACACAATAGAATGGAAGAAAATGTAACAGAATAAAAGTGAATAGAATAGTATAGAATAGAATAGAATAGAATAGAATAGAATAGAATAGAATAGAATAGAAAAATATGTAACACAATAAAAGTGAATCGAAAAGAATAGAATAGAATCAGATAGAATAGAGTAAGACAGAACATAATTGAAGAAAATTGAACAGAATGAAATTGAATCAAGTAGAATAGAATAGATTAGAATAGAATAGAATAGAATAGAATAGAATAGAATAGAATAGAATAGAATAGAATAGAATAGAATAGAATAGAATGAAACTGGCACTGAATTGTCCCAATATGTCAAATATTAAGAACAGAGGTAGTGTAAAGTTACCCCCCCCCCTCCCACAAAAAAAGGCAAAAAAAAAATAAGAAAAGTAAAATAAGTAAATATAATATACATTTTAAAAAGTAAAACATAAACAGAAATGAAAGTAGAATAAAATAAAAAGAAAATAGACGTAAAATATGAATAGACCCAATATTAACAGTGTATTTTTTTTATATTAGCATTGTGAACAGTGTACATATGTACATTTGCATAAATATTCCATAAATTCTACATTGTACAGATATAAATTTGATGAGCTGAGGACTCAGAAGGACTACCCAAGTGTCCTTCCTCCTCTTCCTCGACCGTTCTTTTACCCATAATAACCCAACGGTGGAACACTCTCTCAAGTCCTAGCCTTGAGATATTAAGAAACAAGACATGAGAGGGATAATACTGCATCTGTTTCCTTGGCAACGGTTTGCTCCATCGCCCTGTCACTTCACAAAGTGGGCTCCAGGGGCACAGGCTCCATGTGTGTGTGCAGCTATAATAGGCATGTGTTAAGGCGACACATCACACCAGGTTATTACTTCTACATGGAACACCACTTTATTGAGCTCAGTTGGTCGTATTATTTAGTGTTTATCTGTATAATAAAAATGACAGCTCTCTGATTGAGCTGTTTTCTTAAACTGCCCCTGCATTTTTCGGATTTTAACTACAGGAAGAAACTGATAATATGGTTAAAATACTGATGTACTTGATCTGAAAAACATGAAATACAAAAAGAAGCTTAAATAAGATATTCCTCAATTTATACTAGTTCTCCATCTTGTTATCAGTGTTGGAATATCTGCTTATAAAGTGTTAAAGTTCTTAAATTATTTAGTTACTGTTTAAAGTCAGAATGAAGCTGAAACTCCTTGAAAATCTTGTGTTAAATGAAAAGTATTGTTGGGTTTCATAACAATAAAATACAGTAGATTTCATATACTAGGTGTTATTTAAAATGTCCTTAAATGACCAAAAGAGTTTTATATATATATGTATATATATATATATATATATATATATGTATATATATATATATATATATATATATATATATATATATATATATATATATATATATATAAATATATATAGTGATACGCAGGTCAATGTATAAATGTCTCGCAACCAACTGCTTTTTTAACTCACTGTGTTAAGCTAAATAACTTTATCAGGGTACAGATGTCTCAACTGTACAATTGTAGAGTCCTCCTCAGGGAAAAATTCAAAAATCTATCTGGAGCGCTGTGATTGGCTAAAGCTGCTGGGGGAGGGGAGTACCTTCCAGGCACAGCTGACTTGGAGGCTTGGTTTGGGGCTCAAAACCCCATTAAGCTTTATGCATTAATAATGCAAAATACTGAGCATAATGTTAGAATAAACGGTAATGAATCACAGAAGAAAAGTTCAAAATAGAGAATAACTAACTAACTAACACAAAAATAGCCCTGAGTCTTATGAGTTAAAGATTCTCTGCCAATGTAACATATTGCATATGTGTAAAATAAATAAATAAAACCATGAAGTCACTTAAAAACCCAGCTTTAGCAGTTAAAAATAGCAACAACAAAAAAAAAAGAAGTTTGTCTGTTGGCCATAAAAGATAATTTTCCTGACTTTCTCATCTTAAACTCTATCAATATCTGAATGATTCCCTGCCCACGATACAAAGACCAATCTCCTCCAGCAATTCAGTCCGTTTTCTCTGTCAAGTATTTGATGCACTCTCTCTTTGACAAAACAGCGGCTGAGCTGCTTTATTGTGTGTAGAGGCAGAGAACAGGAAGGTAATATTGACAACAACAGCTGGGTAATGTGCTCTGGTGTTGAAGAGGCAAAATGTTTCCCACTAAAAGTGAGTTATGCTGGATTCTAGTTCACATAGCGTTAGCTTCACTGCGCTATCGCTAAAGCCAGAGGTTCCCAAAGGAGGGGTATGTATACCCCCAGGAGTACTTGGTAGAAGCCCAGGGGATACTTGAAATTGTTTTGGAAAACTACATAAAATGAGTCATCATGTACTGAATGCAAAATAGATGAGAATTAAAGCTGAAATATAAAACACAGTAAATACATTCTTATAAAAATTGTTTAAATAGAACAGTTGTTTTGTTTCAAGTTGTTTGGTTCAAACAGTTGAAGGTGTTGAATAAACATGTTAACTGCATATATATTCATATTTTGCATATTTTGGGATATTTTAGCCCATTTATTTGTTTTTTTTTTCTATGTTTTGGATTTTTCATATTAATTTTAGTGGATCTTCGCATGTTTTGGATATTTTTCGTTTGCCATTGTAATATTTTGTGGGAAATTTGGCAACAAAAAAACCCTGAGACAGAACAGTCGACTGACATAAAGTGTTTTGATGGAGTTTTCTTTTCACTGAAGCACTTTCAGCTTAAAATACCACATTAATGCAAAACATTAATTCATTGAGGATTCTGCTAGCACTAGGCTAATGTGTCACCCTACTTAGGAAAACCATGGTAAGTGTAGCTATAGTCCCTTGCTGATTAAAATTAGATATTTAATCATGATTAATGTAAATTAATCCACAACAACCTGATTAATCTGATTAAAAATTTGACTAATTTGACAGCACTAATTATAACATTTGTCAGTATTTTTTTGTATCCTGGACCCCTGTTAGAAAACACCTCAATTCAGACAGACAGACCAACAGATAATTTATTGTCATTCCACACAAAACATCATAGATTCACTGCAGAAATGACATAGCAATGCACAGTCAACATGATTAAAACATATTAAATAAATACTAAAATACTGATGTAAAAGAAAGTGCATCTAGTGACCTAAACTTCTTTAAAACCAGGTAGATAAATAGATAATAATTATTGCACATCTAAATGGAAATATCCCATGAATTCAACTACTTTTGTCCAGTTGTGTTGAGTTTTACTTGCACACTTATGCTACAATGCTAATGATACGTTACTATTCAGAACTTTCTCCTTTCCTCTTGGTTGTTTCGGATGACCTTTTGCTAATCCTGTGTCGTATGTCTTTGCAGAAACACTCTAAAGGACAGACCTTGATGGACATGGTCTGTGAACACCTCAACTTACTGGAGAAGGACTACTTTGGCCTGACCTTTGCTGACACAGACACCCAGAAGGTCAGTGCATTATCCGGCGCACTAACTTACCCGCACATTTCACTGCATAAACACGTTTCTCACAGACAAATTAGTATTCCTTTCACTTGTTGGCTGGGCTGGCGCTCTCAGGGGTGCACCATCCATCATTCAAAGATGAATGGAAAATGGAAATTTCCGTGCTCGGTCTGTGTGTGGACAAGAAGCAACTGAAAATACTTGTGCAACGTCAGAAATGGACTGAGAAATACCTTATCACACCTAACTGCATAGATGATGCTTTTTTTACTTTAGTACTTTAGTAGTAATATTTCTTCAGAGGCAGACTTTATCTCATCAGAATCAATTTAAAGGTGTCATTCTGCTGAAAACCACTTTTATACACTCCTTTCGGAATCTGATGGGTCACCCCGAGTTACCAACACATGCTGGGTTTGAAAGTGGTGTTTCACCTCCACTGGCTGTATTTCCCATTTATAGAAAATGACAGAGAAATGAACGACTCCCCCCCAGCCCATCCCCCATTACAGCAAAGCTGAAGTAGCATTAGCATTAGCATCTACAATAGAAGGCGGTATCACAGCTGCTGCACAAACTTGAAAAAAAATGGCAGCGCAAACTTGCTCATAAAGTGTGTTTATTTTTTCCATGGAAGTTTTCAAAACAAGCGATGGCACGAAACCTAGCTGGATGCTACTCTGGGATGGTAAACACACAGAGCGAGAGGGGGAGAAAACCAGAAAACTGTTGTTTGACCTCCAGTAATTTTTCTACCCTCCAAAAACAGCTTGAAACAAAGTAATCTGGATGTTTTATTTTAAATAGAACCAACGCACAATCCATTCAATAACAATGGAGAACACAGCAATATTAATGAAATGACGATGGAATGACACCTTTAAGAGTCATGGATAATCAGATAAATGGATACAAGTTGAACATCAGTAACCTCAAAACTGTGGCAACTACATTGTTGTAAAGTAGCTGTTAGCTAATTAGCTCATAGTGTTGAGTGTTGGTGTACAGTCCCAGCAGCCATCCCAACAATAATCAAGGGCTCACCAATAGAGACTGTCGGGACAGTGTTGGACAGAAATCTGATATTTGACTTGAATACAACTGCAATCTGTAAGAAGGGCCTGTGGAGACGGTATTTTATAAGAAGACTGAGTGCATTTAAAGGCATACACCACCCCCAGATCAAATTAAGTTTATCCCCACAGGCCCCAGAGTTGAATAACTGTGAGGAAGCATTTTCCTGGTGACTCAGCCATTGTTCAAATATATCTGCACATAACCCTAACCCTAACCCTAATCCTGGGTTTCACAAGTAACTGCAGTCTCCCGGAGCCATCCAAAGATTTCAGCCAAAGTGAATTAATTCACTAGATTTTTGTTTTCATTTACTTTCCGTGAGCAGTACATTCACATAAAGTGCAAATGATGGTCTAACTCATTGCAGAAGAACACAATCACTAACAATCATTGTGCAATATACCATGTATATAGAGTTTGTTTTTTATTGTGGTAATTTATATCTTTATATTGTGTTTTCGTGTTTAGTACTTCTTTAATGTTCTGTATTTGTATATTTTTATACTTATATATATATATATATATATATATATATATATATATATATATATATATATATATATTTTTTTTTTTTTTTTTTTTCACTGGAAGGTCTGCACCTTACCCTCTCGTTGTACTTGTTGCAATGACAATAAAGTGAATCTGAATCTGAAAAAAATAACCCACACACAGCACACAGCCAACGCACACACCAATGGGAGGGGTTTTCCCAAAACGTTGGTTGGCTGCGTTCTTCAGTACCAGAAACTAGTTTCCAAGCTGTCTTGACCAAGTCAAGCCCACCGCATTAATTTAAACCATCATTTGTACTCAATGTCAATGTACTACACATGGAAGGTAATTGAAAAAAAAATCCAATAAATTAATTCACTTTGGCTGAAATCTTTGTGTGGCTCCAGCAGACTGCAGCCACGTGCAAAACCCAGTTTATGGTCAGTGCAGATATATTCGGACAATGGCTGAGTCACCAGGAAAACACTTCCACACAGGTATTCAACTCTGGGGACTGTGGGGATACACTCAAATTGAACTGAGGGTGGCGTATCCCTAGCCTAGCCGCAGTAGACCCACCTAGCGGCAGCACATTTTATGCGCTACCGCAGTAGTCTACTTGCGCTCAATGTAACTTTTAGCTAGGGGGGGCTGACAACAGCCTTTAAGCTCTATAATCCCCCATTTTGTTTAGTCATTCGTAACTTTCTCCAGACTCCTCTATGAACTTTCCGGTGTCTAACTACGTCATCCTAAAGATAACGCTGATTGGTTGTAGTACCGTCGTATTGTGTACAGAGGGATTTGAAAGACAACCTTTTAGCCCCGCCTCCCCTGACAATGAAGTGTTCGTAGACTTATACATGTAATGAATAGGGATAGAGTGGCTAGGCTAGTGTATCCCTTTAATGTGGACAAAACACTGATGGCCCTTTTTTTTTTTTTTTATAGATCATTCATTGAGTCTATTTTAACTTTTTGCTTGGTGTGCTGGTATGGAAATCTTGCAGTGCAAAACAAAAATGGCTTGTGCTCCATTGTAAATACAGCCAGCAAGGTCCATGACACAACTATGGGACAGACAACTGGTGAGGAAAGCCAGGACGATTTGAACTCAAAATCTTGTTCTTCTTCCATCTGGTTGGAGGTAACGATTACCAAGGTTACCAAGGTTACCAAGGTTACCAAGGTTACCAAGGTTACCAAGGTTACCAAGGTTACCAAGGTTACCAAGGGCAAAGCGCAATCGATACAAGTTTTCCTTTGTTCCTAGGGTCATTAATGCACTAAATTCATCAACCAGTCACTGATAACATTTTAAACTGCACTGGAAGATATTTATTTATTCAGTTTTTCTATATTTATATCTATTTTTAAAGATTACTTTATGGTGCAGTGGCTGGTGCTGTGGTTGGTCAGGTTGCTTTTGAACACAGTTGGTTTCATGTTGTGTTGTTGTTTTCTTTATTGTTTTTTCTTTTATTATGCTTTTAACCACTGATGCAAACCAAATGTCCTCTGTGTGGGACAATAAATGTCTAAAGTGAACTGAACAATTAATGAATTACCACTTAGGAGGGCAGTGGCGAGGTGAGAGGGATGGAGTGACAATGATGATGATGATGGTGATGATGATGATGATGATGATGATGATGATGATGATGATGATGATGATGATGATGATGACTGCACCTTATGACCAGCTGGGGCTTTTTAGTGTTTGTTTGTTTTTACTGTGTTTTTTTATTATGTCATATATTGTGTTTTTATTGTGTAGGGTAGTTATTTATTTTTCTGGTTAAGACTTTTTATTGTGGCTATGTCACTTTTTATTTGTAATTGCACTACCTAATGTCTGTGATGTATTTTTTATTATAACTGTTATTATAATTGCATGACTGCTATCATATATATATATATATATATATATATATATATATATATATATATATATATATGTGTGTGTGTGTGTGTATTCAGCCCTGAGATGAACTGGAGACCCATACAGGATGTACCCCACCTTCACCTGCTGTAGGTGGAATAGGACCCCCAGTGACCCCCGTGGCCCTAGTGAGGATAAAGCAGATTCAGAAAATACAGGGGTCTCAAACTCATTTTCTTTCAGGGGCCACATTCAGCCAGATTTGATCTCCAGTGGACTGGACCAGTAAAATAGTTTTAGTGTAAATTATGAAAATACTTAGTTTTATAAAGTATCCAAATGCAAAATATGTGAATAACCTGAAAAAAGTGACATTTCATCAGTACAATAAGGGCAATTTTAACAATATCTTGCTGCATTTGTCCATGTGTCCATTATGGATCAGATCTACAAAGACACTAAAGACTTAGTAACAGAAGCAGAAAATGTTTAAAATTATGCTTAATTTTCTTTCAACATTTCAGGTTGTTCAAATTTGTTCAAATTGTTCACATTTTATTGTTACAGGATAGTTTGTAAATGTAAACATTTTCATTATTTAATGTTAGTTTTTGCACTAAAACAAAGATAAAAATGTGAAGTTGCCCTCCTTTATACAAAGTGAGAACAAATTATAGATTCTTTTTTTTTTAGGGTATTATGCTCCCTGTGATGAACTGGCAGCTCATACAGAGTGTACCTGCCTTCACCCCTTGTAGCTGGATTAGGCCCCCAAAGACCCCAACGACCCTAGTAAGAATAAAGTGGGTTCAGATGACGAGACAGTATTATGCTCTTCAGCCCAGGGGCCACATCTGAATGTTTGGAGGGCTGCATTTGGCCCCCAGGGCATATGTTTTAGACCCCTGATAAAATAATAAGATGAGAACTGTTTGGAGGTTCCAATATAAAATATTTCAGTGAATTATTTAATTTTCATGGTGAATCAAAGCAGCCGGATCTTTGATTTTTATCCTCTTAACTATACCTTGTAAATGTTCATACATTAAACTGGTTTTGACATTTCACGCAGCGCTTTTTCCTCTGATGTTTACTGGCTTATTATCATATAATCATTTTAAATGGCACTGGCCTGCTGCTAGTCTAGCTGAGCTCTGGTGTTAGATGCAGCTTTTGGCTTTTTTTTTGACGGATGTGAGTCTCCCTAAGGGCAGGTATGTGGTTGCACAACATACTACAGAGGAACCTCGGCCTTTTGAAGATAGAAAGATGACAAGAGCTCATCTCTCTTAACATCTGGAGCATATCCTCTGTCTCCATCATCAGCTTATGCATGCTTTGTTAGCTCCTGGGTTGGGACTTGACACATCTGATGCTTCTGATCCAAAATGGTTTGGACTTTTGTGGGCAGGATATTTGTGGTGTTCGGGAGGTAAACAATCTGCAAAATACAACATGTTGTTTCAACTTCAAAATATTAGTGAAAGGGTTGTCTTACATTTTTTATGTCAAACGAACAAATGCAGCTCCTTCTGTTAACATGCATCATGTTGCCTCAGTCAAATATCCCAGGTTGTGTGTTTACCTCTGTTTTTGTTTTTTTGGATACAGATCTAAGTGATTCTCATGAAACATGAAACCATTGCAGTAATGAGATCATCATCGTGGTGACGTGATGACTCAGTACAATGATGCTATCTGTAGCATTAGCTATTATGACCTAGCTAAATAATGACATTTGTCACATTCTGAAAAAATAGTAAACTATTACCAAACAAAACAAAATAATTAATTATGTAATGCTGACTAATTTGGGTAATGAGAACCAGTCTTGTTGTATTCATGCAGTTATGAGACAAATCATAAAATGTTACAGAAGCGTAAAATAGAGATGACTCATCTTGTTGCCATCTTGGATCTTCTGTTAGTACAGATGCACTGTGGGTAGTTTCAGCTCATATTCAAATTCCTACAGCTTTTCAATGCATTTTTCAAATATATTGCAGAAATGAGAATAACAATTCATGGAAATGAGCTTTTGAAATATTATGAATATTCATTATTAAAATAACAAAAAAGTTCATGAAACTTTTCACATATAACAATGCACTTGCAGTTTTTTGTTATGTTTTCTCCTAATTCAAATACCAGAAATTTAGGTAATGAGAATTTGCCCAGAAAATGAATAAAAAGTTTAAAATAAAAATAGAATGTTTTAAAATTACATTGTGTGAAAGAAAAAACACATTTTCCTCTACAGTAAAATAATGCTATATATATATATATATATATATATATATATATATATGATTTATTTCATATTTAACCAATAGAACCTCAGAGTCATTGATTTTTTTTGTTTGTTTAATGAGAATCACCCATCTGTTAGTTAGTCGATATTAGGGTAGTTGTTTGAACTTAAAAATGTTATTCAGCTGAATTCAAATTATATTGACTTTTCTACAGTAGTTTTGTTCACTGGCTGATGCTGAAATCATCCCATGACATTCCTATTAGAGGTAACTCAACACTTTAAACACTTACTGTAGAAATAACAGTGAAAAGTTGCAATAATAATAATAATAATAATAATAATAATAATGTAAAAAGACAGTATTATGATGTATCGTGAATCCAAGTGCTGTGATATTTGCTACACCCCTAATCATGTCAAGTCAAGTAGTTAGTTGTTTGTTTTTTTTCATACAAAATTATTTGTGACCATAGCTGTTGTATTTTACAGTGCAGACATGAAGGACAGACATGTGTCTGTGTTTGTGCTTGTAGGTGAGTCTGCAGCTTTGATCACTGTGGCGACCTCATCTAATAAAAGCTTATCCGACTGTGGCTTGAGCCTTTCCTCCGGGGTCATTTGTGATTGGAGACCAAACGAGCCTGGGAACTCAAATGTCATTTCAGATGCCCTTTTTGCGTCTCCATTTGGGGAACAAGTATTTAATCTGAGCTGTAGAGGAGGACATTCATTCCACGTGATCGCTCCATGAGCTAAGGTTGCTTAAGCCAAAGCGACGCCCGAGCAGTCGTCAGTGATTAAAAGTTATTCCTGGTTTTTCTGCAAAGAAAAGCGAATGAGTAAAGAGCGTCTTACTAATTGAGTGCTCTTTGGCCTTGGTTGATATAAGATAGATTCAGGGGGACGATAAATGCCTGCAGCTCATTAAAGTCTTTAGCAGCCTGATTAAACACTGGAGGAGTGTGTGTGTGTTTGTGCATGTGTGTGTATGCATAACTATGTGTGTATAGTCCAAAAGTGCCTGGCTAGCATAGCTGCACGAACGCCGTTTGCTGGATCAACCATTCATGCTTTTGATTCTGTACTGACTGATGTGAGACCAGCTGCCAAAAAGACTGTCAGGATGAATAAGCAGCTGCTGTGTGGTATTCAGATTAGTTCAGATCACAGTCAGCTCTACAGCTCAACATGCAGCACAGAATGTTAAAACACCTGTTAATGTGAAACTGTGTGTGTGTGTGTGTGTGTGTGTGTGTGTGTGTGTCCATCAACTGCAGTGTATGTCTGTCTGAACTTACACTCTACTGGGAATGGATTTAATTTCACCTCAAATTTGAATGAACTATTACCCTGCCCCTCCAAAGGGGAAGCAAAGGGTAATGTTTTTGGTACTTTTTTTTTGTTCATTTGTCTGTTTGTTTATCAGCAACTTTACACAAAAACTAGTATAGACCACAGGTGTCAAACTCCGATCCTCGATGGTCAATGTCCTACATGTTTTGGATATTTCCCTTTTTCACATGATTCAGTTTAACCCTGAACACAAAAGGAACAAAATTAGAGAAAAAAATAAGAACATAAAAAAACAAAATGTAGTAAAATAAACCAAAAAGTATCAACAAAATTAAACAAACATATTTACAAAATTATGAATAACATGGAAAAATTTGCAAAAAAAAAAGACTAAAAATAACAAAAAATCTGAACTATAATGGATGGTTTAGTTTACATATTCAGAAAAAATTTACTGTTTTCCATTTTTCTTACTGTTTTTACTGAGTTTTGTTCATGTCAAAAATAAACTGTTCTGTGACAGTGCACCTTATAGTAAATACGGTAATCTTACTGACACTGAGTCAGGCGCTGAGTCATTTATTGAATGACAATAAAGGACATTTAAAAGGTTAGTTCGGTATTTTTCACATGAATCTGCATGGCATCACCGTCTATACTTTGGTGCACCCACAGTGACTTACCCTCGACAGTGTCCTGTGAGCTGAGTTCTGGTCCAGTTCTGTTCAAAGCAAAAGTAGTCCTGGCAGGTTTCCTGGCATCAACAACATAAAACATGTTTCTTCTCAAAACACTATGTGTTTCGATGAGTCATTTATTTGCGTAACAAAACAGTCACAGAACAAGAAGTTACACCTCGTAGTTGCGTGGAGCTACTTTCTCTCAATAGCGATCAATGTGTCACTGCTAACAGCGGCACGGTGGTGGAGCAGTTAGCGCTCTTGCCTCACAGCAAGAAGACACGGGTTCGATTCCCAGACCACGCGGGCCTTTCTATGTTTCTCTCCCCGTGTCTGAGTGCACCACCTCCGGGTGTTCCGGGTTATCCGGTTTCCCCCATCACCGAAAAAACATGTTTTGTTAGTGTAAAACTCCTCCAGCCAGGTAACTGACCATAAGCCTGGCTCCACATATGGAAATAGGTCCCAGGGTGCTGCCCATGGGAAAATAGAATTGCCTTTATTGTCATTGCACAGTAGTTACAACGGAATTATAATGTAATGGGGCCACTCTGCACCACATAGAAGTCAATAAATAAAATAACAAATTAAGAAACAATAAATAAATAACAGTGGAATAAGGGTAAAACATAATTAAAATACCATTTAAAAGTATTTTGGATGGCTTAAATGCAGAGGATAAATTTCGTTGTACAATTGCATGATGACATAAAGTATTATCTATCTCTCTAACAGTTGTGTGCCTTAGCAAACTACTTACATCAGTTGTTCGGCAGTGTTTGCTGCTGCTACGTGCAGGTGCACAGCTGTTAAGAGTGACAATGTGCATTGATCGGTATTGAGAGAAAGTAGCTCCAACCAATTACGAGGTGTGACTTACTGTTCCGTGAATGTTTTGTTATGCAAATAAATCACTCATTCGAACACATACTGTTTTGAGAAGAAACGTGTTATACTTTGTTGACCCCAGGACTACTTTTGCTTTGACCAAAACCGGACCAGACAGTCACTGTGGGTGCAAAGACGGTGGTGCCATACAGATTCATGTGGAAAATATCGAACTATCCCTTTAAGTCTCCTAATATTTCTACTAACATGAAACACATCTTTAAGTTAAAGTTTTCTAAAAGTAAAACCACATTTTTCTGTGACATGAACTAAAGCTTAAGTGTATGTTTCACCGTCGCCCTTAAATGCACCAGTTGTTCCTGACCTTATTTGTCTTGCTGCATGTAGGAGCAATAATCCATAAAGAGGCACTAGACCAGTAAATCTGCAAATATTTGTCCTTTAGGGAGTCACTGTAATCGACCTGTTCTGTCATTTATGGATGAATAACTGCTGAAGATAAAAAATAAAGTTCCTCTTTCTTTCAGTTTTTTTCTTAGAGGGTTCATTTGTAATTCGTCTGGTGAGGAAATCCACTTCAGGTTACACGCAAATCAAGACCATCAGAAGGGAATTACAGATGAGATCAAAGAAATTAATACTGTTCTAAATATGACTCAGTAGCTACAAAATTAAAAGAGTCGGATAGATGATAAACTGCCGCAGAAACATAATAATATCCTTGCAGGAGATTTGGACACAGAATATGTGATTAGTTTGTGCATTTGTCTCTGAAGAGCTTCTGTTACACACTGCACTGCATGACTGGGCCCGTTTATTTTGGACACAAATATCAGATCATTGGAAGAATCAGATCTGACACGTAGACATGCACTTAAGAAATGCCATAATCGAAAAACTGCGGTTTACACGCTTCAGTTCATTATTGGATTTTTTTTATTTATTTATTTATTTTGCAGTACATAGATTTAAACTTCCTGTTGTCTTCCACTTATGTTTGACTGGGCTTGTTTACGTGACTTTTTTTATTGCTGGTTTATATTATTATATGTATATTATATATTCATATAAACACCTAATTCCAGTTGGAAATGACTATTGTAAATTAAACTTAATTCTGCATAAAGTTCCTGGTTTATTCCACTGTTTTTATATTGTTTATTGTATTCCATCTAATTCTATGTTACTGAAATTTGATTGGTCTATATGTGATCGCCACTGTCTTATGTATGTGTGTGTGTGTGTGTGTGTGTGTGTGTGTGTGTGTGTGTGTGTGTGACCCTCCAGCACTAAACCAGTCACTTGTGTCAAATTTCTGAAATTAAGATTTTATATTTACCTGAAAGCTTATTAAAATTCCAATGATGTATAGATTGTACGATTCTGATATTTTTTTCAACATCGCCCTAGCAACAAGGCATTTGTTTTAATCAAAGGTTTTGTTTTCAAAGCCATGTTTTTACTGTATAATTACTGTCAGAGTCAGTTGTTGTCCTTCCTAAAAGGCATGATTTGAAGCACTTATGGTAGGAATTTCACAAAAAATACATTTTACTTGGATTTTATACATAAACTTCAAATTCAATCATTTTGACCCATGTAACATATTTGAGGTTATAGCGAGAAATACTGCTGTGAGACTGAACCACTGGTTTTGTGCTGGAGGGTAACATATATTATATATATATTCCTTTCATTATTTATTTATTTATTCATTTATCTATCTATTTATTTATTCATTATTTTAAACCTGTCATGTCCTTCGTCCGTAACAGTAGAATGTTCGTCTGGCTCCTTTTGCTGCTAAAGCTAATTAGCTTTGTCAATGGAGACTTCATACCGTCTATGATGCTCACCTTGGTTTAATACTGATTTTATTATAATTCACCTTTATTCAGAATTAAGCAGGAATAAAAGCCGTCATAGACACAGGGCCAATCAGACATGTTGCCCCTGGTGACCAGATGGTTTGGGTGCCTGATGGGGTGCAGTGGGATCAGATCAGTAACTTCAGGCAGGAATGATGCAGCACAGTCACGAAACAGATGCTTGAATTAAATCTGCTCTCTCCATGTTAGAGCGGCTCAGCGGGCGGTGGCGGGCTTTCTTTATTTAACCATATGGAGAGGCTTTCATTACGAACACTGACGGCAATTAGAGCAAAATGTGACACCGGGGTATGTATTAGCCATGTTTCCAGTGGCCCTGTGTGAATTCTGCCTTCTGTCTTTCAGAACTGGTTGGACCCCTCCAAGGAGATCAAGAAGCAGATGCGCAGTGAGTGTCTGATCCAAGGAGTTTGGCTGATAAACATTTTCATTTGCATTAGTGGAGTTTTAGATGTGCTGGCGTGCATGGTGACTTCTGAGATGACATCCCATCATAGCTGCTAATTACAGGAGGATGTTGTTTTTGTACCACAGACAAACTAGCATCAACAGGAACAGCCACATAATATTAGTTCATCTCCACTTGTCGTTGTCATCTCTCCACAGATTCTCCGTGGCTCTTCGCCTTCGCTGTCAAGTTCTACCCTCCGGATCCGTCCCAGCTGATGGAGGATATTACCAGGTAGAACGCACACAGATAGAACACAGACAGGTAGAACACAGACAAGTAGGACACATGCAGGTAGAACACACGCAGGTAGAACACACGCAGGTAGAACACAGACAGGTAGAACACAGACAGGTAGAACACAGACAGGTAGGACACACGCAGGTAGAACACACGCAGGTAGAACACAGACAGGTAGAACACAGACAGGTAGAACACAGACAGGTAGAACACAGACAGGTAGAACACAGACAGGTAGGACACACGCAGGTAGAACACACGCAGGTAGAACACAGACAGGTAGAACACAGACAGGTAGAACACAGACAGGTAGAACACAGACAGGTAGAACACAGATAGGTAGAACACAGACAGGTAGAACACAGACAGGTGGAACACAGATAGGTAGAACACAGACAGGTAGAACACAGACAGGTAGAACAGACGCAGGTAGAACACGACTACTACTACTACTACTATTACTATTAGTATTAGTACTACTACTACTATTAGTATTAGTACTCCTACCAGTACTACAACTATTACTATTAGTATTAGTACTACTACTACTACTACAACAACTATTACTACTACTACTATTACTATTAGTACTCCTTCTACTACTACAACTATTACTATTAGTATTAGTACAACTACTACTACTACTACTACTACTATTACTACTACTACTACTACTATTACTACTACGACTACTACTAACCATGATGATCTATTAATCTACATTACTGTACTTATTTTGAAAGCCCAGCTACTTTTTGTAAATTCCTGTCCTGGGTCAGATTGGATCAGTCAGTGGCCCAGGTTTGGTCTGCGGACCATATGTTTGACACCACTGCATTAGAGGATCAATAGTTCTGTAGCTTCTCCATTAATCAGAGGAATCACTATCATGTCATTTCTTTACATCATTTCCTGTATTTATTTTCCAGAGGATGTTTGTTGACATTAAACCAGTTTTCATGACGTATTTGCCTCCGTGTCAAAAGAAGCCAAATCCTTCTGCTTTTTGGGAGGATTAGAAATGGAATGCTCCTAAATGCGGTGGATTAACCTGCTGAATACTTGTTGCCGCTAGCCTTGGCTCCAGCTGCTCTGACTGCTTCTGTGTGCTGTCACAGATACTACCTGTGTCTGCAGCTGAGGGACGACATGCTGTCCGGACGTCTGCCCTGCTCCTTCGTCACCCATGCCCTCCTGGGCTCCTACACCGTCCAGGCCGAACTGGGCGACTACGACCACGACGACCACGGATCTGACTACGTCACTGATTTTCGATTTGCGCCAAATCAGACCCGTGAACTGGAGGAGAGGGTGATGGAGCTCCATCGAAACTACAAGTATTTCCTTGTTTTTAACCCTTTAATGCATACTGGTCACTATACTGTCCTAAAAAGCAAAAAGGCAGGAACTGCATTTTTTGGAGAAAAGTAGTTATTGTGTTTTTTGCAACATTCAAATCATTCTTTGTCATGTCATAAAATATCTCATCTCAAATGTCTGTCATTTTGGAGAGAATTGGTGGGTGTTTGTACAGTAACTGCAAAAAGTACGAGTAAAGCAAAACAAAAAGGCAGTAAAGACCATTACTGTGTTCTTACTAAAGTCCATTTAGGACCCTGCCCCAATAGTTTACAGTGAGTCCCTGTATTAGACTGAAACAGATTATGTAATTACCGTATTTTCAGCACTATAAGGTGCACTGTCATTGAATGGTTTTTATGAAGGTTTTTCATATATAAGGCGCATTAAGTGAAGTCAGAATCATGAGATAAAAAGTCTAAATTGTGAGCGGTGCTGTTCGGCCCCGTCGGGAAATAGTTTTTGATAGTAATGTGTGGGCAATACATTATCCCTTACAAAACCCACACAGACATGGGGAGAACATGCAAACTCCACACAGAAAGGTCTGGTGTGGGATTTGAACCAGGGTCCTTCTAGCTGTGAGGCGCGAGTGCTAATGCTAATGCTAAAAACTGCACCACCGTGCCACCCTAAGCTTGTTTTTAAATTTGTAATTTATATATTTTAATTTTAAGGTTGTTTTTACTCCTCATTCACTGTTTGTATTTTAATAATTGATTAGATTTCTATAGCTCTTTTCAAGGCACCCAAAAGTGCTTTACATTATTGATCCATTATTCATTCTCACTCACATTCTCACTCTGGTGGTGGTACACTACATTTGTAGTTACAGTTGTCCTGGGACAGACTGTCAAAAGCGTGGCTGCCAATTCGTACCTTAGACCACTACCAAACATTCACATACACCAGTGTGAGCACTAGAGGCTAGGAGGGTGAAGTGTCTTGCCCAAGAACACAACAGACTGACTAGGACAGAGAGGAATTTGAACCGCCAGCCCTTTGGTTAGGAGAAAATCTGCTCTACTTCCTGAGCCATGGCCACCCTAATGTCATTGTACTTGTTACAATCACAAATAAAGTCTATTCTAAAACCCTATAAACCACTGAACTAAGAGCAAACATATAAAACACTATCAATAATTTAACCCGTAAAGACCCAGGGCTACTTTTGTGGTAATTCCTCAATAAAATTTCCACTCTCTTTAACTTTTCTTAAGTAACTTATTACCATTTATTTTAATCTTATCCACTGTATTTTGCATTTTTTCAGTGAAAATCCGTTTTTTTTTTCTCAATAAAACGTTGCATCTGCAGATATCAGAAAAATCACATAACACTGTTTCCATCAGTTTTCTGTGTGAAATCATCAGATAAGTGCAGTGTATATAGATGATGGATGCTAGTGCATTCCCATGCCATCTGTCATTGACATGTACACAGTGTAAGATTGGCCAAAGGGAGAACACACTCAAACAGCTTTCACTACACTCTGATTTGGCATCATGTATTGGCAAACATCCAAACATGCTTGGGGGAACGGAAGGAAGAAATCTGAAATTGAATGTATCAACACATTACTAGAGTAATTCTGCTCCTGCTGTGTCTGATTATGAGTTTATTATTTAAGAAGAGCTGTTGATGTTAGTTGGAGATATAATTGATATGTTTTTCCACAGGGGGATGACTCCAGCAGAGGCCGAAATTAACTTCTTGGAAAATGCAAAGAAACTGTCCATGTATGGAGTGGACCTCCATCATGCTAAGGTTGGTGTTTCTTGTTATTTTAATTAGCTGAAAATGGGTTTTGCAGATGTGTGGTGTGTTATTCATTAATAATTTCTTTCCCTCTCTTTCTTTGGGGACCATTATCCACTGCAGGATTCTGAAGGGATCGACATAATGCTGGGTGTCTGCGCCAATGGCCTGTTGATTTATCGTGACAGGTTGAGGATCAACCGCTTTGCTTGGCCAAAGATACTGAAGATCTCATATAAAAGGAGCAACTTCTATATCAAGATACGACCTGGAGAGGTAAACAGAACTGACTTTTATGGAATAATAAAAAATAATAATATATATATATGTATATATATATATATATATATATATATATATATATATATATATATATATATATATATATATATATATATATATATGTATATATATATATATATATTTCATAGTGAGGGTGGTTACATGTGTGAGGTGATTTATGCACCTCACACGTGGGTCTTTTTAATATTCAGCACTCAGTCTTGCATGGTCAGACCAACCTCCATCTTCCTTAACCCATTATTATTCTGGGAAGAAACTATGTGTCTTGTTTGCATAAGAATCTATTGTCATTCCTGGGGTTGCAGATGCACTTAAACACTGAGTTTACAGTCGACTCCAACTTAACCCATAAAGACCCAAACAGTGAATAAACTGTTTATTACCTGTTGATCCACTCCTTTTAATACATGTCAGCAATGATTGTAAAACACAGTGTCATCTTTTCATGGTCATCAGATATGACCAAGTTGGAAGTTCAGAGACTCCATAGTTACCGTGGAAACCCATGGAGTTGGATCAATGACAGTGGAATGAGTGGAACTTTATTTTTCAGTAAATGATACATTTTGTTGCAAAAGTCACTTTTTCTGCAGTGTTCACTGTTCTGATACAATAACACATGAATGTGAAGGGTTTGGAGTGCCTCAGGGTTGTCTTCTGGGTCCTGTTTTCTTTGTATATGTATATGTATATTGGACATTAACATTTTTAATCACATTAATCATGTTGATGGATTAATTTGTATTAATGTATTAATTTAGACAGCCCTAGTTTCTGGCAATCCCACTTCTCAGATGTGACACTGAGCAGATGTGGTGCCAAAGCCAACTGGATTTGTGGAGCCTTTGTATGCAAGGAGACAAACCTTGACATGGAAAGGATTTAGGAAAAGAGTATATTGTGGGAATAAAAATAGCATAAATTAATGTACAGATGCTAATCCAGGACGTGACTGGGTCAAGGATAAAAATGCTCATGTATTCTGCAAGTTACTACTGATAAAAGTACAAAAAGTGTGGGACAGGAAAGCAAAAATATGTATTTTACATCATACATTTCATTCCAGATAGAAGGACAATGTGTTGGATAAAGTGTGAAGAACAAATTGCAGTAAAAACAAAGTCACAGATGAAAAGTAAAACACAGAAATAGAAAAAGGAATAGATAATAAAAATAACAAAACAAGTTAAAATCCTAAAATTGTAACTGCTATAAATAAACTATTAACAAGGTTAAAAAAAACCCTCAATAAATAAAATTACATGAAAGCAAATCAAGTGAAATATCAGAGGGTTTAAGGAAAAATCTTTCACAAATCTGTCACAAAAATCCAAAGAGTGTTTGTCAGTAAATTAAACCACACTGACAACATCCTCACTTTAAAAGTATCATGTGGCTCTGATCACTGGGTTTTTATCTCTAAAGTAAAATAGTTAATTTACTGCGACAGAAAAAAAGAAATTACCCCATCGCCTTTAATTCCCATGGAACCATTTGTATCATATTTGCTACATTAGGTCCTGAAACCTCTATCTCATCTTTGCTCCTGGTGGATTATCACCCTCCTGCAGCTGATAGATTGGCTTTTTCCTTTTCTTTTTGTGCCTTTTTCCAATACGGCTACTTTCATTATATTATTACACTTTTTACAGGAAAATGTTTAAGAATTTTCAATAAGTTAAGAAGAGCATATTGTTATTGTTTTTTAAATAAGTACTTCATGTACTGAAATAACACAGTTATTTGATCATTGGTTTTTTATAGTACAGTTAAATGGGGTTAAAAATGTATATACTTTATGGAAAAATGCCCAATGTATGAAATGTGATATAGAAATGTAGAATAAAAGTATTTTTTGTTTGTTTTTAGATTAATATTTATACTGTAATTTGATTGAAAAAATAAATTATGGTGCCATTCAATGAAAATAAGAAGGCTGTAAAAGTTTTATTAAAAACAAACAAAAACAAAACTTAAATCTCCTGTATTTTTAAAAATGTTATAGATAAATGTACTTTTGTAGCTCAACTTAATGTTGTATATCAGAAACAAAATGATACAGCAAAATGTGTCATTTGAGTTACGTTAAAATAAAGAATAACTATTTAATTCCCCGAAAATTTCATTTTTTCTGCTAGTTTATACTGGATCAGGTTTTACAGACTTAAAACACATTCTTATTTCCAGTGTGTAGTTCCAGTTCAGATGATAATGATACAAATAAATGTGTGATGTGACAAGATGTTATTTTCCAAAATGCTGAGCGCTGTTTGTTTTTAAAGTCATTTCTATCATTTCTCCAGTTTGAGCAGCAGTTGGTGATGTTTGTCATAAGTGTTTGTGTTTCCAATCTAAGCACAAATCCATGTGCATGTTATGAATAAAACTGTACTTCCCTGAGCCTCGTACATCCGGCCCTGCTGGTCCTCAGGGCCCAGATCGATGCGGTGGCCGTGGTCATTGTGCAGTGCAGCTCTGCAGCTTATCCTCCACGCTGAGCCTCAGTGTGACAGACTGTCTGGGCCAGACCCAGTCAAGTGACAGAGCCGCACAGTGAGCCTGTGATCCAGCCAAATAAAGAGGCCTTTAACAGTCGCTGCAGCTGCAGCCTCAGCCAGAACACACGGATAAAGAGTGTAAATATAGAGCTGTGAAATAGTTTTCCTCCCGTTTGCTCCCAATGTCTGAACATCTGAGCTTATCGTTTCTCTGCCTAGATGTACTCGTTCCCCTGCAGTCAGCAAAATCCATATTCTGTATGTATTTGTCTGTAGTATTTTGACCTTTTCTCTACATATAGTAGTGTTTATTTCTGCACTAAGTAACAAAGGCTTCATCCACTGGGTTCAAATTACATATATGATTGTGTTTTTGTTGCAAAAAACTTTACTCAAACCAGAAAATTTCAGGATTTGTTTAACCCTTTAACACCTAACACATGATTCCAGGTAAAGGTGGTGCAGCTTTACTTTGAATTGCCATCTGCACAGGATATATATATATATACACACACTTTGTATACATTGTCTTGCTGTGGGTCAAAGGATAGGATCTTACTCCTGGTCTATAAAGAACTTGGACCCAAATACATCCTGACCTGCTGGTTCACTATGAAGCATCCAGAGCCCTGAGGTCATAGGTCAACAAGGACAGCTTTACTGTGTGTTCCCAAAATCAGAACCAAACAAAGTGAAGCATCATTCAGTTGTTCAGCTCCTCACCTGTGGAACAAACTACCTGAATACCTAAGGTCTGTGAACAACTGTCAGTTAATTTAAATCAGGCCTGAAAACATTACTGTTCACTGGAGCTTTTACATAAATTCTTAAATGTTTTCATGTCTCTTATTTTAATTGTCTTCTAATACATTTTAATCTTCTTATGTTTTATGTAAAGCACCTTGAATTGTCCTGTACACAAAACGTGCTGTACAAATAAATGTGCCTTGCCTTCTTTTTGCTTTATTTATTATTATTTATTATCTCTGTACACCTGTATCATACATTCAGAACACTCACTACAGACACGTTGGGGGTTAAAGGGTGAAACATTTACCCACTTCTAATCTCATGTACCTCAGTCTTTTTCTCTTTGTCTTTCTCCTTCATTTACAGTATGAACAGTTTGAAAGTACCATCGGTTTTAAGCTTCCAAACCACAGAGCTGCCAAGAGGCTGTGGAAGGTCTGCATCGAGCATCACACATTCTTCCGGTAAGAATCGATCTGCTCCCGTGGTTGTCGGGCTTCCCGTTCAATTCCTATCAAAGCAAATAAAGCAGTTGTGTGTGTGTACGGCTTCATCAGCTGCAGCCACATTCAGCTCCTTTTCCAGTGTTGTGTTAGTGTTGTGATTACCTACGGACAACAGACGTACAGGAGCTACCAGATGAACTCTTTCACCAGCTGAGTCATCGATAATCAGCCTCTGAGGCGTTCATGCACAGTCCATCCCAAACCCATTTTAAAGGACACAGTCATTTAGACTCCAGCTGTAAAATGATATAAAAATGCTAAATACTCAGACATGGTTATTTTTCATAAATACACTCGGCATTAATAAAAACTTAATGCTTTTTTTTTTTTTTTTTTACACCCATTGTGCGAGTTTAATAATAGTATTTTTTTCATATTAACTCAGCTGGGAATTATTGGCTGTACAATCCTAAACACAAAATGTAATGAATGCAGTGTATTTATTGCACGATCAAGTATTCAAATATTGAAAAGAAAATATTACAATACAAAACTGAAAATGATAGCAGTCAATATCTGGTATGAGCAGTATTTACCTGGACACAGGCTGGACAATTAGTGGAACAATCTGGAAGATGAAAAGTAAAACCACTAAATCAAACAAATAACACATTAAATAATAATAATAATAATAATAATAATAATAATAATAATAATAATAATAATAATAATAATAATAATAATAATAATAATAATAATAATAATAATAATAATAATAATAATAATAATAATAATGAAACAATATGGTTAGGAAATATGACAAGATGATTGTATTATTATTTCATTATTATTCAACTCAAACCTTTTTTTAAGTCAAGTTCTTAAATGCTGATTGGCTCAAGTTTCCAAGATAAGCCTGGGATCAAAATGCGAAATTTTACTTTTCGTTTTATTGATTATTTTGGTCATTTCTGGTCATCTTTATCACCATCTAATAACATTGGTCTCCAAATAAAATACTTCTGGAATAAAACTAATGAAATGTTCCCCCATGTGTGATGCTGATAAAGAAAATTCAAGTCTTAAATGCTGTTTGGCTCAAGTTTCCAAGATAAGTCTGGGGTGAAAATGTGAAATTATTAGAATGAACAAGAGAATAGGTTTTAGTCCAAAGGAATATTGGCATCAGATCTACTAGATCTACCTTAAAACACTGTCTGCACATTATGATCCATTCACTTTACAGGTTCTTTCTAGTGGAATATTTACTAATCCATTGTATACATGTACATAAACCAGCATATATGTGGAATAACGCACCATCATATATATTAAAAACATGAACTAACCAGCACTTTTGTCAGTTATTTTCTGATTCATCTTAGCACATTTAATTAGATGAGAAAATGTTGAGCTCATTCATCTCCTACATTACAGGACCTGTCATGTGACTATTGCAAACATGTACATTGCGATGTCAATGCTTAAAGAGTATATTGTGCAGCTCCATCCAGGAGGTACCTCGCCTTCAACTGTTGGTAGCTGGTACAGGTCCAGTATCCCCACAAACCCCCTCCCAGTTCAAAACAGTGGATGACTCGGTACATAATGTCCTGTCTTGTTATACCTGGTTAGTTTAGTAACACTAGGAAAGTAGCACTCTATTTATTTTTCACCAACTTAGCTAGGATTTTTGTCTGTTGCACATCTGCACTTTAAGTAAACACATGTTTCATGTGAAGAATTGACAATAAAACTGACTTTGAAAAAAACACAGTTCACAAAAACAATTAGTGAATGACGTCAGTGCTACACAGGCTCCTCACTATCTTGATGTTCCAGTTGTTTGCCTCCTGTCTTGATCCTTTTTGTGTCTTTTTTTTATACAAATCAGTCCATCATTGTTACTGTTGTTTGGTCTGATCTGTAGAGCTTGGTGGGATGACGCTTTAATCCTCATTATTATGTGAAAACTCAGAGCAGTCAGCCTTATTAAAGATCCTCCTTTTAATAATATTCCTGATTCTAAGTATTCCCGTTAAAAACAACAACAGATTAAATAATATTGACATGAAAACACTGTGTGTGGAGATGTTAAGACAGGAATTTCCTGTACTTTAGTTATTTTAAACAACTTGTAAAGAAAGACTGTGACCAGCAATGAAGATATACGTATGTATCTAAAGAAATATTTTTTGTCTGAGATTCACTCAACTGTTGTTGTTTCTTCTTTATGAAAAACAAGAGAAGACTGATATTTATCAAAACAGCTTCAAAGTCTAATAATGATAATCACAGTTTGTTGATCCTCTCTGGAGGCTGGAGGGCAGTCTGCAATCTGCTTGGAAGAACTTTTTTTCTCTTTTCTGTAAAAAGTGATGATCATTATTAGACTTTTGAAGCAAACTGTTTTTGCCAATTTGTGAAGAAGCATGTGTCGCACTTCACTGACAAGTGATGTGTTTTTAATTGTTTACAGACAATAAGACAGCCACAGAAGCTGAAGAAATACACATAAGGATGCACTAACAATATAATTTATAGGACCAATGCACTGTTTGTGTTTTTCATAGAAGCAGTGAATGATAACATTGCTATACAATATTTTTTTGTTTTGTGTTTTAGACAGTATCTGCTTCAGACATTAAATGTGCAAAATCTTACACATTTTAATAAGATGATAGATAGATAGATAGATAGATAGATAGATAGATAGATAGATAGATAGATAGATAGATAGATAGATAGATAGATAGATAGATAGATAGATAGATAGATAGATAGATAGATAGATAAGTAGATAAGTAGATAGATAGATAGATTCCTATCAACAGCAGAGCTAGACACACAGACATGTGAGCAGGTCAAAAAACACACACTCAACTGGCCCCAGTCTACTACACATGATCCCCTTAAGCACCGCCCCCTCCCAATCTCTCCACCAATCCTCCGTCCACACACCCTGATTGACATGACCTGCAGCCAGTAAATGACAGAGAGGGGCACAACTGAGGCCGGTACAAAACCACAGCGTACTAAATTAAATAGCCCTTAAAACATATGTATTGTATTTGAACACGAAGCCCATCCTATTTTATTTAATTAGAATAATTTATCTTAACAATCGTCAGCAGCCTTTAAAATTCTAACTAAGATGGCGGCGCGCAGAAACACAGCAGCTCAGTGCTCCTGAATCCGTGTGTGTGGCTGCTCGTTATATGTTTTTGTGAAAGGATATGCCTGAGTTTGGGTGAGATAAAGATCCCGTACCATCGAGACGAACTCTTGGATATCGGAATAAGACGACAAATCCCCATCACAAATGACTTTAAAACTTGCATCGAATCCCAGTAACTATAGCGCGAGCACCGGACTCTCCGTGGATGGCCCTTCCCGCGAGGCGACTCCGGAAGCGGCGGAGAGAGCGTAAACAGAAGAGGAGCTGCCGAGCAGGTTACCTGGGTAGGTTAAAGAGAGCACAGACAACCGCTACCCAGCCTCTTCGTAGCAGACACCATGTCCCTGTGCAACAAAATGGATGAATTGAGGCTGGATTTAACAACCGGCACAGCTACCCGAAACGCCTGCGTGATGATTATCACAGAAACCTGGCTTCACCGTGGGATCCTGGACAATGCTATAAGCTAGCTGCCGCGCTCCATCGCAGTGACCAGAACGAAGAGTCCGGTAAGAGCCGTGGCGGTGACTTATGTATTTGCACAAACAATAGCTGGTGTACATATGCCACCATCATAGACAGACACTGCTCTCCGGACCTGGAGTCAGTCCCTATCGGTTAAATATAGACCATTCTACCTCCCACGGGAGTTTTCTGTGGTTATTGTGACTGCGCTATACATACCACCCGGCGCTAATGCTAAATTAGCACGTAGCCACCGGCTAACTATCAACAAACAACAGGGTGCATACACGGTGCCAACATATCACCACCAGGATCCTCACAGACCCCAGTCACCCCAGTCATCACCTGTTCTCTCTGTTGCCCTCAGGGAGGCATTATACGGCACTCAGAGCCTGCACCTCCAGACTCAAAAACTGTTTCTTTCACCAGTACAGCCATAACTGTACTTAATACCCCACACCAGTAATCAGAACCATATTACTATCTCTGCCTCTGTCTCCCTCTTTTTTTCTGTTTTTATACCTACCTATCTACCTGTCTACCTACCTGTCAATCTACCTACCTCTCAACTTACTGACCTATCTGTCTGTCTGTCTATATAAAATTTTAAAAAGTCTATTTAAATAGTACTTTCGAGCCCCTGTTTTTTTTTATATCATATGTTTTAGCAGTCTTTTTATGCAGTTATTTTTATCATGTAGAATGCCATTCTGCATGTGTGTGGAAAGTGTTTGTTCTGATACTATTGTTTCGCATTCAGGATGGCACATATTAACGTTGTTGCATCTATGCAATGACAAATAAAGTCTATTCTATAAATTCAACCCCACATCATCAGAGTAGCGTTGGGTTGCCAACCCTGTCCCAGAAAGTAGTGGTTCTGATTGGCTAATGTCACATTTTGACCCCAGACTTATCTTGGAAACTTGAGGCAATATTTCATTAGTTTTATTCCGGAAACATTTTACTTGTAGACCAATGTCAGACTAAATGGACATTATATCTTGCAGTGCCTTTTTCCCTGAAGCTGATGTGTTTTCTGCACTTTCACTTTTTAATTCTCTGTCCTGAAAGCATTACTGTGACATTCTGGAATAACTGCAAAATCCACACCTTCAGAAAACTACAGCTGCACAGTATTTCATATTCTGTCAGATGGCTTTTAACACTTTTTACTCTTTTGCTCATTACACACAGCTTTATTTATACTTATCAACACCGCTGGTCTTTCCATGAAGTGTTGATGCACTCTGGAGGGGAATTAGAAGCTGTATAATTAAGAATCCTCCACAGTGGATTTGCTTACTGCCTCTTCAGGATGTTTATTCTAAATGAGCTCATTTTCTTCCTTCTCAGGTTGGTCTCTCCAGAACCTCCTCCGAAGGGCTTTTTAGTTATGGGTTCCAAGTTCCGTTACAGTGGGAGGACTCAGGCTCAGACCAGACAAGCCAGTGCCCTCATAGACCGTCCTGCCCCACACTTCGAACGATCCACTAGCAAAAGATACCTGCTGTCCAGGAGCTTGGATGGAGGTATGTCAAACAATCAGTACCACTTGTTCCCAAAAGAATCAAGACCTTCTAAACCACACAAGATCATCTAAACCAGGGGTGTCAAACATGTGGCCTAGGCGTCAAATGTTATGCCAAAGGTTCCAATGCGGCCCCTGGGATGAATTTTCAAAGTGCAATAATTCCAAAGTCATGGCTGTGGAACTCATTTTAGTTCAGGTTCAACATACAGACCAATATTATCTAGAGTCAAATAACATAAAAACCTACAAAAAATAATGGGTTTGATGTGAAAAACATTTTACATTTTGCACATGTGTGGTCAAATTTCATTAGTTTTATTCCAGCAGCGTTTTACTTGTAGACCATGGCACAGTTGGGGTGAGGGGATTGTCCAATGACCGAAAGGTTTGAGGTTCAAATCCTGCTCCGTTCTAATCAGTTCATTGTGTCCTTGGCCAAGACACTCCTTGCCTCCAGTGTCACTCACACTGGTGTGTGATGTTTGGCTGCCATGCTTCTGTCATTCTACCCTAGGGAAATTGTGGATACACATGTAGTTCACCACCACCAGAGCGAGCATGTGAGAGTGAATGAATAATGGATTACTAATGTAAACCGCTTTGAGTGGCCAAAAAAGTGCTATATAAATCCAATTATAATTAAGAATAATAATAATATTAATAATAACTGACTAGGGCAGCACGGTGCTGCAGTGGTTAGCATTCGTGCCTCACAGCAAGAAGGTCCCTGGTTCAAATCCCACACCAGACCTTTCCATGTGGAGTTTGCATGTTCTCTTCAAAGACATGCACTGATAGGTTAATTGGTTAATATAAATTGTCCATAGGTGTGAATGTTAGTGATTGTTTGTCTATATATGTTCAGCCCTGAGATGAACTGGTGTCTCATACAGGGTGTACCCCACCTTTGCCCATTGTAGCTGGATTAGACCCCCTGTGACCCTAATGAAGATAAAGCGGGTTCAGATGACGAGGTAATAACTGAATACTTGTTTCAGCAGAGTTCTCACGACCTGTGTCGTCCATGTGTGAGAACCACGACAGCCTATCACATCGCAGCATCAGCGAACAGCGGCGCCTCCGCAGCCCGTCCATGGACGAGCAGGAGACGGAGCTGGAGCCCAGTTTGGAGCAGGACGAGGAGGAGAGGGAGCAAGAACAAGATCAGGAGATGATGCAGGACAGTGAGAACGACGGGAACACCACCCCGAGCAAAAAGAAAGAAATCATGGTACTCGAGGTTTTTCTTGTTCTTTAGTAAAAGATGTTTGTAGAAGGGTGAAATGATTCAATGTGTCAGAGTGAACTTTAGTCGCAGGAGTTGAAGGTCTTGGTATAAGAAGGCGCAGTGCAAGCGGCTCAGGGCAGTTGAAGCTTATCCTGCTGGAGCATAACGCTGTCGTTGCTTTGGTGGATTTAGCACTTACTAACTCTTCTCCTTTCACTCCTATTCACTTGGGCTTAAATGCTTACACTGCACTGCTTATAAATCCTGCTTTACAGTTTTTAACCCTTTCTCATTATGCCGAGAAACACAACCACAAGCTCTTCTGTTGCTAACCTGCTTTTTCTTTTTCGTTGTTTTTACCTCCTGCTGGCCAAAAGGAGGAGGCTGGGTCACCAGTTGACAGTAAACAGGAGGTATATGGTGTCTGGTTTCCGTCTGTTTATCCGTCTGTCTATCTTTATCCATCCATTTGCTTCCTTATCGTCCAACTCTTACTGCCTGTCCTCAAGTGTATTTGTCATTCCAGCAGTTCCAGACAATACTGTAATAATACAAAAAGGAGGAAAAAAGACGTACTGCATTGCACCACAAAAACAAGAGATCCTGCATCGGCTGCATTGGCTGGGTCAGCACTAGTACTTAACCAGCAAATAAACTCGGAGAAGTTTGACCATGGTCTACTTAAATAAATTATGACAACAAAGTGACAGTTAAAATAATTGAATAGATTCCAACTTTGAATAAAAACTATTGATTTTATTAAGTACATTTAGAGATAATTAAGTCCAAAATAATGAAGTTATTTGTTGAATTATTTTGGATTTGCTTCATATTCCAAATATCTGCAAACAAAATCATGTAGACTTACTAAGGTGGAATCAATTCATATTCCTAAATATCTGGATGATATTGATTCATACATTGTTGAATTTACTGATAAAATATAATTAATTTCTACTCTGTCATTTTCAGCTGATATTATTCAAACAAAAGTGAGTCAAATGCAATTGATAAATAATTAAAATGTCATTAACTCAACATAACGATATACCAAACTGTACAAAGTCTTTTTTTCCATGTAGAGTTTCATAGAATTTATTTTGTTAATATTATTTAAGACCAGTCAGAGTTCAGCCGACATGCAGCAGGTTTGATGGCTACACTGGAGACAGCTTAGGATTGATTTCACAGAAATATTCCACTGAACCCCAGGAATGTCAACTGGGTTTATTTTGATGACTAGATTATTTATGAATGACAAAAATGTCATTCATAAATAATCTACAGAATGTTTAAGCATTGTAACACATATCCCTCTATTATCGATTTGCTTTGGAATAGTAGTGGAATGCTAATACTGTATATATTTTCCTTAAGTTTAACCCTCTATTATTAAGGGAATTCACAACAAAAAAGAATTACCTTTTCATTTTAAGTGTATTAAGGCCTTAAATGAATTTCCTTTGCTCACATTACAGAATTGATCTTTGAACTTTATTTTGGAGTGCCCTTTTTTGTTTATTTTTTTTATAAATGTCTTTGTCCCGTTAAGGTATATATATATATATATATATATATATATATATATATATTTTTTTTTTTTTTTTTTTTTTTTTTGACGAATTCTAAATATAAAAAACTATTAATAAAAGAACAATGGCTTCATTATCCATGAACATATTTGACTGAAAAACAGAACATTTTATATCAGAATGATTCTAAAATCATAAAAATATTCATAAAAATATTCAAGTTAGTTATGAATTCTGAAAAGTTGATGAACATAAGGTTGAATGGATGACGACAAATGAAATGTGGTTTAAGAGGTGGCGATTAAGTGTCCTTTTTTTCAGAGTGAGGTAGGATTTAAAAAAAAAAACAAAAAAACAAAAAAACTTTTTAGCTGTTTTAAAGAAGACTTTGTAGATTGGTAGATTTTTTTTTCTTAATCTTTTTTTACTTAATTCAAACAAAAAAAAATATGACAATGGAACAAGTGAAAATTATCGTGGTAAGATTTGTTAAAATAGGATTTTCAAGATCTGTTGTTTATAAATGAGTTCTTTATGTCACACTGAAAAGTTACTTTTAGGTGATTATGTCTTATTTTAAATGCGATGACATATTTGGACTTGAAAAGAGAAAGTACACTTGGTACAATTTAGATTTTTTACAGTGAACTAAGACAGAACTGGATTAAAACCGTGCAGCAAAGACATTTTCTTTTTCAATATCAAACATATTATGATAGAATGTGACCAAATAAGAATATTTTCTCCCTATAAAACTGCCATTACTCAGGTATATAAACTCCTATATTTTTCTTTTTAGTTTACAGTGAATAGCTGAGTAAAGAGTTGATTAAAAAAAAAAAATACCAAAATACCTGTCAAATATTTTTTTCAGAGCAATTAAATCAGATAAAAAATGCAGCCAAGGCCAAGATGAGATCAACACCGTCAAAAAGGATATTGAGGCTGGTCTAAAGAGTGCTCTTGAGTCCTATAATGATAATTCAAGGTGAGGTACAGATGGAGTTGGCCTTGTTTTAATAAAACATCAGCTCTATTTCAAACATCAAATGTGAAATTTACCAAATGTTTCACCTTTCTGATGAATAAAGAAGAACGCTTAACATCACCAGTGAAGCACCACAATATCCCTGTCATCTATTTCAACTCAAAAAATGTTCTTGACGTTCTGTTATGATTGAAAACCATTTGTTGTCTAGTATAATATATATATATATATATATATATATATATATATATATATATATATATATATATATATACCACCAAGGAAGAAGATCATAAAAGTGACAACACCTCTGCTATTATCTTTTTTTTGGACACAACATTTTAGGCAAATTAGATTTTTTTTTTTTTTAATTGTATTAACTGTTACAGATTCTATTTTACACAAATAATCCTCATCATGTTTCAGAAATACTTTGGTATTCATGTAATAATTTTTTGAAAACATGCTCAACCAAACAATAGGGATGATAGTAAAGGGTCATGAAATGCTAATGCTAATGATACAAACACAAAGAGTTAATACATCTAATTTGAACCATGTCACAAATTACGTTGGTAAGATCGGTGAAGGAGTAATGTTTGAGTTTTAATACTTGAGTTAAATTTATGGTCAGTAAACAAATAAATATATCTATGTTTTATTTTATAATAGTCCCTGTGAAGTGGGAAAAAACAAAAACAATTTTTGTTTTTATTGTGATTTTTTTTGTACTGTGACCAACAAAGGGTTAAAGTTTCACTTTTGATGAGTTGAAAATTGACTAACTTTGCTTTAATAACTTTATTAGACCATATACACCCACCCATGGGCCACGTGTTCATATTTTTCTTCAACCTCTTCTTCATCTGTCTAATAATTACAAAACACAGCTGCAACTTACTGTGATCAAAAAAGTAAACATCCAAGTAAAATAAAATAAAATAAAAGATCCATTTTGATTGAGACCAGCATGTGTTGTTGGACCAGCTCTGGACTGTATGCCTTTAATCATAGGTTTGGTCAGGTTCTGGGTCTAATGTATGCAGGCACAAACTGTTGTGGATTGGACTTGAAAAACTAAAATGCAGCTAGGGAAGTTGTTTACTGTATTTTCTGAACTATAGGATCCACTGGATTATAAGCCACAGTGTCAATTCTTATTGTTATTATTGGTTTTTTTTTTCATATATAAAGCGCACTGGAGTATAAGGCAGATTTAGCGAAACAAAACAGTCAGATAAGTCAGTCAGTCAGACTTTATTAAACGCGTTCCCAATGATTCTCACATTTGTTCAAACGTCAATGAGCGAATTCACCATAACTCCAAACCTTATTGAGTTGGAACAAAACACACTCTTATTTTGCTGAATCCAACATTAGTGTATTCACAATAACGGTCAAAATTGTTCAGTTATAACATATAAGACACAAAATTCAGTCCTTATACACACACTGTATTATTATGGTGAAGTACAGTATGTTTTACTCTGCGCTGTGTACGACACAAAATCAGTTAAAAGTCAAAAAGCACAACCAGAATTAATCTATATATATATATATATATATATATATATATATATATATATATATATATATATATATATATATATATATATATATATATATATATATATATATATAGCGCTTTGGATTATAAAGTGCAATGTTGTTTTTTGAGAAAATTAAATGCTTTTAAGTGCATCTTATAGTCCGGAAAATACAGTAAATAAGGTCAGAATTGAAAAACATTTTCATATGATCTCTAAAATTTAGGACACTAACTAAAATGCACACAGTGTAAACAAAAGGAAATGACTAATGTCAGAAAATGTTGATTTATATTAGGTGTCTTCAGATGCATAAAGTGATAAAATATGTCATCAGTGATATTTAGGGCGTATTCACGTAGTAAAGTCCGGACCAAGGTTTGGACCAGAACCTTTCTTGTGCCTTTTCACACTGCACTTATAATCCGGACTTTCTTTACAGTCTTCATTCACACTGTATTGAATCAAGTGGACCAACGGACTTTAGAACGGCATGTCGTCAATGCATGTACAGTGTGTCTCTATACTCGACCCTGATTGGTTAATAGATGAGCGCGCTACACTGTTGCAGGAAATGGACCCAGTTACTAGTTTTCTGAGTATTTTGTAATTCAGGTCACTGTGACGTAATTGGTCCGATAGTCCGGACTTTCCTAAAAAGACGTTTCACACTATGCACCAGCGAACCTTGGTCCGGACCGAGACTACCTCCTCGGCTCGGACCAAAGACTCGGTCTTTAGTCCGGACCAAGGTTCGGGGGAGCATTCACACTTGTCAATAAGGTTCGAACTTACCTGGAAAGTCCGGATTTTCTGAGTGCAATGTGAATAGGCCCTAAGTCTTACTTTTCAATAGCATCCTCAAAGTATTCGTTCATCTGCATGTACTGTATATTGTGTACAGTGTTGTACCCGAATGAGTTTATTGAACGATCGTTCACGAACGATATCATATTTTTAACGAACGTGAACGACTCGTTCACTTTTGCCAAATGAACGGGAAGTTGTGAACGAGGTTATTCTGGCATTTATTGAACTGCTCTCTTATGTAGTTCACATTTTGTTCTTATCACGTTGCAAACAACCAAGTTTTCAACAAAAGAAAAATACCAGGTCCTGCGAAAAATAAAAAATAAATATTTTGCGTGAAAAAGTTTTAAGTCACGTAAGTGGTTGGGTCCCATCATGCCTCTCGTCTTTATTCTCATCTTTATTTACCTGAGCTAGCCCTAATTTGATTTACACTCTGGAGTTACTTGTAATCCGGAAACTACGGATAATGTTTAATTTTGCAGGATTCCAATTATGTCTAAGTTAATTGTAATTCAGTCTTAAGTTAATTGTAGATTGTGAAAACTTTTCAAATGTTTTGCACTATAAATATGGGAACATTAAACAGTTTGCTCTCTAAATATTTGTAAGTAGTATTTTTAAGTAGTTTAAAAACATTTTCTCGGATGGTTATGGTATATTATTGAGTCCTATAAGGCATAAAATGGGATCAAAACACAGCATTATCATAGATGTCATTTTTGTATTATTCTGAACAAATTTTGGCAACATAAGTTTACAATAATAACACAAAAAAAAGAACGAAAAAGTTCATTTTGGGATCCATGAACTTCTAGTTCATAATTTGGAAGAATGAACGATGAACTGAACTAATTGATATTGAGTAACGTGAACTGAACTTTGAACTAGTTCCTAATCGAGGTGAACTTTCCCAACACTGATTGTGTCGAATACAGATGAGTGTTGCTCTGTCTGGATGAACACCCCTCTGAAGTGGAGGTAAAGGGTATTTATTTTGGTTTGTTTGTGCTTAACACTAACAATAAACATGTTCATTGAATTCATACCAAATTGTTTTGAGAGATCACCACTAGTGATCCAGAATAAATCGCATTACATTTTACAAATGAACTCGTATATAAGGCGCCCTGTGGTTTTTTTGAGAAAATTAAATGTTTTTAAGTGTGTCTTATAGTCTGGAAATATGGTATTTAGTTTTGCAGGTATTGGTAGGTATGGGTTTAGAAAAGTGGACCCATGCAGGACTCTGATTTATGTAATAAAATAATCCATTGTGAATTTATGTTTTTTTTTTTTAATTTTTACTGAATTTGTTCTTCTCTTGGTTATAAGTGAAACACAAAGCACAATAAAAGTCCGAAGCATGACCAGAATAAGGACGTCACAACCCAAAATATAATAACTGCCAATAACGTAATAACTGTCAATGACATAATAATTTGGGCCCATTTGAAACGTAATAAAGCCAATAACAATATAATTTCTCTACCAATAACGTAATATGGTATTACATTATCGGCAGGTTATTATGTTATTGGCCTGACACTAAAGAAATGTTGATAATGTAATAACTATGCCAATAATGTAACAAATTGTGTTCTACTTTCTTTTATTTTTACATTCATGTTAGAAACCGTCTAAATATTACCTCTTATAAAGAGGGTTACCCAAATCTGCTGTCTGCCTACATTATTAGCTGGTTATTGGCAGATATATGTAGCACAGATGACTTTAATAGAGTAGTATTTACAATGTACTTTACTATTTTACTGTTTGTATTTCTTCACATCTCTGTCCAGTAATGCAGCAACACATAACAATGACTGGATATATTTTAATCTGTTAATCCCTGCATTTATAACATGACCTTTGGCAAGTTATTATGTTATTATCTTTATTACATTTAAAATGGGTAAAAAAAAATAAAGTATTACATTCTTGGCAGTTATTACATTTTGGGTTGTAACGAGGTACAAATTAAGTCAATGCATGGTTCATTTTTCCACCACTGCCTTGTTCCATCCTGTCTCTTGTTGCTCCGCCCACTGACCCTCCACTCTTATCACCTCTGACCCTTCTTATGTCCCGCCCACTCCTCTTCCACAAACGTTCTGTCAGTTGGACCAGGAGACCACTCCTCGGCACAAACAGGAGGTACAGCTTTCAAGTATTTGGCGCTCCTGCTCAGTCACATGTCCTCCTCTTCCTCTGACCCCCCCCCCCCCCCCCCCCCCCCGCATCTGTTGCTTCAAACTGAGCCACATTTTTATATTTCTTTTGAAATGTCAAAGAGAGTGGAACACCTGGCAGCTGTGACCAAATTGAACTTTGATCTTGTAGCTTTGCAAGTCGGCTGTGAAATACCTCTGTGTTGTTGGCATGATCGCCTTTTCTTATTGCATGCTGCCTTCTTCTGTGAATGTACTTTTTTGAGAATTTAATTAGACAACAAACTGAATAGACCAGTGGTTTTTAAATGCCGAGCTTCCCCTAAAAGAAATGTAAAGCAGCTTTATTTTAGATGTATTATTTCCTAAACGTATTTTTTAAACATTTTTAAATGTCTTTATCTTCATCTCTGTGTGCGAGGAAATATCTTCAACACATTTTAACATATTTGTTTGTTTTTACCATCTTTTAAAACAAATTTTAACATCTGTGTCTATTTTTTAGCGTCTCTTTTAAGACATTTTAAGACCCCACATACACACACACATACACACACACAGACACAGATATTTTAACATCTTTGTGTGTTTTTTAACATCTCTTTTAAGACAACTTTAAAATGTAGATTTTTTTTAGCCTTTTTTAAACACATACACATCTGTGTATGTTTTTTTAACATCTCTTTTGAGACATTTAAATTTTTTTTGTTTTCAGCATCTTTTTAAATACATTTTAACTCTGTATATGTTTATAACTTTCCCTCTTATTTTACCTTTTTAAAAAACACCTTTTTTTATTTTAACATCCGTTGGTGTGTTTTTTTTTAACGTTTTTTTTTTTAACACATCTTAATATTTTCTTTCATTTTCACTTCAGGTGTGATTTTGCTTGTCACATGTTAGGTAACCACATTTATTCTTTTTTATTCAGGTTTATTTTTGTTCTCATACTGCACCTCTCCTGTAGTCCTCTAGCGCCCACCAGGGGAGACCTGCCTCACTATTTGAAAACCATTGGAATAGACAGTCTGTGTTTGTTTCGTAGCTGTGACTGCTCATCCTTGTGTTTAATTTGCTTTCTATGTATAAAGATAAATTAAATAAAACTGTTGTACTGTAGTTTTGTGAGAGCCTTGAAATTGTTTAAAATGTCATTTCTCTGTATGAGCTACAATCATACAGAGATGCATCTCTGTTCTCAATGTCTTGTTAATATGAGTGTAAGCAATTCACACGATGTCGCCTCCGTTCCGCAGGCTGTATTATCTACCAGCTCATTCAGCTGTGCATATCAGATGACAACGTGTGATGCCCTGTTTAAAAAAGACGTTCTGCTAATGCGTGTCCTTTTCTGTTTCTGTCTTACTTTTTTTTTTTTTTTTGCTCTGTATTCTCTAGTTTTTGGATAAGTCACAGGATGTGTTGCTGAAGCATCAGGCCAGTATAAACGAGCTGAAGCGAGCCCTAAGGGAACCCAACAGCAAGCTGATGAACCGGGAGAAACGTCTGTCAGCGACCTCCCCGACTGGTACTCCGGAGAAGAAGGCTGTGAGTTTAGACTCTTCTGTATCTCAAATCCAGTGACCTCTGATGCTTGACATTCCATTAAAGGGCATTGATATTCCAGTCTGGCTGCTGTCAAACTGAATTCCTCTCCTTACTGCCAAACTCCAGCCAAATACTGTCCATATTTGTATTTCAGATACACTAAAGCCACGTTTCCACTACGCGGTATCTGCTCTACTCGATTCTACTCCAGTCATCTCGAGAACCTTGTATTATTCATCAAGAGTATTTCCATCACAGATACTAATAATAATGATAATAATAATAATGAATTGAGGGTGGCACTGTTGTGGAATTATTTCAGTTTAATTAAGAACAAAGCTGGAATCAGAATAATATTTAGAAAAATAATTGTAATGAGTTCTGTTCAAGACAGAACACAGACATGGCAGCATGTGTGTGGAGAGATCTCTGCCAGACCAAGGAGACACAGGTACTTATACAGATACAACTGGCCAATCAAAGGAATTCTACAGAAAAGGTTGGTAAAGATAATGATCATACAACTAGCAATAAAAGGAGGTCACAGAAGGTTGATAAAGACCATACAACCAGCAATAAAAGGAGGTCACAGAAGGTTGATAAAGACCATACAACCAGCAATAAAAGGAGACCACAGAAGATTGGTAAAACTTTCAACTGATACAACTAACCATAAAAGTATCGCTGACTGGTTTAAATGCCCTGGGCTAAGCACAGTCAACAGTTAAAGCTGTCAGATGTAAATCATAAGACAAAGTAATAATATAAAGAAAAAATAAGTAATACAATGTTAAAGCACAATAGATTTCCATTACAGCACGGTGGTGCAGTCAGTGGTTACTGAAGCACTTGTGCCTCACAACAAGAAGGACCCCGGTTCGAATCCCACACCAGACCTTCCTGTGTGGAGTTTGCATGTTTTCCCCGTGTCTGGGTGGGTTTTCTCCGGGTACTCTGGTTTCTTCCCACCATCCAAAGACATGCACTGATAGGTTAATTGGTTAATCTAAATTACCCATAGGTGTGAATGTGAGAGTGTGAGAGTATCATTGCGTTGCAGACTGAATTTAACTTATCGCTTTGTTTACTGTAACTCTGAATGTCGTTTTCTTAAAATGGTGGGTCACATGTTGATAACGAAATGATGCAAAGACAACGCCACCAATCAGTGTCTATGCTGTTTACACTTTATATAATCGCTTGGAGATAGCAAAAATGTTGGACCAGGTACCATGGGACTGGGTTCTTTTTCATAGTGGAAAAACACCAAAGTGAGTAAAATCGAGTAGAACCAATACTACTGGAAACACAGCATTAGATTGTAAGTCTTTTTTGAACCCTCTTATCTTTGAATAAATCAAGCCTGAAGATAATTTGTACCACTATGACTTTCCAACAAAAGAGCGTGATTAGTAAAGGTGTTATGCTTATTATATTTTTACCTACAGGCAATTCAAACAAGTATCTCCTGTGCTAACACATTACTACTAACAGGAGCCAACAGAAATGACTTGTTTCTTAAAGATATGTAATTGTGTGAGTGCATTCGGCGTATCTTTGACTTTATCTCTGAGGTACTTAAAGATGACTGGCATACAGCATGGGAGGAAGCGTCTTGATGAGATTAAATTCAAGATGTTTTTGAGATGACTCAATGTGAAACACTTGAGAAATAATTATCTTTCTTTTTTTACTTGATTGCCAAACAGTGACACAGTTTTCTTTACGCCAGATCATGAAAGCTCTTAAGCTTTGATCACAATTCTGTAATTACACTATAGGAGATAGAAGACGGCAGCTTTCTGATAGCATAGTTACTGCCTTTGCTTGAGTCTTCAGACTATCTCTCATCTTGCTGTCTGAGACAATCAGATTATGCCCATAGAATGTCAAACGCTGTCTGCGGTAGAAAATGTAATCTGCCATGTGTCTTACTCTATGGAGACAGATAGAAGAGGTGTGTGTGTGTGTGTGTGTGTGTGTGGAGGGAGTATTATTCTGTTTGACTGACAGGTGAAAGCAGGGAAAGTCTCATTGCTCTTGAGTGTTTCCAAGAGAATCAGAGGAACTCATCCCCTTGATGTGGTAGCAGAAAAAGAAAAAGGAGAAAAAAAAACATTTGCATTGCAAATATCTACTGATTTGGTTGTGTGGATTTGGTGACTGCTGGGTATATGGGATTTGATGTCTTCAGTTTGAAGTTCATGAAAAATGTTCTGCAGAATAACTATTACATCATGCACTCAAGCAATATTTATTTTAGGATAATTACCGTATTGACCCGAATATAGGATGAACCTAATTATAGGACGATCCCCTTATTTTTAAGACTAATTTTCAGAAAAAGACTCTGCTAACCAAAATGTACTTTGCTTAAAGAACACATTTTAACTGATATTCTGAAAAAAAAAATCATTGAAATAATAATTACATGCTGCTTTCATTTTTGACTGTCAGAACTTTGCTCATGAGTTGTGTTCACAAAGGTCTGCATGAGGCTTTTCCTCACAGACGTCCTCTGTTGCCCACTCATACTGTGGTCCTGTCTCCCTCCCACAAAACCTCATCCTTGCTACCGTCCAATGAGTTTGATATGCAGCACTTTTTAAATAGCGGAAACTTCCACAATAACATTTTCTTTTACTTTTAGCATTTTTTCAGATGGTGTTTTTGAAGGTGACATCTTTAGATGTTACTCTATATTTCTTTCCCACTTTGGATCCACTTTGCTTTGGACAGTCACCACTAACGCCTCTCCATTTTTTATCTCCTGTTACTGTTTGTCAGCTGTGATTGACAGATAAACCCAGCCACAGTGATGTCACTGGCGTTACAAAATGCTGGCGCCCTCAGCTGTCGTGGTGGTGTAGCAATCCCAGACAACTATCTGCATGTGTCAACAGTTAGACCCCATTAAAAGATGCACCACATTTTCACATTATTTTCCACAACAAAAAAAACCCTCGCCTTATATTCGGGTCAATACAGTATTATGTTTTTCTGGTGTGCATGCAGTAACATCTTCCTAAATCTGACCTGTAACGGCTTCTGTTCTTCCTTGTCTTTTCAACCTCTCTCCTCTGCCTCATGTCGGCCAGTTGGTGGGCCGAGCAATGGGAAAGGACCCTGTTAACAGCCTGGCTGTTGAGGGTTTCATCCAGAAGACAATGGTGACTTCACCTGAGGTTGCATAACTCTCCATCTTCCTTTAATGATATGGATTATTATATTAAGACTCTGTCATTTTACAATGTGTATTTATTTCTAAAGACCCCCTACCTGTTGTCAGACACGAAACATTAAATAAAAATTGGTTTCCCCCAAAAAACCTTTCAATGATCTTGCTAAAAATGTTAAGTCAAACCTCCTAGCACATTGTCACCTACTTCCAAGGTGCGTGGAGGGAGAATAGTGTGGTAGCAGTTGTTGTACAGTGTTAATGTATAGTATATCTAAATCTGCTGCGGTCCAGATGGTTCTTGCTACAATGGTTTTTTTTCACTGTTGGCTTAAGGTTTCCTCATCACACTCGATCACAATTGACTCTAAAATTCTTGTTATGCCACAAATCACTTTGGTAGGTCTGCCTCATTAATTCAGATTCACTGTGAAAAAAACCTCCCTTAACCTGATGAATGCAAGAAAACTCGGCAGAGACATCACTCAAGTCAAATGTTAGTGAACAAATATTGACAAATGCTTATTTTTGAGTGGAGGGGGGCTTTAAGAAAACACCTGCATATAACACTATGAATGCAACTTATTCAAATAGTTGTAAATATTGAGGATGTCATTATATGGAGCAGCTGTACTTGGCATGTCTAACTGTGTTCAATCTATACCAACATGTAGGGTTCTGAGGAGTGGGTATTGATTGAAAAACAAGAAAGTTATCAACAAGACCTTGACTGGAAGGCAGAAGAAAAGAATAAACCTCCCACCTCCCCTCCTTTCACATCTGATTCCTCTTGGGAGCAAAAGGAACTGGAGATAGATGTTACCAAGATGAGGCATATGGAGGTGACAGGGTGTGACAGAAAAGAAATGAAAAGCCATATTGATGGATTCCCATCAACAAAAGTGTCCAGAGAGGCTGATGTATGCGGCGAGGTTTGGTCGACAAACAAAAGTCGTTTTGTGATTCAATTATCTGAGAATGCAGACTTATTTCAAGATAAACCTCAAAGCAAACCTTCTCAAGCCTCAGACCCTGAGGCAAACAACAATGTGGCCCCAGGCTCACACCAGATAAAAGAACACACAACTTCTAAACCGAGGAAAAAAAGAAGACCCCAGAGTTTAAACCTTGGAATGCCATCAGAGCTTGCCTATAAGAAGGGAAGCAGTGATTCAACAGGAGAGGAAAATGAGGGTTCAGAGTCAGATGACAGTCCAGAGACGACATCTGAAACAGGAAATCATTGTGAATTGTCTCCAGTGATATCTATGAAAGATGATCAGGGATCAGGGAAGGATCAGGCTGTCAGAGTTAATAAAAACAGCAAGGAAGATGATCTATCAGTAGGAGAGAGCAGGGAGGTGTCCAAGCAAGGGACAGAGCTTGTAAAGAAAAGAGTGAGCCAGGTTGGGACAGCAGATATTGATTTAAGCTCAGTCAACGGACCTGGAAAAGTAGAACATGAGAGTTCATTAACAGGTGTTAAAGGGGAGTATGTGATGAAGGTAAGAGGGAAGGGTCTTATTGACAACAAAGAGCTAGCAGAGGTGAAGCTCCGACAGGTCAGAACACACGAGAGGAAGATCAGCAGTTCTGGAGGGGAGGATATCGACAGTGTCCTGGGAGACAGAGGCCAGAGGTCATCTTTCCACAGACTGTCAGGCAGCCATCAGTCGGAAATCACCCGGATCGTACCTCTTAAGCCTGAGCGCTCAAAGAGCGTGGCATGTAAGGACGAACGGGACAGAACAGGACACGAAGAGTCCACAAGAATCCTCAGACGAGAGTACCGCTGGTCGGTTGGCTCTCCAGAAGGGTCTTCAGACCTGAATTGGACTGATGTCTCCTCATTCCACCCAGAATTTGCATCAGATCTAGACACCAAAACAGAACACGATGATGGCTTTCAGTCTGGTCGAGGACCAACAGAGAGTCATTCATTTGGCTCAAAGATTTCAGCGCTTCCCAAAATGGCTCCTCCAGCGCCGCCGGTGAAAACACAGAAGGCCAGGGAGTCTGGACTGATACTGCGGAACAGCCGAAACGCCGGCAGGGAGCCGAGCCTGGATGCAGCCAAGAAGAGACACTCGGTAACTCTGCTTGGCATCTGCTATTCATTGGAAATAAAGCATCGCATGAGCTTCAGACAGACTCGCACATCATTGTCTCTTTTTTCAGTGACTTGAAACACTCATCCATCTTACCTGTATGAAGAGCAGGCGGAGCGGTACTGTTGCTCTGCTTTGGTGGCAAAATACATCAGTCAGTCAATGCATCTGCTCATGACAAAGTTTGGACTTTTGCCTATATCTCAGCCTGATTTATTCCCTTCCATTGCCCTCAACATGCACCACAGTATTTGGCAAATCTGTACAGCTCACCACTGGCTGTGAAAGTTTCAAAATCAGTATTTCCTGTGTGTGTTTTTAGCTTTCCTTTCTTTACCTTTGCTCATTTGTGAGCACCCAATGTGTGTCCAGCTCATGTTTCTCTGTCAGAAAACAGTGAAGATAAAATAAAAAAAACCTCACATATCATCACTGATGATTTCTGCTCATCTCCATGTCCTACCCAAACTGAACAAAGCTGAGCAATTTATCAATTTCATATTATTACAAATGAAAACAGTTATTTGAGAAAAGGGGTGTAAGGTCATCCATCAGTTTTGTTGCAGATTGCCGTTATCTGCCAGGATTAAAGATGAATGAAGCATAGAATTGGCTTTTCTAAAAAACACTGTGAACCTGACAAAAATTGATAAAAACAACCTCAAAAGAACTCACAAAATCCATCACATTGATGATGAAAGAACAGAATCGGATGATTTTTTTTTTTTTGCCCTCAACCCACTTGGATAGAAATCTAACTGGTGTTCTAAACAGTTTGGTTCCCCCAGAAGTGAAACCCCAGCAGGCAGTCAGCAGTCCGACACCACAGCTCAGTGCCTGACACAGTCAGATTTGCTGCTTTCATTTCACTCGTATCATTAGGAGCTTGCACGCGTTTGGCACTGGAATGAAAGAAACTTGAAAGTGAATAGAAGTGACAGCTTTCATCATTTCCCACCTTTTCATCTGGGCCAAGCTCTTGCATATATTGAATTAAACAGGCATGAGAAGAGGTGTTGCGTATGCTCTCAGCGCAAATGACCTCACTGGCGAGTAACAATCACATCAAGATAAGATTGAACCTGGGGAGTGTGGGAAAATATCACTTCTTTCAAACTTTCGGACTCTGTCACAGAGTCGTTTTGATAGCCAGTGCTTTGAAATGCACCTTGTCATCTTTTATTGGACTTTGGCCAATATAATTTCAGTGTCTTGTTGTTGAAATTCAAGGGGCATACTCTTGCAACACTTTCTGCGTTGGTCAATGAGCGGCTGCTGCTATGCTGAAAACTGCATGAAAACATACAATCTGCATGATTTTTTTGCTAATTCTAACAAAAGGACCTGGCTGTAGATGTTGTACTTGTTGCAGAAACCTCACCTCCTTTCTGTCTCAGAAACTGTACTTGTGTGCTGTGTAACTGTACAGTAAATCTTGAAATTGTGCCTGAATCCACTTGGACCTGAGTGGGCTTGGATTGGGTTCAGCTAAATTTCTTACCTAAACTTGGGTTTGAATAATGACAAACTTAAAATACTGACTTACCAGGAACATAATGAGTGCTGTATGATGACACATTTTGACATTGGCTTGGTCCCGTCTGCAAAAAGACAATGTGATTTTAGTTGTATTATGTATAAGGCTATAAATGATTAAAATGTTTAACCAGATTACTCACGAGGTTGCTTTGGATTAATTTTGATTAATCATGCTCCAAACACTTAATGTTGGTCAAGTCGCGGGTGGGGGGTTCGGGGGTGGGGGGTGGATGCTAAAACCCATGAAAATTTGCCCAAAAAATAAACTAACAGGAAAAAAAAGTGACGAAAAATTCAAAACATGTTCAAAAACTCTTCTAAAATACAGGAAAAAAACAATAATTCTGAGAAAATATGAATATATATATACTGAGTGCGATTTGACCCCCCCCCCCCCCCACACACTCTCTGGTTTTGAACATCATCATTTGGGTCTGTTAGGTTCCACTGATTTTACTTCCCACGTGCGCACGTTAGCCACCACTTTCATTGCGCCGTGGGGTTTCTGGGAGACCCTCTGACTCACATGTGCATTAGACTTCTGTGTTTCAAAATGGGTCAGGTGGGTTGCAGTCATCGCAGCCAACACCTGGCACCTGTTGTAGCTACGTGGGCCAGTCCCCTTTTGTCCGGGGGATAAAAGGCCCAATGGTGTGCAGCTGTAAAGCTCGCCGTGGAGCCGGGAGCCACCTTCGCCCGCGGACCCTTCCCAGAGCCAGTCGTGGCACACCACCACGGAAGAAATGCACCCAGCAGTTGCACAAACCAGACCCAGGGGAGGTCCCGTAAGGGCATCCTCCCAGTGGCCGACCCAGACCTACTGAGTTTGAATCCCTCAGGTGGACTGCGCGGACCCCACCTTCTCAATGGTTTCACTCTCTGTTCAAAGTTCTTTTCAACTTTCCCATCAGGTACGTGTTAACTATCGGTCTGGTGTCAGTATTTAGCCTTAGATTGAGTTTACCATCTGCTTTTGGCTGCATTCATAAACAACGTCACAATTCCCATGCCCGCCCGTGGACGGGGATCTGGTCCTGGGCTCTTCCCTCTTCGCTCACCGCTACTGAAGGAATCCTGGTTGGTTTCAGTTAATTACATCTAGGAAAAACAAAAACTGATTTTCACTTGAAACTGAAAAGTGCAGGTCAAAATATTAGAGTAAATATTGATAAATCACTGAAGAAATGTTTAATATGGGGAGAAAATTAATTTGTGTGCTGACTCAAAAGCACTGCTGGGTCTTTATGGATTAAACTAAAAGCTTATTTCAGGCAAAAAACATTGTCTTTTAATCAAGGGAACCAAAAGTACAATATATTTTTCAACATTCATCTCTGCAGCACTCTACAATAGATCATTTTAAATTTTTTTTAATTGGGTTTTGGATTTGACATGATACCAGTTTAGGTCTGGTCCACAACGAGCTCATTGTTCGAGCCCCAGTCGGTTCTTTTGGCAGGTTTTCTGTTTAGTGGCCTGTCTGTCCGACTCTCCTCTTGACTTTGAACTAACCCTCACGCCTCTTTTCTGCTTTCTCCTCTGCTTCCTCTTTGCAGGAGCCCGTCTCGACTCCTGCTATTTATGAAGAGCCATTTGCCGATTTCAAGGTTATTCATTTGTATTTCAACCCCTCTTGCTTTTCCGTCAGCCATTTTTTCTTATATTCAGCCTTCTCTAACCTATCCCCATTTCTCTTCATCGGCTGCACCTATCTGATGATGAAGTCATTTATTTTTCAATGACTACTCAGCTGCCTCCATCCATTACCATCAGCCAGAGTCTCGTGTGAATATGTGGGTTTGAAACCGAGGCTCTTTCATGTGGCTTTTACTGACATTACCCAGATTTTAGAACCATGTGAAACCAAGGAGGGAACATCTGCGCTTTGAAAAATGGGGAGAAAGATCTGAAATAATAGCGTTTTCTGCATTTTAATATAGATGGGTGAAAAATTTAAGGAAAAACTCTGAGCTGATAATTATACTGGTCTACAGTGTTTTAGTTTTTTAGAAAGTATCTACTTCAGACATTGAATGTGCTAAATCTTAGATACTTTAACCCTCCTGTTATGTTATGGGTCAAATTGACCCGTTTTATGGTTGAAACATCGCAAAATATTTACAAGTAATTTTTTTTCAGTATGAAACTTCTTCTGCTAGCCCTAACGAGTGTAATCAACCTACAATATGAAAATGTTTCATCTGACATATTAGTGATCACTCCTTTCATATTTATATCACATAGATACTGTTTTGACCCAGCAGTCAAAGTAGACATAAAAGGGTATCAGAAATGTCAGACTATTTCTTTCTCTATAAATAAAATAAAATAGAATAGGGGACGGCACTGTGGTACAGTGTTTAGCACTCGTACTGCACAGCAAGAAGGACCCTGGTTCGATTCCTGATTTGATTCCCCGTGTCTGTGAGGGTTTTTTCCAGTTTCCTCCCATCATCCAAATACATGCACTGATAGGTTAATTGGTTAAACCAAAGTGCCCATAAGTGTGAATGTGAGAGTGATTGTCTATATATGTTCAGCCCTGAGATGAACTGGCGACTCATACAGGGTGTACCCCGCCTTCACCCATTGTAGCTGAATTAGGCCCCAGTGACCCCTGTGACCCTAGTGAGGATAAAGTGGGTTCAGATGATGAGACGAGAATAGAATAGATGTTTATTTGCCATTTGTGCAGGACCCAAAGGAAATTTGGTGTGGTCACTCCCAGGATCAGATTACATAAAAATAGGAACACCAGGCAAACATAGAAATATATAAAAATAGCTAAAAATCTATAGACACCTGTAAAATAACTATGTATAAAAGTGCATAAAAACTTATATAAGACAACTGTGAGACATATTTTGTTATGTTTCAATATTATGTTTTATATGTTAATCTTTCAAAAGTAAAGTGGTGAAACTTTTTTTTTTTTTTTTTTAAGTTTTAACATGTATTTTTTAAACAAGTGAATTTTCTTCATTGAACCATTGCCTGTTAGAGGTAAGGAACCCCAGTGCACTAAGTAATGACATAATAGTTAGTAGTGGAATTAGTAATGAAATATTAAGCACTGTTTGTTAGTTTTTTTGTTTTTGTTTTGGATAATTTAAACATGCACCAGGTCAAATCGACCCAGGAACGCCACTGCTGTTCCTGACAAATGAACAGAACAGGAGGGTTAATATAATGCATCAGAAAACAAATTACTTTAGTGCTGGTTAGCTCATATTTTTAATGTATATATATATGATGGTGTGTTATTTCACATATATGGTGGTTTATGTACATGTATACAATAGATTTATAAATATTTCACTAGAAAGAACCTGGAAAGTGAATGGATCATAATGTACAGACAGTGTTTTGAAGTAGATCTGAGACCGTTATTCCTTTGGATTAAAACCTATTCTCTTGTTCATTCTAAGAATTTCACATTTTGACGCCAGAATTTTCTTGGAAACTTGATCCAACCAGCATTTAAGACTTGAGTTTTCTTTATCAGTATTTCATTAGTTTTATTCTGGAAGCATTTTACTTGTAGACCAGTGTTATTGTCCTGTTTTACTTCATCTGGACAGCACCTCACAGTCCAACTGAACACAGATAAACCTATTTATACTTTATTTTATCCTTCATTTTTGGATCCTAAACAAACCCTAACAGACTCATCACCAAACAACCATGTCCTCATCATCATGTATGGCTACGTTTACATTATATATTTTTTAAATTCAGAATTGTATATTCTGAATAAAATAATGTGTTTACATATACATTTTAATTCTGAATAAAGTTTCCATGAGATGTTAATTGGGTTTTAATAGCTGGAGATACAGAGGGTTCTGATTGGACAGAACGGCCACTTAACATGTGGATGTCAACTGAGGAAAAAACGATCATGTACACTTCCTGTTTTGCTTTTGTTTTAACAAGTAACATGGAACACCAAATATTGTATGCAATTTTTGCATTTAATTTTGCAGTAATTACAAATCAGCAGCTTGACCAAATCAACCATAGGAATCAACATCTTAATGTGACAGCACGGAATATGTGCTTCATGGCGACCAGGAGCATTAGCAAAACAACAGGAATAATGTTATAATGGAATTAACTGTTTACATGTCAGAAGAATTAATGAATTCAGAATCAAGCGTGGAATAAACCACTGACTTTATTTGGCAATAAGTTTAATTTGGAATAGTCATTACCTCTGCCAAGGAGGTATTCAATTTGACTCTGTTTGTTTGTTTGTTTGTCTGTCAGCAGGGTTACGCAAAAAGTTCTGAACTGATTTTGACTAAATGGATGTGTTGGGAGGGTCACAAGGAACAAATGGTTAGATTTTAGTGGTGATCCGGAAGAGATCCTGGATTCTGGATCATTTTGAAATGTATTCTCCATTTACCGCAATGTACAATTTATGTATGTATATATATATATATATATATATATATATATATATATATATATATATATATATATTATTTATTTCATGTATTTATTTTTTTTAAGTAGTCGATATCTAAAACATGCAGGACACTGGGCCACGATTACCAGATTTGAGAACCACTGGACTATAATAAAACTAAGTGCAAAAAAAAATCTATGTACATCTTAAAGAGGAACGAACCTTTATTCTGAATTAAACAGGAATAAAAACTGTCATGTACACAGACTCATTGTGGTTGTGACCTTGAATTAGAGGTGTCATATCTGTACCTACATCAGAAGGAGCTGGTGGAGCGCAGAGCCCCGCCCACCGTGACGTCAGAGGAGGAGCAGGAGCGCGACACCGTGGCCTCCATGAGGGAAACCCACCTGGGCATCGAACGGAAATGCTCCAGCATGACGGTCAGCTCCACGTCCAGTCTGGAGGCGGAGGTGGACTTCACCGTCATCACCGACCTCCACCCGGGCGTGGACGACTTCTCCAGGGGCGTGGTGGAACTGGGCGAGCGCGAGCGGCAGCCGGAAGTGGGCCGCGAGGACTTCGAGGAGACGTCCAGGTTCTACTCGGCCCGTCTGATGGGCTCCAGGGACAAGTCACCGATAGAGGAGAAGCTTCCAGAGGAGGCCATGAATCAGGAGGTAGAATGACTGAGCTCTTCATCATCATTATTATCATCATCATCAACCATGGAGTCTACGTCTGGAACATGAGTTGGAACATTTGTGGTTTCCTCCATTTTTTTTTTTTTTTTTTACTTTTTTGTTTGTTATATTGGTTTCTTTATTTATTTGTACATGTTTTATCCTTTTTGTCTTTGCCATCACTTGAGACTTTTTTATTCTAGTTATTTTTGTGTATTTCATTTTGTGTGTGTATTCTGTGGTAATTTTTTTCAACCATTTGTTCATTTGTAATTTTTTTTAACGGATTATTATCAGGTTATTTATTGATTTACTCATTTTAATCTTTTGACTTTTTTGTGTTGGAACATTTCTTTGAGTTAACTAACTTTTAATTGAATGTCATTTATTTATTTATTCACTTTTTAATGGATTATCATCAGGTCATTTATTTATTTAGGATTTTTGTCTTTACTATCACTTGGACTTTTTTGTGTTGCACCATTTTTTAATTTGTGTTTAAACAGGTTTATGGTTTAGTTGAATATTGTTGGTTCATTTGTTTATTTTTGTGTATTGCATCCTTTTTGTGTGTATGTTGTCATTGTCTGTACAGTTTTGTTGAACCATTTCTAATGTAAATAAGTTTTTGTTTGTTTGATTTTTTTTTTTTTTACTTTTTTTGTAAATTATCAGTTCATTTATGTATTATTTTATCATTGTTATTTTATTTATCCTTGCCATTTGCTTGGACTTTTTTGGCAGACTATTTCTTAATTTGGATTTACATTTTGTTATTTTTGACTTTTTTTATTCATCTGTTGTTGCTTTTTATTGTACAGTATTTCATCTTTGTTGTGTTTGCTTTTGCTATTGTGGTGACTTTTTTGTTGAACCATTTCTAATATATATATATATTAATTAGAATTTTTCCCCTGGTCATTATGGTCAATTTTTTTATGTGTTTTGTGTGTTTCATATGAGTTAAATTTTGTTAATTTTTTTATTGCTCATATATTTATTTTTGTGTATTTCATCCTTTTTGTGTCTGCTTTTGGACTGTTTCATTGAACCATTTACTACTTGGTTTGAGTTTTGCTTCATTTTGTTCATATCCAACTTATTTCTCTGGATTATTTTGTGTTTCTATATATTTATTTCTGCATATTTCATACTTTGTATTTTTGCCACTGCATTAAATTTGGCATTCAGTCATTCCTGAGCTGAACAATAAAAAGCATATTCCAGAAGCTGACCTTCATAAATATTTATAAGTAATCGCATACTTTCAAACAAATGCTGCTCGTGAGTCATGTGTCATGGTTTCATGCCTTCAGACGTCTAGACATTGTTTGCTATGTGATTCATTTATCTGTTTGTGTTTCATGCAGCCTCCTGTGGCAAAGAAAGACCCCAACTCTGTAACTATGGCCCATATGTTGAAGAGGACGGAAACCAAACCAGAGACGCATACGAATGGATCCGAAGTCCACCACGGCATCATGAATGCATCACCACAGGTAAACAACAACACCTTTTTTATAGGTTATATATCTAATGTTATACCATATTAATCACTATAACATTACAAGGGTGATTTTCTTCATGTTAAATTGGTTCTATTTTGCTTTAATATGGTTACATCTCATTTATAAAGAAAAGGAAAATAATATATAATCAATTCACATTGTAGAAAAATAACACTAATTGGTCATTTTAAGAATTGTTTTATTCGATTAATTATTAAAATGGATAGATTTCTATAGGAAATCACATTTATATCCTAACTTTTGTATCAAAATACATACAACACATAGATTTAACAACAAACAGTTGGATTAAAGAAATAAATACATAAATAAAAAAATAAATGCAAGTTATAGAATTGGCCTCAAGAACTCTGTTTGGACTTAAAAGTGCCCAAAGAAATCAGTTCAGTCAGTTTCTAGTCTTTCTTTCAAAAAAAAAAATCACATTTATATCCTAACTTTTAGTCCTTAATTGTGTTAACACGTGATACTACATTTCCCATAATGCACCCACAGCTCAGGCTTTCTGCTGTTATTCCCAAGATTGATCTAATGTTGCACCATAGTAATCACTGTAACATTACAAGGGTGATTTTCTTCATGACCTTTATGTGTGAAATTGGTGACATGTCACTTTAATGCTGCTACGCTTAGCTTAAAAAAATAAAGGAATAAAGAATGTTTCCTACAGGATCCATCCCATCTGTCTCCTACCAGACAATAAAGAAGTTGATGTTTCACATTAGAGCAGAGCTGTGGTGTCACTCGTCATCAGAGGAAGACGACGTTTCAGTGACATTGCGACTATATTCCTCAGACACGGGTGACATAATAGCGTCGTTACAGAGTGATTAAAGTATTGACAGGGCATTAATGAAGGTGATGAAAGCAGGTGGGAATCCCATTCATCTCCGGAGGCGAAGATTTGAGTGTGGTCCCACAGGTGCCTTATTAAAATGTAATCATCGCCGTTCCGTTAATGGTGCGGATGAACTCAGAGAAGAGGCCTTTGAAGTGCCAGCTCAGTGTTCAGTCTGATCTGCAGAGACGTCAGTTTAAAGCCCCAGTAAGAAAAAGAAGTGAACGTGTAGGATGATGACGTCATCTGGAGGCAAACATCTCCTACGTTGATGTCATTCCACAAGTAGAGGGAGACAACGTCACAGAGGCCAGCTCTGCCAGATTTATAGATATATGGATAGATAGATAGATAGATAGATAGATAGATAGATAGATAGATACTTTATTCATGTTCAGGTTTAAACATAGCTCACAATCTACAAATACACATACAGTACATACGTACAATACATGTGAATAAATAAATGAATAAATAAATATGTAAAAGTGAGCAGAAGTGTGAACAACAGCCTAATTTTTTTAATGAAAAATACAAGGTAAAAGACTTAAGGTGCAGTTTTGATTGTTCTTGCATTGGTTGTTTTTTTTTCTCAATTATGGTATACGTGAAAAGTGAAACAATAAAGATTTAAGTGATTAAAAAAAGAAAAGATGACAAACTGTATTCAACAGCAATTATTTACATGTTTTGATATAATTAATGGCACTTGGAGCTCGTCATTGAGCTGTGGATCAGTTAGTAGAGCGGGTCGTCCAAAAAATCAATGGGTGGGCAGTTTGTGTCCCGGCTCTGGCGGTTCACATGTTGAAGTGTCCTTGGGCAAGACACTGAACCCTGATTTAGTCTCCCAGTAGGACTAACAGAACCTTAGTAACCTACTCGTGTGTGTGTGTGTGTGTGTGTGTGTGTGTGTGAGAATGTGAGGCTAATGTAAAGTGCTTTGAGCACCATGAAGGTGAAAAAGAACTATATAAGTGCAGAACATTTACCATCATAAAACAATGTGTAGAAATATATATATATATATATATATATATATATATATATATATATATAGTTTTCATTTATTTATTTCGGCATACTAAAGCATACAATCACAGAAGTCAGAAAAAAAAAAGTCTCACAGTACATCTTTGTAAGAAACCCTCAACGGGCTTATACAAGGCCTCCACCTACAACACGTTCTGATGATTTAAATTTCGATTATCACATTAGCATACCAGTTTTACATACTCTATTATACAATGATACAAGTGTTTAATGTTTATCCCCACCCAAGTGTCTAAGTATTACAGATTAAATAGATTGTTGTGCGTAACTTGAAACATTGGGTTGCATTATTTTACATACATACCTTAATTCAAAGTGAGAGAGAAAAGAAAATGTAGCATAGTTTATAGTACCAATATAAAACAAATAATTACTTTGCGGTTCTGTCCTTAGCAAAACATTAAGTTATTGTTTAATGACCAATTTACACCACCTTGTGTACTGTTATCCCAAATGTATTTATATATATATATATATATATATATATATATATATATATATATATATATATATTCACAATACTTAAACAAACTGTTAACAAGAATGCACACTCGGAAATACACATTATTCACCTTTTTAATAATGAATAAATAAATAAATAAATGTCAATGACAGAATCCACAAAGTGGGATAAAAATGTGTCAGATTGAAGCTTGATTATGATTTATTTTATAGATTTATTTAACATGTTAAAGAAGTGTAAATGGAACATTTTTCACATTATTATAGTTATCTATATCTAGAGCCAAGCCAGACTCTGACATTTCATTATTAACATTCAAGTTAACATTATGGTTAGTATCACTACTTCTAACCTGTTTAAATGTATTTAAAATTATCAAACATATAGTGATGCTTACGCTAGTGGGGGGAACGCTGGAGTAACTGGAACTGGATGAAACACTGGAAAGGAAAGACAAAAAACACTATAAAAACACAACTAAAAGGTCTCCATAGTATAAAACATTAATTCACTCACTCTCTTAAACACCTTTTTTACACATAATAAACACACTTTACAGATGGATCCAGTTTTGGTTGAAGTGTGCAGATCCCTGACAGTCTTTGGATTTTAGACTTTAGTTAGAGGAATTTGTTCAGCTCCAGGATGGTTTCATAAACCATTTATCAACTGCACACAAGCTGTTATTAGTCTGATTGTCAGTCATGGCTGTGAAATATGTTGTCTGCACAAAAACAACTCAGAGGCATCTGCAACATCTGCACTGATTATTAGATGTGGATTAATTATACCGTCCTGTTCGTGTTTGGATAGTAATTGTTTATCCAATAAGACAAAAGTGAAGTACATTTACAGAATTATTTATTTATTTATTTATTATGGCTGTCAAATATTACGTGACGACCAAGGTTATAATCGTTAAAGAAAACAAATGAAACAAGGCAGTTAGAGACAGCAGACCTCCGCGAAGGCTTGATGGCGTCCTATAACATCAAAACGTGAGGTGATGGAGCCATAGGTGGTGACCCATCTGATGTTCGAAGGTGAGGCGATGTGAATGAAAAAAAAAGAACAGTGAGATTCTATCTTGTCTAAATCCTAAGATATTACCACTTATGTGTTTTAGATGTTGACCTTTAGTGTGACCTTGACCTTTGACCTTCATTGCTCAAAATCTAATGGGTTCTTCTTTGACTCATTATCTATCAATCCTGAAAGTTTAATTAAAATCCGTTCAGAACCTTTTGCATAATCCTGCTGACAGACAGACATACAGACAAACTGACCCGAATTGAATACCTCACTGGTGGAAGTAATGACAAAAACTAAAATTAGAGAAACATTTTCTTTAACTGAAATATATAAATAATTTTAAAAAAAAACTATAATCAAAAGGAGAAAAAAAAGATAACTAACTAAAACTGTATTGTGTGCTTCCAAAAGTATCCAAAACATGTAAAAACTATGGATGAAATTGCCTTCATTTGTGTCTTTGCCTATAGATAAATCATATATAGGACACGTTACAATACATTTGACATGATATTAGTGGATGGAGGAACCCAGTGCTCGTCAGTACTTTGTGATTTGGCTTTCGGGATGAGAAGTGACCATATTTGGTGCAGGAGTGAGAAAGCTTCCAGTCAGCCACAAAGGCTTATGGGTGAGCTAAGGCTAAATGTGATGTTAGAGAATTAGCCAAACAACAACCTTAATCAGCCACTGTGTCATAAAGCCATTATCTGGGCCTCCAGTGGAGCTGCCTGTCAATATAAAATGTGTTCTATTAAATAAAACAAAACCCCATTAAGTCTGACTCAGCAGGAGAGTGAAGATCCATACAGACCTGTCAATCAAAGTGTGACTCAGCAGACATGACAGCTTCTGTTTAACCTGAAATATAATTAAGAGTTAATGACTTACAGATGGATATGGGTTCACTTATTAGATGTTCCAAATCAAAACCAATGACCCCTGAAAAAAAGAGAAGTTCAGGGTTAGTGTGTAGGAGTCAGGACATTTTTAAGGGGAACACCTTTATTGGCCATCATTGGTATTACACCTGTTGTTTTAGTAAAACAACACCTTGTGTCAATGCATAGTTATAAGAAAATAGTAGAAATTTTGAGATAAAAAGTCATAATTATGGGATTTTATGAGATGAAGTCAAAATGCTGAGATAAAAAGTTGTATTAATGTATTTCTCAGCTAATGTCTCTGTTAATACATAATAGCTTTCTGTTCAAAAATATCTGCTTGTTTTTAACCACAAAAATTCTCATTTAATTCATTAATTCTTTTTTTCCGTACTCATCTAAACTGGAAAAAGTCAACCTTTATGTATCAGTGTAAGTGAAAATTAAATAAAAAACAAATAAAGGCTCAAAACACAAACATGTATTAATACTGTACCCATTAAGGCGTTTCAATACAATTTTGACATCATTTAGAAAATAATTTGGATAATGTTACTTTTGTGGTGTTGCATCACTGACTCCTTTTGGTCACACCAAAACAAAATGTCATAAAAAACACTTATCTGTTCTGCTTTCTATAAGAAGTCCTGCCTTAGTTTAATATGACCCCCCTAGTTTGTATGGTGAATACCACTATCTAGTGGACTTTAAGCGCTACTGCGCCTTATGCGCTTCCTGTAACGTTCCTAGTTATATTTATTAAGTGCAGGATATTGTATACACCAAAACCGGGCGAGAGGTACGGCAGCTAACTGAGCATACTCTAAACCCTAATCCTAAACTATAGCGAACGACATCTAGTGTAGGGCTGCCATACCGATATCCAGTTTGTTTTTATTACGTCTTCTAGTGCTTAATTTTTTGTTTTCACACTAAAGCCTAGAACATTATTTGTCTCCAAGTACTGTTTTTGTGTTGTAAAATTACACTGATATTTAGCTGTTAACTTTTATTTATTTGCATTAGACATGTTTATTTTCCTGCTATGCTTTGTTAGCCAGGCCTATTTAGCTACGCTAGGTTTCCTTCCGGTGAGGTTAAAATATATATTACAACACTCGACCTTGACTACGTTGTGGATTTGTTATATATTACGTGCAATTCATGTATGTTTATTTCAGTTGTACTGTGACAAAGTGAAAAACTGTTAATGAGAGAGAAAGAGGGATTGAGACTGATAGTAAAAGGACAAACGCACACTCCATAGTTCAATCATGTCACTGCTAGCTAGCCGTCTAGCTCTGCACGGTAGCAATGCAGTGTGAATGCACCATATTTATTTTATATTCGTTTTTAAATGTGATAGGAAGTGGTCAAATGTGGTACTAATCCTTGTTCTGTGATGCGATACCCCCTCCATAAATTGGTTGAGTCTGTAATAGCTCAGAGCCTTCTTAAAAATCGCTATGTACATGGTGGCTGTAGAACGCGTCTTTTATGAGTTTATCTGGCAACCTCAGTATGAACTACACTCGCTGATTGGCTGTCTGCCATGGCGACCACTTCACTTTCTCTGCTCACTTTCATCGGTGGCAATTACTGCTACGGTCAATTAGCAACATCCTATCGTTAGCCATGGCCCATTGGGGGATAAAGCCGTATATGAAAAAAAGTTGAAGCAGAGAAAAAGAGACAAAAACACAGATTAAATCAAATCAGTTGGAGATAATCAAAGTGGACCGAGTGCTGAGTTTTATAGCCCTGGTGCACGTTCGGGTCCGGTTTGTCTGGATCCAGGCCGGCCAGACGAGAGACTACGGTCTCATGGTGCCACCCACGGACCGGGACCAGCTAGTTAGTAATAGGGAGCCGAAGTGATGCGATTCGATTTCCGGGACATTGGGCCTAAGTGCCATAAAAAATGAACGCGAGTCAATGGAGGTATAAAAATAATAAAGAATTATTTTCTCCTCATTCACTCTCATGTAAAAATTTCCCCGAATTTAGGCCCAGTGGACCGACGGGAAGGGGCGGAGACTTAGGCTCCCTATATCCACTGCCTCAATTGTCGGCAAATCTTTGGGTTCTGTCAAAAACTCATTCATTTTCATAAGATACAGGTCATGTCCAATACATTTTAAACTATGTATTTCTGTTTCGATACTGGATCTAAATTCTTCACACTCTCTTCAGTGGTTTCCTCAGGCATTCTCCATGGTTACTTCCTGCCCTCGAGCTGAAATTGCGACGTCATCATAGTCACGTGACTGAAGCCCACCTATTCAAAAAGGAGAAATACTTGAAACGGAGATTATGGTCCTGCCTGATACTTTGCCTTTAACAAAATTGATATGAGTTAGATCTGCAAAATATATTGAATAGTAATACATTCACACCTGCAGAAACATGTTAGTTTTAACAGTTTTATTCGGCGTTTTAGTCAGTTAGATAACACGATTATTACCTAGAATAACACTGTAGGTTTTATTAGCATTATTAACAGGCTTTTCATGCTATTACACAATAGAAAAATACTGTATATTTCTACTTTTACTCATTTATTTCACATCTCCCAATGACAGTTTCCTTAAAGGTGCACTAATGTGGATTATTAAATAAAGTTACATTTTATTTTATTTATGGTTTTTTTTATGCCTCATTTATACTGTGTTTTTTAAACATTGTCTATAATTATTTATGGCTCAATCCTAGGCCACAGTACAAATTCCGTACCTAGGAAGTGAGCTGGTATGACAATAAAGATCCTGGATTAAGAATCTCAAACTACATAAAAAAATAAACACCCAACTCTGCACTTTCTCCCACCTTTATACAACATTTACAGCATCCTTTAACTTATATTTTATTCTTTTCCAGCAGCAACATATGTTTTTATCTTTAGTGCAAAGCTTTTCTAACACCAAACACAAATGAAAACACTTATTTCAACGTCTCACAATGAAATATTCAGTTGTTTTTCCTGTTAATTTGAGCTGAAACAAAACTGTGGCTAAATATTAATGCTGTATATTGCAGCTTGTAAGGTTTTTTTTTTCCTGTACCTCTGCTGCCACCACGTGGTTCACTTTTCAATTTGTGGAACTTAATTTATCAGTTGGGAAATAAATGGAAATCCAGTTCTGTCTTAATTATTAACACATATTATTCTATCACTTCCTTAAGTCTGAACTGTTCACACCTTCATGAAGGTACTTTGATGATCTGACTCATCTTCAGTGGCGTAATGGCCCATTTCCTTAACATATTCATGCTCATTTGAAGCTTAATATCTATTTTTACTGTGAAGCCTCATTCAGGAGCATTTGTGTCTCGTCCTCAGAACTATGGAGACGTCAGCCCGAGGGACGGTCCTGCCGCTGTTAAGGAAAATGGCTCCCCAGTAAGTACCTTCACTGAGGAAATACATCACTGTGACAGGATGTGTGTGTGCTTGTATTCCTATCTTTATGGGGACACTGATATGTCTCCACCAGGGGTGTCCAAATCCAGTCCTCGAGGGCCGGTGTCCTACATGTTTTAGATATTTCCCTCTTCCACATGATTCAGTTTAACCCTTTAACTCCTGAAACTTTAGCAGTTCCACAGTAAAAAATAATTATAATAAGAAACAAAATGAACAAAAATGGCCAAAGTCATCAATAAAATTAACAAAAATGAATAATATGCTGACAAAATAATTAGTAACGTGAACCAATATTCAGGTCCCCACAAGGATTAAATATAAATGTAGGTCCCCACTAGTAAAATATAAATCTGTGTGTGTGCTTTTATTCTTGTCTTTATGGGGACATTGATATGTTTACACAGTCAAATGGGGATCAAAATTCAGGTTAAATATAAATATAAGTCCCCACTGGTAAAAAAATAAATCTATGTGGAGTATGCAAATGATCTGTCTTTATAAATACATGAATTAGTTTTTTCAGGAAGTCCCCATAAAGTATGGGGGGAAACATGTCCAAATTGAAACATGTATTTTTCAAGGGTTTGAAGATGTGTTTACTTTATTATTTATTTATTTTATTATTTTAAATTTTTTTTATATGGTTTTATTTCTTTATGTTTTTTGGGGAAAAACTAACAAAAGCAAAACATTGATTTTGTTGTTGTTTATTCTTTATTTAATTAAAAAAATATTTCTTTAATTATTTTTTAAATTGTATTTAATTTTATTTTTATATATTTTAATTCACTGGCTGCTTTACGTACAAGTGATGATTACAAACTTGGTCCTCATGAGACATAGAAACCTGTGTGTGTGTGTGTGAGGATGTGTAGTTTTTAGTGTGTGTGTCTTTTTGTCTGTCCGTGACCTTTTCTTCATATGATATTGAATGGTATAAATGTCAGAGCAGGACAGGCGGTGTGTGCAGTTGGATCCCTGCAGAACAGCGCCTTCAGATCAATGACTCTGGGGAAACGGAGCCTTTAATTGTGCATGTGATGTTGGAATACAGAATAATAATGTTACCATAGCAACTGATGGTAAATGGTCTGCATTTCTATAGTGCTTTTCCACCTTCATGCTGCTCAAAGCGCTTTACAGTAGCTTCACATTCACCCATCCACACACACACTCATACACCAGTAGGTTTTTAAGGTTCTGTCAGTCATACTGGGAGCCTAAGTCAGGGTTCAATGTCTTGCCCAAGGGCACTTCAACATGTGGACAGCCAGAGCTACACTCTACCAACTGAGCTACAGCCGCCCCCAATGTCACCACTGACTGAATTCCATTACTTTTCCTCATTACATCCCAATAATTAATAGTATTTACTGCAGTATTTTCTCATGTTTGCCTCAATAAATGAGTCTGAATTAGTCTCATGTGGACATGTTGAATTTCTTTTTTCGATGTTATAGTTTTATATTAAATATCATTGGATTCATTACTTTGGATTAAATTGTTATATTTGCTTCCAAAATGCCTCAGACATGGTTTTTACGTTACTTCCCTCAACATTTTGTTTTTTTGGTTTGTTTTTAAATCCATGGCTATGATTTTAAATGTTCCACCTAAAAGTATTTGACAAAAACAGTTTTTTAACTAGTTTTTAATCATCACCAACATGACATTTTACAGCTGTATACATGATGTGCCCTGATATTTATGTCCATATAGTTTAAAAACATTAATATTTCCTTGAAGTTGAATGGTAGATTTTTCTTCGTCAGTGAGATATGACGAAAGTAGATGGTTAGTTGAGGTAGAAAATTGTCATTTATAGTCGGAGCATGAAAAATCTTTTTAGAAATTTATAGGTAGAACATTTAAAATCAATCAATCAAGGATTTAAAACAAAAAAATCAATGTTAAGTAAAAACCATCTCTGAGGAATTTTGGAAACAAAGATAACAATTTAAACCAAACTAAGCAATACAATACAGTGATCAGTAAAATGAATATTAAACTAACAAAATAATATGGAACATGAACAAAATAAGACACTAACAGAACACAGTTGAAGAAAAATAATAAAATAAATCAACAAAATGTAGAAAAAAAGTGACAATATCAACAGAAACTAAATAAAATAATAAAAATTGATAAAAATAACAAATGACACAAAAAATAAAAAAAAAAAACACCAAAATGAAGTAAAAAAACAAAAAAACGAATAAATGACTTGAGTTTTAATTTGATTCCAGTACTTTTAGTTTGGACTTTTTAAAAATCAGTTGCTTTTTGACATCTGTACATCAGTACCATGAACAAAATTCTTAGTAAAATAACACTTAAAAACATTTTATTATTCTGAATTTTTAAACTAAACCATCCATTCAGCATGCGTCAGCGCTGACACATCAGGGGTTAAATGGTTAAAGAGGAATTTTTCAGTGAGATGGAAGAACGGATCTTTAGACAATAGATATGGAAAATCTTATTTCACAGAAATCTTACACTTGTTTTTACTTAATTCAAGCTAAAACATCTTGTATTAATTTTTTTAACTTGTTTTTAGAAGGTCTTTTTTTCAGTGTAATAATTAATATGACGTTTGTGTTGGTACTTTTCTATCCCAGACCCCAGTTAGAAAAGAATCACCTGAATTCAACATACTTTTGTCCATGTATTGTATGACTATAAGACTAATGATATGTTAAATATTTAGTAAAAACACTCTCTGAGGAGCTCTGCGATGTTTTCAGAGACATAAAAGGTGACTGTTCTGTGGTGAATGTGCTGCAGGTAAAAGCTGCCTCCGTGGGGAGGGAGTCTGTCGTGTCCCCGCTGACCATCACCGCTGAGAGCGTCACCTCAGCAACCACAACACAAGTTACCAAGGTAACCCTTAAGCCGTTTCCATGGTAAGAAAACAACAACAGCCTAAAAAATCTCTTTAGTCACGATTATATCTGACACAAGATATGGACAAGTAGTGTTATTAATTTTTATTATTAATACTCAAATATCAAACAGGAAGAAGAAAAGGTGTGTATGGGAAAACTGCACCCAAAGTATTTTATAGTTTAGAGCAGAGGTGTCAAAGTTATTTTAGGTCAGGGGCCACATTCAGCCTAACAGGACACCACTGAACTCTAAACACTCGTGTTCACTCTTATGTTCACTCTTATGTTCACTCTCTGCAGACGGTGAAAGGAGGATACTCAGAAACCAGGATCGAGAAGAGGATTATAATTACAGGAGATGATGACGTGGACCAACATCAGGTGCACAAAAACAGCCCAGCATGTTGAATAAAACAAAAAGACCAGGAGAATGATGCAACCTGTGGCGGTTCAGTCTAATGCGTAGACGTTTCCCTTCCCCAGGCGTTAGCCATGGCCATCCAGGAGGCCAAGCAGCAGCATCCTGACATGTTGGTGACGAAAGCAGTGGTTATCAGGGAAACAGAGTCTCCCACCGAGGAGCTGCAGCAGCGAGAACAGGTACGCATCGATCACACAGCCTGCGGTCATTCCAGCTAATGTGTAATAACCTGCCAGAATGAGAAATAAGTGCAACAAGTGGTTCCAGGTACAACACACCCTGACCCTCACAACTACTGGAGTTTAGTTTAGCATCAGTCCAGCTGATGTCATTGTGTGTGTGTGTGTGTGTGTGTGTGTGTGTAGGAATGTCTTTGTCCTATTAGAGTAAATATCTTTTCATTAATTCTTAATGTAAAAAACAATCAATAAAAGAACAGTGGCTCTAATATCAATGAACATATTTGATTGAAAAACAGAACATTTAATTTCACAATGATTCTAAAATCATGAAAAAAAAAATTCATATTAGTTATGAATTCTGAAAAGTTGATGAACATAATGTTGAATGGACGACTACAAATGCAATGTGGTTCAAGAAGCGACAATTAAGTATCATTATTTTTTGAGTGAAGTAGGATTTTTTATTTATTTTTTGTTACTTTTTAACTGTTTTAAAGAAGGATTTATAGATGTGTTTATATGAAATGACAAATAGTTTTAAAAAACAGTTTAGGCTTTTTAGTAATACTTTTTATTGGTGATTTATGTGTGTTTTATAGTTTAAAAATGGCCTTACCATTTAACTAAATGAAATTGTAATTAATAATAATAATAATACATTTTCATGGCACTCAAAGACGCTTTACATGCAGTAAAAAGACAAATAAAAGTCCAACAACAATAAAAACATACAAGAGCAAACAGAACAATCACAAATTAAAGCAGACAGAATAAAAAGTAATCCAAAAAAAAAATTAGTTAATTTAAAAACTGACAAAAATATCCTATAGCTTTAGCCTTTCTCCTGATATGTGACCCACCACCACGAAACCAGGCATAAGTGTCTGGAAATCAAAACTGAGTTATCTGTGTAGATTGGTAGAGTGGAAACTAAGGTTTAAGATGGTGAAAAAATTATGTTTCTATCATAAGTAGAACCAAAGTTATGGTCATTTTAATATCCACAGTTGGACCTATTGTGCAATTTGCATATTTTTAGATATTGTCCGTTAAAGTTATGGACTGTTTTGGGGTAGGAAGTCCTTAGCAATGCATAATAATTCGTATCCGATTGACAAAAAATATTCACAGATGTTAAAGGACACTCTGATGGACATGTCACAGAAGTTTTATATATTTTAATAATAGGACAGAATTGCAACGTATTATAATCATTTGGCTTACGCCATTGGACAAGAGCATTCAATATAAGCTTTTTCCTCGTACCGAACACTTGGATGTTTACGCACGGAACGGAGACCGGTTTGTTCGGCGAAAAGAGGTGGAAGTCGTCTTTGTCTTGGCTCCGCAATCCTTAAACTTTTGTCACCGCTTAAATAATTGACTCAATAACCACCTTTATTGACTCGATTTCAATGTAATGACCACAGGAAGTGAACATAGAGGTGTTAAGGTACCGTTTTTTGATAAGGTGTAAACACAAATAATAAATAACCTTCCAGCCTAAATTTGGCTGTAGCTCTGAACGGCTCAGCGCGACTTATGCCTGGTTTCGTGGTGGCGGGTCACATATGTCGTGCAGGTGGAAAAATGCTTCTCCTTTATCTCATTCACATTTGTTGCAAGATATCATGTCCTGTTTAAAACTTGAAAAAATCCAATATTTCCTTAAACAGACTCTTGATATTTTTGAAAATTCATGGGGTTCTTTTTTGAGAACATTTCCAGCTCTTTAATATTTCAAATTTGAAGCAACTATGCTGCTTCAGGTACGACACAGTGCAAGTCCTCGATGTGTTGGAGTGATGACACAACTGTGGCAGTGACAGGTGGGTGAGTGGGTGGGAGGGTAATTTTTTTCTATTTTGTTTTACTGTAGTGTCACGACAAAGACCTTTTGTGAAGTCTGTTTATTTTAAGTTAATAATATTTTGTTTGAGCAACTTGTCTTACTGGCTTTTATAAATCGACCTTGTAATATTTTTGAGTATGCTCCGTTTTCTATGCCTGCAAACGTAAAGGAAAAGTTAAGTTTTGCTAATGTCTTAGTTTTTGTTTTGTTTTTTTTAAAGGAAAATTACACAAATATGTTTACATTTACAGATGAGCTTTTTGCAAAACATTTAAATAACTTGAAACATCTTAAGAAAAGTGTGTGGAAATATACAGTAATAATATTTTTCCTTTTATTTAATGTTTTGTGTATTTGTAATTATCATGTAATATTGTTAACATCACACTACTTTTTCTTAAAGGTGTCATTTCATTAATATTTTTGTGTTCTCCATTGTTATTGAATGCATTGTACGTTGGTTCTATTTTTGAAAAAATTGCTTTGTTTCCAGCTGTTTTTGCACGGTACAAAAATAACTTTAGGTCGAACAACAGAGTTTACAGGTCCTTCCTCATACATGTCCACGACACAGTAATGAGGCGTCTCTGATTGGCTCAGAGAATTAATGTGTGAAGGAACACTCCCCCTCCCCTGCTGCTCTGTGTGTGTTTACCATCCCAGAGTAACATCCAGCTACGTTTTGCACCGTTAGTTGTTTTTTTCTTTTTTTCCAAGTTTTTGCAGCAACTGTGGTGCCATCTACCCTTGTAGATGCTAATGCTAATGCTACTTCAGATTTGCACCCCCACGTGGGTGATGCCAATGTCCACATGACGTATTGTGGACAGACTTTTTCTCTGTTGTTTTCTATTAATGGTAAAACCAGCCAGTGGAGGGGACACACCACGCAGCAAACACAGCATGTGTTGGTAACTCGGGGTGACCCATCACATTCCAAATGGAGCGTGGAAAAGTGGTTTTCAGTGGAATGACACCTTTAATAAAAATGTTTTGAGTTAAAAAAAAAAAATAATGTCCTTACCATGACACTACTCATGCATGTGATCCAACATGCGCTCTTGTCTCCTGTCCTTCCTTGTTTGCATCACATGACATCAGGATGATAAAAAAATATTAGATTTTATTGTTTAGACAGGTTCTTAGGTGACACATGTATGGTCAAATATGATTGGTTAGAGGCTTGTGTTTTTTAAGCGTCATTTATTAATGATGTCGTCCCATAGAGTGTTAAATAATATGTAAACAAATTATAATATAAATGCTGTTGTTCTTGTGTCTCTCCAGTCCTGATGGGTGATGGTGGCTCCTGAGGGGGGACGGGGTGGAGCCCCCTGGAGGCCCCTGGAGGCCCCGCAGTACGCCACCAACCTGACAAACAGGACTGTCCACCCCACTGTGGAAACACCCACACCAGAACTGACTGCCTTCCACCACACCTCCACTCCTGTCCCTTTAGACAAATCAACTGTGACCCCGCCTCCTCGTCCTATCTCGGCCAATCCCAGTCCTCCGCTTTCTTCCAGGAGAGAAAAGGCATCGGATGGTTTTACCCTTTGGTTTTAGTGGAGTTTAAAGATTAGACGTGAAAGTCGATTCCAGCTGTTAATATATAGATTTACCTCCGTTACAGTCATTTGTTTTGAGAGTTTACTCCTGTTATTTAATCCGACATTTTGACTTTTATAAACTCTGTCCCCGTCAGCCTGGACGCCCTCTTACTGTACGGCAGATTACTTATTCCTATTTTAAGGTCATAAATACGTGCCCTGTGCTACTGTTATATATGAAACCAATACAATAAGAGCAGAGGAAGACTTGGATAGTCCTGGTGGGAGTTCAGTATAATCAGCTGTCTTATTAGCTTTTTACATTTTTATCTATAGAGGATCTAATTTATGTCCAGTGTTTGCTTGTTTATGAGATATGTATAATATCAGATGACTATAATCTGCATGATTCAATACAAAAAAACAATAGCTGAGGGAATGAAAGAAAAAAAAAAAATAAATAAACCACACGGACGCATTTGTGGATGAAGCGGGAAACTGTAGCTGAAACGGACTGGTACTGATGTGGACGGATTCTGCAGACATGTGTATAAACTTCATCAGCAGCTTCAACCACCCCCATACCCCCACCCCCCCCCACGCAAAAAAACCATCACCGCTCCAGCTCACCATCACCACCACTGACGCTGGTCACGCATTCTGGGGTGAAAATGTTTGCATTTTTAGAGCAAATTTAATATAAATATTGTTTTTATCTAATATGTTTCACCAATGGGAGGGTTTGGTTTTCTTACTTGAGGTTAATGTTGTGGGTTTTGGACGTTTCAGTGCTGGTATGTGAACAGACTGGGCTTTGGTTTTGGTTTTCATGGTTGTGTGAAAATGACATGTAGATAACGTACTGATAATGATACAAGACTGATACGATTACTGATAATGTAATAATGGCTGATAACATAATAGATTTGCCCTGTTTTAAAATGTAATAAGTTAATAATGTAATAAATGTCCTGAATCGATTTAATAACTTTTGGCTAATAATGTAATAATTGACTATGGTATTGGCAAGTTATCATATTATTGGCTTGGTAAAAAATAAAAAAAATATATAGTTATTACTTTATTGGCCTGTTACATTTGAAAAAGGACACATTTATTACATTATTGTTACTACATTATTGTTACTACAATAACTACATTATTGTTATTAATGTTATTACTGTTATTAGCTGTTTTATGCCACAAATCATATGGAATTATACTGTTTTAGATCAAACACTGAGCTGATTTTATTGAACTGTTGGATCAGAATTCATGGGATTATTATGTCACTGTCAATCAGGGATGTCAAACATGTGGCCCGTGAACCAAAACTGGGCCGCCGAAGAGTCCTATCTGGCCCATGGGATGGATTTAGATATAAACGGTCAATGGTATCAAACGGTTTTCAATTCAGGTTCCACGATCAATTCACCAATATGATCGGCAATAAAATAGTAGCATAATAACCTAGAAATCATGACTATATATATATATATATATATATATATATATATATATATATATTATGCCTGTAGATAATGACAGCTCCAAATTTATGAGAAAATGAGGTCAGTTTTTTTTTTTTTTTTTTTTTTTAGGAATTGTAAATCCTTTTTTCCCATTTACTTATAATGGGCAAGATTTTAAATGTATATAAAACATCAGTTTTCTTTTAATTTACTCCAAACTTGTCACACATACAGAGGGAATAGTTATTTTAACATCAACTGGATCGATGCAAAAGGCATTTGGGTTTGTTGTGTCTGGAACCACTTATTCCAATTTACAGCAGATGATTTTAAAAACACGTGTGTTGTTACATAATTATGATATAAAACCTCATTATTGTTGTTAATTAACATCCAAAACCAGAAGCCATCCTCTTGTCCACGTCTGTTTCATTTGTTCTTTCTTTAATATATTTAAATACTGCTCGTTTCCTGCACGTTCACAAATACTGCCTGAAAAGTCCAAATCCACAGGTGCATCTTGGGTACTCTGTTGTTTTCTATTGGATTAACTCTTTTAAGTTATGGTGTATGAGTTTGTATAGTATTTATAGGAGTGGTGAATGTGAGCCCTGTGCTTATTTTGTTTTGTTTTTTTACTTCCCTTCCAGACAACACCTGTTGAAGCAGTGTCTACCCATGAAAGCAAAAGAAAAAATAACAATGGAAGTAAACCTGTTTGATCAGATTTAGAATTTTAAAAGCCATTGATTTTTTTAACACTGAATATTTTTTCCATCGAAATTAAGCATCTGTTTTTTTGTGCACTGATATTAAATATCAGATTTTTTTTTGCCTTTTCATAAATTTATAATAAAACAATTCAGCTGCAAAAATTAAATGCACAAATTCAGCTATAAAAAAAGTGTAGATGTTTATAACAAACTGATCCATTTGAAAATCAGTTGGAAAATGAAGCCAAATATGGTTATTTAAACAGTACATGATTTTAGTAAACATGATTTACTGTGTTATGTCTAGTGGGAATCCAATAGTTGACCATTTTCCTGCATCGGTGTCATGTGACTGATTAAATACAACTTGACTGGATGGCTGTTGGTTCGACTTAGGATAGAATCGATTGCTTATCCTTGTTTTTTTACAGCTGAATTGTTTTGTAGCTGGATTATTTGCGTCTGACTTTCTGCAATTTAAGGGGTTTTTTTTGCCTGAATTTATGAACATAGTTGAATTCAGAGACAGAAAATCCGATATTTAATTTCAGTGCAAAAATAATTGCAATGCCTAATTTTAGCAGAGGTGGAAAGTACTTGTGTATTTATTTAAAGTAAAGTTTTATTTAAGTATTTAAAGTTTTAAGTAAACAGATGTGACAGTATGAAAAATAAGTCGGCAAAGGAAAAATCAGTGGAGAGAAACTGACTATATATATATATATATATATATATATATATACACAGTTATATATATATATATATATATATATATATATATATATATATATATATATATATAGTTATATGGCTATTATTTCACAATTTTTTACTTTTTCTCTTAAAATTATGCATTTTTTAAAATCTCATTTGTAATTTTTGAAAAATCTAATGACTTTTTTTTTTAATCTCAATTGTGACCCCCCCCTTTTCCTAAATTTCCTGCCCATACCCACAAAACTGAGTACAGTGACCCTATCAAACACAGTAACTCACTTTTAAACGCTTTATTTTAGATACTTTTGAATTTTTTCTGATTTTAGATTTATTATTGTGTTCATGACAAAAAAAAAGCAGTTTTACTTTTTTTCTTTATTACAATTGAGAAGTTGTACTTTTGTACTTTTACTTAAGATAATGAGTTGAATCAGTACTTCTACTTTTACCAGAGTATCTTTCACACCAGTAGCTGTACTTCTACTTAAGTACAGAATGTGAGTACCTTGACCACTTCTGAATCTCAGCTTAATTTCAGTGCAAATAAAAAATCAGTGTTAACAATTCAATGGCTTTTAAGATTCAAAATCAAATTAAACAGATGTGCTTCCATAAATAACAAAAAAATAAATAAAAATAAACAAAAATACGAAAAAACAAACCAACCTGTCACATAACCTAATATATCCTGGATGACCTTTAATAATATACTATGCATCAGTCTCCACATCAGAACAGCCAGACCCATGTTAGCCGTGTCACCATCATCGTTAACCTTGTGCTACTGTTTAAACTCCAGCAGATTTCGCAATAAGGAGAAAACTGTGAACTATCATGTAACCAAAACCTACAAATACGTACACATAAACAACCTGGGTTCAGTGATGTACTCTAAAAAACAGAGCTTTTGTCGTTCGATCACCCCTGACTTGAACCTGTCAACCTGCTGTCAATGTTACCATGGAAACAAGAGATTCTCCACCGTATTATTTGTATATTCTATTATTATTATTGCTCTATTTTACTTGAGTCTTACGACACTGGACTATATGTGAAGGCGCTCACTTGCAACGATACCATCACATACACTGTAAAACATGTTGGGAGGAAAAATAAATAAAAAAAATAAAATAGTTTTTGCCCGATGCACTACCGACGGAAGGGAAAAGTTGTCGTTTACTGCAAGTGAGGTGGTGATTTGAAGGATGGAAGGCCTGTGTTTGTATATAAATATCCATAATTATGTGTATTATCCTGTAAAGTATGTAGAAAAGTAGGTGGAGGTGGTTTGGGAAAGGACGGAGGTGCAATAGAAACGTGGACAGGTGCCTTATGTTCGGAAAGGCGGTCACTGGAAACGTGCTGTCAATCATCAGGGGGCGGGTCAAAGGGTAAGAGAGCATGTTTAAAGAATGTGACTGAACGTAGAGAGAAGATGACATTTCTGACCTGTTAAGCATTTACAGAAGTAGAAAACCAGTATAATACAGATTATGGATATGAGATTTATTTTATTTTAATTTTTTTTGTTTTTTTGGGATGTTTTTTTTTTTGCCTCCACCTTCAATTTCCCAGAGCCTTTTTTGTTTTGTTTTGCTCTACATCCCCCCCTAGTGCTTGGTGGTGTGTATTTGCTGTATTTGCATTGAGTCTAAATGGAAAACATACATGCATAAATAAATGTCTCAGTATGATTCAAACATTGTCTCTGATTCTGAAAAAGAGGGGAGAGGGATTTCTCTCTGTTTTTTTTCTCTGCTCTACTGCTTGAACATTTCATACATTAATAATTCATCATATGTAATAAAGGGCTTTTTTGTAAGATCAGAGTACTTGAGGTATCATTGTTGCAGTGAAACAAAGAAAACTTAACCTGTTTGTAGCAATCATGTGGTCAAATAAATTGATTAATATATGTATATGTATGTGTATGTGTGTGTGTATATATATATATATATATATATATATATATATATATATATATATGCACACATACATACATACAGACATAGATATACATGCTTTTGGTGCCATCTAGTGTAAGAAAATCAGAAAACAACTACAGTTTCATCACAACCATAAGAACCTCCAGGCTGTTATCAATTGTGTGTTAATTGAGGAATAATAAAACCAAAAATTAGGCTTTTATTACATTCTTAACATGCATCATATATTTATATCCCCTTCATTTAACACTGTAAGGATCTTTTTTTTAATGTTTAGTTCAGTAAATTAATCAAAACCTTTAATTACTGGTCTAAGTAGCAGTGAAAAGTACATTTCATTAGCTGAAATTACTGTTATTAATAATAATTATTACTACTAATACTCCTCCTACTACTACTACTACTAATAATAATAAAGTGTAATGTACAATGTAACACCAGCACTTTCCACAGAATGTTTTAGGTCTCGATAGAACACTAAAGTCTCTCATCTGAACCCACTTTATCCTCACTAGGGTCGTGGGGGTCACTGGGGGCCTAATCCAGCTACAGTGGGTGAAGGTGGGGTACACCCTGTATGAGTCCCTTGGTTGTGGGTGGTTTAATTTTGCATGCTTTTCACACTTATTTATTTTATACGTTTCCTTGTTTTTTTTTTGGGGGGGGGGGGGGGGGGTTGTATCGTTTATTTTGTTGTGTGCACAGGTGGGGTGAACACCCTGGCCTCATTGCCCCGCCCCCCCTTTCCTTATTGATACATTTTTTAAAATTAATTTTTATTTTATTTTTTAGCCATTATATTTTGAAATAAAACCACTGATCTTTTAGTATATTTTATTGGTAATTCTGGAGCAAATTTCTTTAAATAAATTTGGATCTTGGAGGGAACCTTGTGTTTCTATAAACATCCTTATTGTTGCTGTGGCCCTTATTTTTATTTTTTTTAACCTACTTCATATATATATATGGATTTCTTTATTGTCTTTTTAGTTTTTTTGTGGATCCTTTTTTCTCTCTCTTTTTGTTTCTTTGTATATTTCTGTGTATTTTATGGAAAATTTGAGTCAGTGGAACATAGAAGACTAACAGACTAAATATCACATTAATGTAAAGCATACATTAGTCTTTTAATTCTGCTAGATTAAAAATTAATATTTAATCAAAATTAATCCAAAGCAGCCCTATGATTAATTTTATTAAAATTTGTAATCATTTGACAGCCCTACAAAATATAAACCACACAATAAAATCCAATATTCACCATGTTTCCTTATGTATAAAACATAAAAACTTTTCCATTTAGTAGCAACAGAAACTTTTAATATGTAGACGAAGAACCATTAGTTGTTTCTCCTGAAATAGAAACAATATCCAGCATCCGTACATTGATTCATGTTGTAGCATTAGGTTAATGGAGTTCTAAATAGAACATGAAGTTAATGTTTCATCATGTTCTTTGTGTTTCCTGTGTGCATTAAGACTCAAATAAAAATAAACTACACTTAATGACATGTGACATCAGTCTTGTTTTTCTTTTCTTTTACTTTTGAATGATGGATGAAGAACAAGATTAAAAGAGCTAAGTATGATTCAACTTCTTTACATTACGTTTTTTTTTATTCAACAAAAACAAACCAAAACATAAACATTTATTATAAATAGAATCAGTTCATCAAAATACAACAGACCTTTTCCTTTCAGTACAGATCCTCCCTGATGAGAAATGGGCTCAAAAGTGAACCTAAAGGCAGTTGTTGTTAAAAAATATTTGAAATTAAAAGGATTTATATTTTCACATTCCAAGTATTTCTCATAAAACATGTTTGTTTACGTGAGACCATTGCATTTTTTTTTTCAAAATGTTAATATATTTTAGTAAATTGCAGCTTTTGTGTGTGTGTACATGTGTATGAGGAGCCCCTTGAGAAATAATGGCCTACTCCAAGCAGGTTATGTTTTTGTCTGTCTGTCTGTCTGTCTGTCTGTCTGTCTGTTAGCAAGATAACTCAAAAAGTTATGGATGGATCTTGATGAAAATTTCATGACATGTTAGGGGTGTCACTCAGAACAAATTATTAGATTTTGGTGATGATCCGAAAGAGGATCACTTTGAAATCTATTCTCCATTTAACGCAATGTCAAATTTCAAAGTGATCCAAAATGATCTCATCGAGCTTATTGACATACTTCAGAATAGAAAAATTGACCTTGGCAATGACCTTTTAAGGTCACAATCATAAATTATGCCCATTTAATTATCAGAAATGCATTAATCTAAAAATAAATCCATGATAATTGATGTATGACATGTGTATAAACAGTTTAAAAATAAAAAAAAAGAGAGATTTTTGTCATAGGTGATGGCGGCCATATTGTGGAAATCACACTAGGGTGGACGAGCACCTCTGTAATTTTTAAAGTCTAGTGACCCACTGACTCAATTCCAGTGAGAAAATCCCCCAACTCTAAATTAGCAGCGGGTCTACATGGCTGATCCAGGACTAATAGTGTAGAAAATACAGTAAATTGTGAAAAATAATTTGGTTTTATTTACAAAGAAAGTGCAAAGTGTGTGTAAAAAGCACACCTTGAAACCAGAGGGTTATATCCCCCAAACTAAAAAATGGCACCAGTAACTATTTGATAAAGGGACAGACACTAGAGCTCCATATTGTTTTATAAATCAATAATCTTTATTAACACAGTATAAACAACAACAAACAGCGACAGAGGAAACCGTTCATGTTTATGACGTTAGACCCAGTTTATTTCAGGGGGGGGTGGGGGTGGGGGGTGGCGACTGAGACAGAAGCATCATAGACACTAGGGTCGACTATGGTTTGGATTTCATGGTACACGTACAGTTTTACACAAACCGGATGCATGTTTCCTAAAGCCATTCGGTCGTTTTTCGCAGATGGACAGAAACACAAAGTACAGTCATGCTGAGCGACGAGTAGCTACAGTATGAAACGAGTTATTACATAAAAACCCAGTAAATCATCTCTTTAGAAAGGTTCTTTTATATAAATGATTCCAAGTGTACAAAACAGTATATTACACGTTAGTCGATGCGTGATCCCAGTAGCCTACAGTACACTTCCTCCAAAGTACGAGCAACTACTTGACTGTTTAACGAGCTACATACAGACTGGTGTGAAGTTCTGTACCGCAGCGCTTCCACATGGCATCAGGAGACTATGGGAAAAGGAAAAAATCAGCAGCATCATCTTTTTATTAAGAACACACACCTAGAAAAATGCACCAGGCCGCATATATTGCCAATATCCCATGCGAAACAGCAGGACGCCATTCAGACTAATTTGAACCCTTTAACCCCTGACGTGTCATCGGTGAGCATTTGGAAATATATGATTTATTTCAAATGTTCACACAAATTTCATTCGTTTGCTTAACCTGTAAAAGCCCAGTGCTCCTAAATCCTTCTGTGTTTAACTTTTCTTAAATGATTTCTTTATTTCTGGATCTATTGAATAATTCATGTTTAAAGTCACAGAACAAAATAAAAAGATATAGGACAGAGTTGTTAGCAGTGGTGGTAAAAGTACTCCCATTCTGTACTTAAGTAGAAGTACAGCCACCTATGTGAAAAGTACTCTGGTAAAAGTAGAAGTACTTATTTTCCATGGGTTTTACTGGTGAATCATTGTTGTAAAAAAAAAAAAATGACAGTGTTTCCATGGTAACTAGGAAACCTCTGAACATCTGATGACTATGAAAAGATGAACTGTATTTCACACCAATTATTTACAAGTATTGATAGGATAAGTGGATCAACAGTTTTTTTTTACTTTTTAATTCATTAAATGATTTTGCTGGTCAGTGTATGTTTGACTCTTTATGAACTAGCAGGGAACATTTCCAAATGTGATAAAATAGACTTTGTTTTCTCTACAGACATGTTCAGTGCCATCCCCACCACCTCCGTACTAGAGGCTAAAACACAATATAAAAAGAAATACATAAACAGTTTGATATATATATATATATATATATATATATGTTTAATAAAATTCAAATGAAGTAAAAACAAAAAGTGTTATTTTCTAAACGTACATATAATGCCTTTTTTTCATATAATACCATTCTTTGTGCCAAAAAATGGTATTATATGAAAAGGAATATCAGGATATCAGGATATATTATATCAGGATCACGCCCCGGTGATCCTGATATAAATCCATGTGATTTTTTTCTCTGGGGATACCAGAAAAATGTAAAATGTAAAATGTATACATTAATTACCCTCGATCTATTAAACAACTTAAAGATGCAATTCGTCAAGAAATTACGGTCATTCCACATGAAATGACCTGCTGAGTTATACTATACAACTTTTGACAGTGTGTGAACAATAATGGATCCCATTTGATTGATTTAATTTTTAAAACATAATTGAACAAAATGCCATTATATGTACTTAAAAAAATATTCTTGTTTCTTTACTTCATTTGCATTTTTATTAAACCTACAAATATGTCAGATCATTTTGCCTGACCCTGTCTATATACATATACATATACATATACATATACATATACATATACATATACATATACATATACATATATATTTTCCCCTTGTGGGTTTTTGGTTTTACCGTTATTTTTGATATTGTGCTAATCCCCCCCCCCTCTATTTTTTTCCTGTGTTTTGACCAAGTTTTGATCATGTAACCGCTTTCTTGAGTTGAACCAGCAATTTTAAAATATAGGATTTACAACAAAATGTAAAGCGATCAACAAAGGTTATCAGAACACTGATAAATACAAGAAATTAAACCAAAAAAAATTAACATATGAATGAAAATTAGGTGAAAAATTTACAAAATAATCAAGAAAATGATCCAAAAATGTCAAACACTAATCAACAAATTTGACAGAAATAAACAAACCTGAATCAAAGTCGATAAAATGACTGAAAATAACAACAAAAAGTGACAAATAATCAACGAAATACATTTAAACTTCACATTTCATGTTCAACCTTCGAGTATTGTGATTGTCCTTTCTCATTTTGTATTTGAAAAAAAAAAAAAACAGCTGCAATTTTATTAACAAAACAAGCCCAAAATAAAAAACTACTGGGTCTAAATTCAAATCCTTATCGTTGTTCAGTTTGTTCCAGTTCACAGTTCATATTCAACATCCTAAATATGTTATTAATATACATTCTCAGTGCTTCCTTTAGTCCAAACCTGTTCCTTTTTTCAGTTTTTTCACCTGTTTTGACCCTAAAACACAGAGTAAAACAGAAGCAACACCAGCAGCTTGAAAGAACTTAAAACAGACTCAGATTCGCAGCAGCACCTTTACCTGGAATCATGTGTCAGGGGTTAAAGGGTTAAATAACCTCAGGATTGCACAAAGGACGCTGGCCCCGCCCCCCGCCCCGCCCACGTACAGCATCTATCGACGCAGCAGCATGTAAACATCGCGCGGCTGCTTCGTAGTTCTACGTTTCTAATGTTTCAGATATACATATGATAAGTTAAGGCTCTTCGAGGACCTGAGGATTTTGAACATATGATGAGGCACACAGAAGGCAAAGAATAGCTCTAGACACAGGGCCAAACCGAAAGAATGAGGAGCATGAGACGCCACGAGGGCCCGGGCACCGGCGTACAGGGACCTGGAGGAGGCGTGGCCAAACAGCGCTCTGTCGTTTACCGCCACGAGGTCAGCAACTTCCACACAGATGGTTTTAAAGGACGACATGAACATTAGAGGACTTCTGGTTTTTGGTCATCTTACACTTAATTAGCATTAGCATTAGCATCAACTAACCAAAAGTTTGGTTTATATAAAGAGCTTAAGTCCAGACACTTCTGGTCAGAGGTGTTCAAAGTACTCACATTTTGTACTTAAGTAGAAGTACAGCTACTTGTGTAAAAAAAAAATAGCAGAAGTACTGATTCAACTCTTCTACTTAAGTACAAAAGTACAACTTCTCAATTGTAATAAAGAAAAAAGTAAAACTGCTTTTTTTTGTCATGAAAACAATAGTAAATCAGAAAAAAAATCAAAAGTATCTAAAATAAAGCCTTTAAAAGTGAGTTACTGTGTAGATATAATGTGTTTGATCGAGTCACAGTTACTCTGTTTTGTGGATATGGGCAGGAAATTTAGGAAAATGAGAAGAAAAGTCACAATTGAGATTTAAAAAAAAAAGGAAAGTTATAAATATGAGATAAAAATGCATAATTTTAAGATAAAAAGTCAAAATGATGATATAAAAAGTCAAAATTGTGAGATAATAGTTTATTTCCTCCTCTCTCTGAAGCGACTGATTTATCGTACTGTAATATCTGTTTTGTTTGTAAAGTAACGTGTCTGTTCTGAGAATGTAAAGAGTATAAAGTACAGATAATTATACTAAAATGTAGGGAGTAAAAGTAAGAAGTTGCCAGAAAAATGAATACTCAAGTAAAGTACAGATACCTAAAAAAATCTACTTAAGTACAGTAATGAAGTACTTTTACTGAGTTACTTTACACCTCTGCTTCTGGTCGTATCTCCTTATATTAAAAAAAACAACAACCCTGTTATAGTCAAAAGTCACTTTTCCATTTAATATTTGTACAAATCTTTACTGATATTAACTAAAGCTCTATTCAGATGGAGTTAGTTTTATGGGGTGACCATAAGACTGACGGCTCTAAAACCAGACTGACTGAACGTACTCTTCTGTACTTTTTACATTTTGTCCTTGTGGAATATTTACATATCCATTGTATTATGTAGATAAACCAGCATATATGTGGAACAACACACCATCATATACATTAAAAACATGAGCTAACCAGCACTTTTGTTATTTGATTTGTGATTCGTCTTATTAAAATATGTCATATTTAACACATTTAATGTCTGAAGCAGAAACAGATAAAATTGTACAGCAGTGTTATTTCTTAGTTTAATGTAAATTATTATCTTTGTTTCTAAAATTAATTTTGCTCAACACTGATTTTTTTGTATCCATGATTTTTGTATCCATGACTTCTACATTTCTAAAATATTTTTTGTGCTCAAAAGCAAACTATTTATTTTATCTCAAACCATTATGAACAGGACATATATTACAGCTGTAGACATGATCCCTTCTGTAAATCAGAATATTTTTTTCTTTTATTATCATATTTTATCACGACTTTAAAAGAAGATGCTGCTAAGTTGTTTTTCTTTGTACTATAACAATGACAGGAAAGTTGTATTCTGTTCTACTGAAGAAACGCCACTGTAATTTTCTCTCTCCGCTGTGTGTTCAGGTGTTTCTGCAGCTTCAATACGACTGATTTTCACCTCTATTCATACGTTTTCAAGGTAATGACTGCTTTGTTGTGGGTTTTGTGATGAGAGTTTCAGTCCATTGAGCTGTTTCACATCGATCTGGATGTTCTTTTACTGACTTTTACAACTATTCGGATGGGATTAGTTTTATGGGGTGACATGGGGTAAAGGAATAATCACCAGGGAATTTAGCACCGTCAGTAAACACAACTGATGACATGTATGTATGACTGTGAAATTTACTTCTGTAAGACGTTCTGGAGAAATAACCCATGGCCAGGTGTAAAAATATAAAAGGGGGGGGTGGGGGTAAAAGGACATATAGATGTAGAAATATATTTAAAAACTGTTAAAAAAAACAAAAATGTTCAGATGTGTTCAGAGCAGAGGTGGTAGAAGTACTGACAATCTGTACTCAAGTAGAAGTACAGCTACTTGTGTAAGTATAAGTAGCTGTACTTCTACTCAAGTACAGGATGTGAGTACTTTTACCACCTCTGATATTAGGAGAGTTGGGAATAACGTGTTCTCCAAAGTGTATTGTATTTTGTAAAACTCTTAACTTTCTGTTTCCATGTCTTATATTATTGAGTCAGTTTTGACCCATGTCTGAACCCCTTAACGCCTGAATTTAAACACACGTATACTATATAAAAAAGGAAATGCTAAATTAAGTGGAGATATTTAATTGACGATAGTTAGTTTAATTTCAAATGTATCAGATAAAAAGAAAACAAACAAACAACCAAGGAAGAAAAAGTCAGAAATAATAAATAAATAAATATTTTTCTCCATTTTGTTTTTTCTCATTTTCTTTAACTTCATTCCATTTGTTTCTTACTTTGTTCATGTTATTAATTATTTTATTCTTCATTTTTGTTCATTTTATTGATACTTTGGTCGTTTTTGTTCATTTTAATTCTTTTCTTTTAGTTTTTTTAATGTGTGTCTCAGGTGTTAAAGGGTTAAATCGAACCATGTGGAATAGGGTTGGAGTTTGACATCTGTGATTTATGCATTTAAAACCTAAAGTAGGTGTTTTACAGCTGATTAAAGAGCGACCCATTTGAGATAACCATTTGGACACCATAATGTTAGTTTCTCTAAATGTGTAAAAAACAACACAACTCCTGTGGAAATGTGATGAATATAAAAACAGATTATATGCACCTGCCCCTTGATTGGTCAACGCAGTCGTCATTAAATAAATTATAACAAACCAACAGGATCCGAAAAGACACAAACCCTCAAACACAAACCCTCCAAAAATCACCTTTTAGGAAAATATTTTGTGGTTTGGTTGATTCCATGTGCACAGAGGACGGTGGGATTGATGACCTATACCACATCTGGCCACCAGGGGGAGATGGAGCTGTTTTATTTTCACATGGTTTCTATAGTCTGGAAAAACCTGATATCCTCCTGAGACCAAGGAAAGTGAATTTTTATTTAACATTTTTTTACATTAAACACATATTTTGATTAGAAGCTGCATAATACAACCACTTTTCAGATACATGTCAAACTATTTTTATGCATTTATGTATTTTTAATGAGATGCCCTTTGCAATAGATGGTATTTTTTAACATAAAACTGTGAAACTTTTGTTCCGTACAGAGGACAAAAATGCATTGCTGGGTCTCATGAGGATATGAGGCTTTAAAAACAATTGAATAATTACTTATATTTGACTTTGGATTTATTTTAATGATAAAAGTAAAGCTATATGTTGAAACAAAATAGGAACTTTTATTTATTTTTCTTATTTTTTCATTACAGCTGGGTAAAACATGGTGTATTTTCATAATAAAGAGGTAATAATGACATAAATAGTCCAAGAACAAGTAATAGCATCAACAAATGGTAAGTTTTTTAAAATTATTATATGTAAAGTGTCATGAGATAACTTCTGTTATGATGTGGCATTATATAAATACAATTTGATTCGATTATTTAAATTTAGATTTAATATAATGATAATGAATTGGTCAAAACTAGAAAACTTAAAAAAAAATAAAAACTCCAATTTTAAAGCAAATATCACAGATATTACCACTTTATTGTTAGCATGCTATTGCTAGCATATCGTTACTGTTTGCTATTACCTGGTAATTAGTAAGATTTAACACTATTACATCAGAATTACTTCATTATTGTCACCATGTTTTTACTGATATAATTTAAAATACTCCTGGAATTTTGTAAGAAAAATGACCAATTGTTAGGCTAACATGCCAAGCTAATATCTTTAAAATAGCTTTTTTCTTAATTTTTCACTTAAAATTAGTAGTTTTTTCCCTTCAGTATTATTTAGCTTCAAAGACCAAATATGAACAAAGGGAATTATTACAACTCTTTAAATAGACATATATAATAAATCGCAACTAGCATCAGTTAGCATCAGGTTACTTGATCTATAAGGATGATGTGAGGCTTTTATCAGTTGTTATTCTGATTTCTACCAATTAATTATATGTCAAATACAGATTCCATTTCTGAATCTTAATCCAAAAGCTATTTTTTTTACCAACTTCCTGAACATAACACACATAATTTACAGTACTGTGAACGCAAGCTAACATCTGTAGATAATTTAAAGTGCTAATTTTCTCTTCATTCAGGTGAAGATGACCATTCGTGCCAAAAGCCCAACATGTTGATGCAGTCCTTCGCGACAGGTTTTTTGGACATATTGCTAAACAAAAATGTAGATATGTAACAGGTAACAGCTAAATAGCTCATTCACTGGAACATTAACTCGCTCCGGTTTCTTACAACTGAAGTCCTTTCTGATTTTTCTCGAAGACAAAAGATGTCAAATCACATTCTTAACCATCCAGACTGAAAAGGTTGTTTTTTTTAAATCGCGTTAATATGTCATGCACTTAATTGTTCTCGCCCCGATAAGCCCAGACCGACTTTGAAATTTATAAAGGAAAAAGGAAAATCTATAAAAGCTCAACGTATCATACAAAAAGATGCATATAAGACTTTTTTTTTTTTTTTTCTATTTCTTTTTTGTTCGTTTGTTTCTTATGAAAGCTGCTTTGGTAACAACATAGTCACGACATCAGTCAATCTCCGCGTACTTAGCCTGGGCGCTGAAGGGAACGCCTTCTGTCATCTCTATGGCGTGCTTGATATTTTTTTCTCATCGGCGCCTTCCTTTTTCTGCCGCTAAAATCTAAATGAATGGATCTAGTTACACCAGAGTGGCCTGTGTTTACGTTCCACCATAGAGCTGTCGCCAACATCAGATGCAACGTCTGCTGGGAGCCGTTTGTCATAAAGATGTCCTGGCTGTGAAAGACAGTGCTATTGTACTGAGGGCTGATAGAGTGGAGACCTTGGAAGCTGAGCCCACTGCATTAGGACCTGAAAGAGGAGCGGGAAAAAGAATGACACCGTTAGTCTGAACGCAGGCTGACAAAAACCAAAACAGACTTTTTATCATTTCTACCCCCACCTCCCACCTCCTCACTTTCATCTATCGTCTGCTTTAGTAATTATGAACCGCAGACTCATAATCAAAGATGTGTGAGAGTTATTACTGCAGCAGCGGGATGAGACGCTGAAAATATTCCAAATAAATTGCTTGGGTTTTAATGCAGGCCTTGCATTATGGTGTCACATCGAGACAGTAATTACACTAATGTCTCATGTAGCACATTATTCCCCCAGTCTTTCTGTTTCTCTGGGGCAGACGACAGTTCAGGCCCATTCATGTCCATTCATGTCCACTTTACCAACGTCTATAGGTTCATCTGTTTTAAACGATGTCATGAATCACTGCCTTCATATTTAGATGAGTCCATTATGTTGGAATGAGCGTCTGTCAAATGGTCCACCAGGGGGCGCCACTCTGAATAAACATACTGGACTAACACCATAAAAACCCTATGCTGATCACCACCAAAATGTAATAATTTTGTGCAATTGAATTTTAATGTATTTCACCCTGTCTGAAAATTGTACTTTGATTTGTAATCAATGTGAAGCACTTTGGGCTACAGTGTTTGTATGAAAGGTGCTATACAAATAAATATTATTATTATTATTATTATTATTATTATTATTATTATTATTATTATTATTATTATTATTATTATTATTATTATTATTATTTGTTCCTTGTGCCAGTATCAACATTTCCTGAAAAGTTATTTGAAATCCTTCCATAACTTTTTGAGATATCTGGCTAACAGACAGACAGACAAACGGACAGTACAGATAATAAAAAAAATTTTGAAAAGAAGGAGAAGAAGAAGGAGGAGGATGTGGTTACCTATTATCTCCTATTGAACCCTGAAACAACTGAAGTCATTATAATGGGCCCTAAAAATACGAGACTCCCTGATTGATCCAGTTCTTTTATTTAAAGCACACATTAACCAAACATACAGAACAGCCTTTTTTCACTTGCGCAACATTAGCCAAAATTAGGAATATTCTGTCTAAAAATGATGCAGAAAAATTAATTCATGCATTTATTATATCTAGATTACATTATTGTAACTCCTTAATTGTAGCGTGTCCTAAATATTCCTAAAAAAAAGCTTCAACTGGTTCAAAATACAGCAGCAAGATTATTAACAGGATCAAACAGAAGAGAACACATCACCCCTGTGCTCCAAACCATTCACTGGCTACCGGTTGAGTTTAGAATTAAATATAAAATCCTCCTCCTTACATATAAAACTATTAATGGTATGGGCCCCTCTTATCTTAAAGATGATCTGGTTCCGTACCAGCCCAATAGAACCTTTCGTTCTCAGAATGCAGGTTTATTGAAAGTTCCCAGGGTTTCTAAAAGTACAGTAGGAGCTAGAGCCTTTCGTTACCATGGTTACTGTCTTATGGATCAGCTTCCATTTAATATTGAACAGGCCGACAGTTATCTTTCATTTCTTACAGGTTGAGTTGTCGTTGTCCACAAAGTGCTAGTATTCTGCTAATGACTAGTGGTCGGCCGGCGAGAGGATGATTATGACCAGAGATACCACTTGACGGCAGCCCCATACCGAGCCACGGCCCCTTTAGAACAGCCTCGCTACTCACCATTCAATCACAGCCCCTTTAGAAAAACCTTTTTAAAACCTTTCTAGCATATGTAGCCTACTTACTTGTGTCAGCTATGGCTCTGCTTCAGGACTAGTAGGCTTGTTGCCGTAAAGCGGTATCTCCGGCCGTAAATCTGACATTTGAAATCTCTTTTTAAGCAAATTCGTGACTCTAAAAATCTAAAACTCAGCCCTGGGTATTATCTGTACAACCTCTTTCAAAAACAACATTTGAATTACTAGACAAAAAATTATATCCTCAGATAAGGGTACTTTGAAGTGTATAGCTCCATAGGACTCCATTTATTCTGCACTCCAAAAATTGAGCGCCCCAGATGGTAACAGACTGGAACTACAATCAAACTAACACCTAATTTGGAAACTACGCTGTGAGAATCCATGAGTGATGCTTCTGTCCTTCCTTAAACATTCTGTGCTGGCTCCTACAGTTCTATCAATTCTGGACCTTCTATTCTTCAAACCCCAACCCCCTGTGGTTCCTGGTGGTACTGCAACATATTCTCCGAACTCCCAGAGAACGGATGGACAGAAGTAATGAAGACAGAGAACAGACAGAACGCTCTGTATCCATCTTCAATGTAGACAGGACTGGGGCTTTAATCTGTCGTGGTGAGACGGTGGAGGGGGAGGGGCTTATTTCTAGCATTAATCAGCTGCAGACTGACCTGGTATCCTGGGGATGGTGATCTGCCGGCTGCTGCTGCCCTCCCCTCCTTCTCCAAATGGTTTTATCTGAATGATGTAATCCTCGTCAGTAGGGAGAGCCAGCTCCACAGAGGTGGTGTTGGTTTCCATGACGTCAGGACGGCTGTGGCGGTTTTTCTTGTACAAAACCTAGCCAATGAAAAAAAAAAGGCCAACGTCAGACCGAGGTACAAACTGAATTTTCCCATTAAACCAAAGCACTTCAGCGCTTACTTTGTAGCCGGTGACCTCAGACTCATTCTCCAGAGCTTTGACCTGCTCCCAGTTCAGGATAATCTTGGAGTTCGATGTGTTCCATACTACTTTAACTGGTGGCTGACTCGGTGCTGAGGGAAAATAAAAACACATGATCCACAGTAAATAAAAGCTCAGGAGGCAAAAATAAAAACGTCATATAGAATTAGACGTTCAGATTTGATGATGTACTTACTTTGTTTCTGCGCTTCAGCAGATTTTTTTTGCTTTATCTCTTAGCATTTTAAGTAAACAACTGTACCTTTGTACTCATTATGTGATCACTTATGTCATTGTACCTTACTTTTGTTTGTTTTTCTTATGTGAATGTTCGTGTTACAAAACAATTTCCCAGTTCTGGGGTCAATAAAGATATAAGTCGATTCTATTTACACTTTTAATATGTTTTCTTATTAAAAAAATATGGAAACTAAATGATAAAATTAGCTCATATTGCTAAAATACAAAAGACATGATGTCTTCCTCTATTTAATATTACATATTTACATTCATTCATTCGCTTTAATAATGTTTTTATTTATTTATGTTTATTTTGGTGGGCCAAGCACATTAATAAATATATTTATATGTTTGTTTTCAGTATAAACATGCAAAAATACCAGAGTTAGCATCAGTGCTAACATTTTCTGCACTCCCCACAGTTTGAGTTAAATTGTAGTTTCTAACTTTATTTGCTAAATCTGTAATTATTTTTTTTGAGTTGTGTTTTTTCAAGGTTATAAAAATAGGGCCAATGTCCCTGTGCTCATCCGGACAGGAAGTCTGTTATCAGTAGATGATCAAATCAATCTCACTGTGTGTGTGTGTGTGTGTTTTTATCAACAAATGCCAAAAACAGTGTGAATGGTAAAGGAAGTCCCCAAAGCTCTTCTGAGGTAACAGTAGGTAACTGGGTAATGACATGTTACTGTGGTTAAAGATGTTAAATGATACACAGGAGGTTGTTGGTGGAAACTAATATTGGGGCAATTACTTTCTAATGAACCAATCAGAATTTAAATCTGAGGGAGGAGAAATGATTTTAGCGCCAGGCTGGAAAAATAAACAAAGTTATAAACAAATTGTTTACAAAGGCAAATTTTAACAAAGTGATCAGTTTTGTGCCCAGTGTTTAGATCTGTCTAATTAATCAATCAGAATTGAAATCTATTGAGAACTGAGGGAAGAGAAGCGATTTTAGTGAATTGTGGACAATGACGACGGACGAAGCACGATGGCAATAGCTCATCGTGAAGTTCGTCCGGATGAAATAATAATAATATTAATAATAATAATAAGTGCACAGCCACACAGAATAAGACAAAGGAAACCCTGTTTGCAAAAATTACAAGTATTCAAAAGCCACAAAATGACCAGGAAACATGTTAATGTTTCCGTTGTTGTTGCGGTTGTGGTCTGCGTGGATGTGATACTTACGTGGTTTTTTGGTGGTGACGTTGACGGTAGAGGCGGGCGGTCCCGTTCCAGCGGTATTATACGCCCTCACTGAGATGTAATACGTAGTGCTGCCCTTCAAACCGTGGATAATGGTTGACGTTTGATTTCCCACAGTTTTTTGCACACTGGCCGTGTCTTCCCTTTCACTTCTACTCCAGTACCTCAGCTGAAAAGCAACAGGGCAGAACCAGAAGACGTGAACGCAGAGCACACGGTGGACACCTTAAAAGCTTTCTGTTACAGCCCGTCAGTAGAGTGAAAACCGGTTAGAGCCAGATGGCAGCTCGACTGGAAGGAGGAGGTGATCTGGTGTGAAAACAGTCTGCGCCGCCATTCCTTCCACCTACAATACCGTTTGTGGCTTTTGCTACAAACCTCAGATTATTATGCTTCAGAGTTTAAGTGACGCTTTAGTAGTGAGGACAAATATTGTTAGCTTCATAACACTGGTCTACAAGTAACATGCTTACAGAATAAAACTAATGTAATGTTACAACATGTGTGTTACTGATAAAGAAAACTCAAGTCTTAAATACTGGTTGGCTGAAGTTTCTAAGATAAGTCTGGGGTTAAAATGTGAAATTCTTAGAATGAACAAGAGAAGAACAGAGCAAAGGCCTTTCTCTGAAGGGGAATGTCTTAAAGAGTGTATGGTAGAGACAGCAAGTATTTTATGTCCTGAGAGCAAGAACACATTTGATAAAATTAGCTTATGATGCAGGACAGTGACTCGCCATGCTGAACTAATTGACAAACACGTAACTCAGTAGCTAAACAAAAAAGCAGAATCATTTACATTATTTTCTTTGACACTGGATGAAACCAATGACATAAAGAGACACTGCTCAGTTTTTAATTATTACACTGGTCTACAAGTAAAATGCTTCCGGCATAAATCGAATGAAATTTTACCACATGTGCGTTAGTGATAAAGAAAACTCAAGTCTTAAATGCTGGTTGGCTCAAGTTTCCAAGAAAAGTCTGGCATCAAAATGTGAAATTCTTAGAATTAACAAGAGAATAGGTTTTAGTTCAAAGAAATATTGGTCTCAGATCTACTTCTAAACACTGTCTGCACATTATGATCCATTCACTTTACAGGTTCTTTCTAGTGGAATATTTACAAATCTATTGTATACATGTACATAAACCACCATATATGTGTAATAACACACCATCATATATATTAAAACATGAATTAACCAGCACTTTTGTTATTTGTTTTCGGATTCATCTCAAAGTATGTAAAATTTGGCGCATTTAATGTGTGAAGTCATACACAAATGGAGAAAAATATGTGGACATGTTGAATTACAAATTTAAGTTCTACCAAGATAGTAATTTAAAACAAACTAACCAATACAATGGTATTTATCACACTATAAAATTATACTGACCTTTTTCATTATTGTTTTGTATCCCAGACCACAAACACCTGAATTCAATGCGTTCACGTATTTTTGTCCATATAATGTATGGCTTAGACTAATATGCTATGAGGCTAACATTATGGAAATAGACAAAAAACTGGAAAAAGAAAAAAAAAATTCTCCAAAATCCCCTGCCGTCAACTTCCACTGATAACAGATTTTCGTTGTCGCCCTTCTTGTCAGGGCTGAAATTGCTGGCACGCTTGACAGCACAAATATAATTTGTCTTTCCTCACAGGAATGGTTTGCTCAGGCCTTGCTCCTCTGTTGACTTTGAGTGGTCAACAATTTATAATTCTGACACTTTGTGCAATCTGTGGACGAAGACAGCAGCTTGGTTGGCATCTTGGATTTAAATAATGAGCAGAATTAAAATGACAAGACGTAACTGAGTGCAAAGCCAGTGTCTGAAAGTGCTTTGTTGTGTGGATTAGAAGCTAAATGTTCTAACCCTTAGAGTATTGCATCAGTTCACTAATCAGGATGGTTACAGTACTTAGGTAAGCAACAAGAGAAACACATCTTAACCCACAGGCATGGGACCAGGCTGGACCATTATGCATGCAGAAGCTATTATCTCCTATGCCCAAGGTGCATGAGCCTGAAATGCTCATCAATAATAGAACAGAACAAGATTCAACAGCATTAGTTACCATGTCTTGGTGCACACACTCATGTACATTAGCATCCACAACACAAACAGAGCTCACCTCGTAGCCCAGAACTCGTTTCTTGCTTGCGTTCCAGGGCAGAGCTTTCCACAAAACTTCAATCTCGGATGCAGAGAGGCTCTTGGCACGAACTCTGGTGGGCGCCCGGCCAGGTTCTGGAGTTAATGCAAAAAGACTGTGAATGATTTCAGAAGTTACACTGAGCTTTTGATGACCTGCTCAAAGTGGGGGGACATCAAAACGCTTTCAAAGCTGCGTCTTTTATCGCAACAACACAAGGCGGGATGTATGGGCGAAGACGTCTGCAGGCGCCGATAGAAGGAGGCTTGGCTGCAGGATCACTGACTGTTCAGATCTTTACTCGAGTAGAGACAAATGACAACGCTCAGATCGTACCTTCCTCAGCGGAGTAGATGGTGGTGACTGGTCCGAACGGGCCTTCTCCCTCGTTGTTGTAAACCCCGACCTTTACTTGGAATGGTGAGAAAGGCTGGATGCTCTCGTTTTTGAAGACGTATCTGGAGGCTTCAGCAGATGGTACGGCCGCCTGCATCCAGCCGGTGGCGCCGAAGGGTCGGAAAGCTACCACGTAACCGAAGCCTGGTCCGTTCTGCAGCTCCTCCGGTACCGGCTGCAAGATAAACACAAGTCTGACTACATATGTTTGAAAAATATATATATATATATATATATATAAAAACCTTAGACCTTAGAGCTGACATCAATGGTCTACAAGTAAAATACTTCGAGAATAAAACTAATGAAATTTGATCACGTGTGTGTTACTGAGAAAGAAAAAGTCTTAAATGCTGGTTGGCTCGATTTTCACAGATAAGTCTGGGGTCAAAATGTGAAATTCTTAGAATTAACAAGAGGATTTTTAGTTCAAAGGAATATTGGTCTCAGATCTACTTCAAAACACTGTCTGCACATTATGATCCATTCACTTTACAGGTTCTTTTTAGTGGAATATTTACTAACCTATTGTATACATGTACATAAACCACCATATATGTGGAATAACACACCATCATATATATTAAAAACATGAACTAACCAGCACTAAAGTAATTTGTTTTCTGATTCATTTTATTAAAGTATGTAAGATTTAACACATTTAATATGAATTAAGCACATATTTTCTAATCTGTGTAGACTAGACTAATGTTTTTAACTAGATTAGGCTAGTGTATTTAATAATAATTACATCTCTGAATTTAAACAGCCAGTGCTCAAAACCTCCTTTCTGGTTTCATTACTCAGGAATAGGGTTAAAGATGGACCTGTGGAGTTGAACTAATGAAGAATTCAGACCCAAGCAGAGCATTTAGAGTTCATGTAGACCGCAGGGAAATGTTTAAAATGCATGCTTCCATTTGCATATTTGCACATCATCCACAAAACAGTGACTTTGGATGTTGTGCTTCCTCAAAATGGAACCCAGGGGCAGAATTTACAAAGAAAACGGGATCTAGCATAGACCCCTGAGGCACCCCAGAGCCTTCAAACTCACCTGTTATATCAGAACTATGAAGAAAAAGTGACTTTTTTCAGTCAAATGTATCATTAACTGAACATAAACCCAACGATCATTGATGGTGAATCAATGTTGTAGAAGATGAGTGTTTCCATGGTAACTACGGAGCCTTAAATAGCCAAATGGGTCATACTGTCTGCTGACCATGAAAAGATTAATTTTACACGTATTATTGACAAGTATTGACAGTATTAGTGGATAAAGGCTTTAGCTTTTTAGGTTTAGGTCTCTGGTGGATGTTTGGGTTTTGTGGGTAAATCCAACACAAAAGATTATGTGGGTGTTAAATTGTTATTGTTGTCATGATTGTTTTTATTTTTATTATATATTTTTTTATGTTTTTAAGCTTTTATTGAGTGCATATGGTTTTATCCATGTATTTTAATTAATGTATTTATTGTAGGTATGGATGTAATAAGTGGGAGGGTGAGTGAAATGAGACCCCTCTGTCCAAAACTAATTTCTCCCTAGGGAGACAAATAAAGATAAAGATACTTTGAGTTTGATGAAAATACATTAATATTGGTTAATAACAGCAAATTGATATTAGAATTAATTGTAAATGCTCTAGCTGGATTTTTGTTTCATTATTAGTCTTGTCAGTCTACACCCAGAGTACCTCTATTTTTTAACTCCACTGTCGACAAACCTTCACTGATCCAGCTCTGTTTGATTAATACAAGCTCAATCATCAATAAACCGGAGCTGCAGACCCTGACGCCCCGCATGCTCCTTAACAGGCGAGCCAGTCTCGGGGTGTAGGTTGAATGGCTGTTTGTTTCTATATGTGGATCTTTTGATGATCTAACTCGTCCGGGGTGTTCGAGCCTCTGGTCATTTCAGGCTTGGATAAGCTCCGCCCCCTGCATGACCCCACAGAGGATAAAAAGGATCCTGAAAATGATTGTGTTTGTGTTGGAGTGTGTTTGGCGCTGCAGGGCGGTTATATTCAAGTTATTAAGTGAAGCACTTTTGCTTCTCTGCAGCTTCAACAGTGAGTAATATGACAGTAGCATTTAATTAGATTCTGTCAATAAAAATACAAACAACACATACACACAAACCAGCACTGAACTTACATTATATAGACATGTTGAGTTCAGGTGTTTCTTTTCTAACGGGTATGATACACAAAACAATTATGACAACTGTTATAATATTGGGATAAATATCATTGCATTCGTTAGCGTTATTTAAATTTTGTCTTTGCAGAGGTGGGTTTTTTTACTTAAATTCTCTCAACATTGATTTTGCTTTTTATTTTAAATCCATGGCTATGATTTTAAATATTTTACTTTCACATTTCTAAAATAGTTTTCACCCTGTGACCATGAATAATAACAATGTAATAATAATGTTATTGTCTTTTAATGCATTTTAATTTTCTTATGTTTTATGTAAAGCACCTTGAAATGGGCTATACAAATACATTTGCCTTATCACAACTAACCATCTACTTTCTTCACATCTCATTGAGGAAGACCCCCCCCCCCCCTCAATTAAACTTAAAGGAAATATTAATGTTTATAAATTATATGGATATAAATACTGGGACAGATCGTGTCAACAGCTGTAGGATGTTCTGTTCATGAAAATTTGAGATAAAAAAAACCATCTATAACACATAAAAGAATGCTTAAAAAACTAAAATAAAATCAATATTTAGAGAAATTTAATTAAATTTTTTTTAAAACAAGTTTGATTTTATTATATATTTTTTACTCCTGAGTAGAATTTTTAACGTTCTACTGGAGAAGAAAAAAAAAATCTAATTAAACTTTAAAGAAATATTGATGTTTCTGAATTATGTGGACATAAATATTAGGGCACATCATGTCTACAGCTGCACGATGTCCTGTTCATGATGATTTTACACAGAAACATCAACATTTTTTAACAGTTTAATGGAATATTTTTCTTCCACAGTGAGATGTGAAGACAGCAGATGGTTAGTTGTGGCAGAAAATTATTATTTACAGTCAGAGCAGGAAAAATATTTGAGGACTTTAAAGACAGAATATTTAAACTCATAGTTACCTCACCCACCCTGCAGGTATTGTCGTTTATTTTAGCATCGATTTTAGCTGATGTCAACATGTTAATGTCAACACATCACTTACCACTTGTTTGATGTTTTTATAGACATTTGAAATATCATCCATTATAAGTAAATGGAAGAAGAAAATAGATTTTTTTTTTTTTTTAATTTGAACTTTGACCTGCTCTTCCCAAAATCTAATGAGATCTACTCCAGGTCACAGGCAATCTATAAACCCAATTTTTGTATGAATATTATTGAATATATCAAGAGGAATGAATTCAAAACCATCTCTGCGGCCATTTGAAGCAAAGGTAATAGTTAATATCATATCATTAAATTCTTCAGAATAATCCAATTAATCCATATGTTAATTTTGTCAGCACTAGTTGAGAAAGTTGTTTGTAAGTTGTTTGTGTAATTCATGGTTTAAGGAACACTTGTCATCTGACACGAACGCTGATCAAATGTTTCATCCTACACAGATCAGTGGTGACTTGACACTTCCTCTGCACAGTACAGTGAACTCAGCAGGAGGCCAAACACCACAGCACGACGACTTTTTATACTTTTTATCTATAGACCTTGAAATCATTCTACTGGAGTAACCAACTTTATACTCACACTGGAAAGAAAAATAAAATCCTTACCAAGTGTATTTATTTTTTTCTAAATTTCTAGTCAAAATATCTCACCACACTTAAAATAACACATTATTACCTAAAGATGAACTTTTCAGTGGCAGTTTTTCCATTGGATATATGCAGAAAACTTTACTGATGTTTTCTAAATGTAAAAAAAAAAACTAGTGTGTATTATCGCGATGATTTATTTATTTATTTACGGACTTCTAGAATGTTGCGACAGCTCCCATTCACTTTGAATGGACGGTCCCAGCCTTCAGTGGGTGAATTTTTTTCGATAACCTCCCACTGCGCCGTTAACGCCTGCTGCCAATGGCAATGAGTTTTGTCACTTCAGATTTACGGTACCGTATCACTCCGCAGGTAGTTCGGCCACTTTGAAAAGAAATATTCGCTACGTTGTAATGACTATTTTATCCAATCTGTTAGTGTAGTAGCAGTAATAAACTGTAATAACTGTAGAATAAGCGGGATAATGTACTGTCCATGCGTGACTATCGAAAAATATTTCCCGATGGGCGATCTATATATGTTCAGCCCTGTGATGAACTGGAGACTCATACAGGCTTGTACCCCGCCTTCACCCATTGTAGCTGGATTAGACCCCGAGTGACCCTAGTGAGGATAAAGCGGGTTCAGATGACAAGATGAGATAGTATGAAATGTAAAGTTTGTCAGGATGTTGAAATTTGACTTGATGATTAACTGCACGTGTTATGTCTTTTATTTATTATTATTTGTATTTTTTTTTATTTGCACATTAAAAAAAAAAATACAGAAGGTAAAAATATAAAATATATAATCAGGATAAAGCGGGTTCAGATGACAAGAGGAGACCAGCAGAAAAATCAGCCAATGGGACAATTGAAAATTATCTAATTTATTTTCAAGATCTTGTGTCTAAAAAAAAAAACTCACTGAAAAGTTACTCTTTTGATGATTATGACATATTTTAAGTGCACTTTGACTAGAAATGAGAAAAATGCACTTAGTAAGATTTGGCTTCTCTAACATCTATATCATATAAAAAGACTTTGGTTCTTATTTTTGCTCCTTTTATTCATGGTTCCTGAGTCTGTCTCTGCATTACAGCAGCAGACATTTTTTTTTTTTTTGTAAAGCCACAAATTAGAATAAAAATAAACCTCCACCCCTGCTTTTGTGTCTGAAAACTGCCTCAGGAATTTTCAGAGCAGAGGCAAAACAAGGGCTTTGTTAGTCACAAGTAAGACTTTAATTGAACTTATCCATATTACAACATCAACACTGGGTCTGAAACGTTTCACAGCAGGGGCTGGTGATTTTCAGCAGCCTGACTAAATAGAAGCATTTGGCGCCAGTTTAATATGGGTGAAGGACTTTGTATAAAGACTGAAAGACAGAGAAGAAAGAAAGTAAAGAACAATTTGGAAAAAAAAAAAAAAAGTTAGGACTTTGGAAGGAGCCATTCAGTTTAATTATCTTATTGAAACCTCAAAAGCATTTTTCTTCCCCCCAGGGTGACAGCAGCAGTTATTGCCTCTCTGTTCTTAAAAATGAAATGCCATACATTAAGCCGTTCAGCTGTTATTAATGAAACACAGGCCGGGAACCACAGAGAATAATGACATCTGGCTCCGTCGTCTTCCATGCGTGAGGGGGTCCTGAACAAGCTCGCTTACCTCCCATGTGATGACTAATTCCGAGCGACTGCCACCTCCTCCGCTCACGTTCGCCGGGGTGACCTTCGGAGCTGGAGGAAGGAGATAGATCAGCTTTAGCCGTGTTGACTTCACACAACAGTGAGAAAGGCGCATGCAGGCGTTTTCCATGACGCTTCTGGCAGACACATATATTTCAACTCAAACATTCAGAAATACTGTGAGAAACCAGACGACTGGGTCTGGTCTTGGATGTTCTGTTCCATCATGATCTAACCCTGGACATTAAGACGGGAATTACAGCAAAGAAAGAATGTCTGCTTATTGAGAAATATATGACATATTTAGTATTTAAACACAGTTAAAGAAATATGATATTTCTTAAAGAGGTTACATTTGTATTATATGTGAAATGTATTTATACTGATATTATTTTTCTATCAATGTATTATATATCAAACAGCTGGGTTCGTTCCAAGACATTCTGTGCCAAAATGATCTAACCTTGAGCATCAAGACAGGAATTATAGGAAGGGAAGAAGGCCTGGTTACTGTGAAATGACCTATTTAGTATTTTTGTGAAGCAACTTTAAACAAATATGTCTTAAAGATGTTATATGTTGTACTTCTAGATATATTAGTGTAATATGTGAAATGTATTTATACTTATATAACATCAAACAAATGGGTTTGTTCCAATACATTCTGTTCCAAAAAATATCTAACCCTGGGCATCAAGACAAGAATTATCACAAAGGAAAAACACCTGTGAAATGAGCTATTTAGTATTTTTGTGAAACGACTTTAAAGAAATATTTTTAAAAAGGACTCTGTTCAGGACAGTCAAATTCATCCACATCAAACTCTCTCACCTGTGTCTTTATGGACCTTACTTTATGCACGACTGTTCCCACAAAAATATCCAAAGTCTCTCTCACACACACACACACACACACACACACACACATTCACACACACACACACACACACACACTTGCAGAATACAGAAATGTCATATTAAACTCCATAGATTAAGAATGGGATGTTACTTGAGTGTATTTCAAGGCAGATGAGCGAATACTTTTGGTAATATAGTGTATATATGGTAAATGGTAAATGTTCTGTACTTATATGTACTTATTTACATTAGCTTCACATTCACCCATTCACACACACACTCATACACCAGTAGGTTTCGAAGGTCTAAGGTCAGTCCTACTTGGGGCCTAAGTCAGGGTTCAGTGTCTTGCCCAAGGACACTTGGACATGTGGAGAACCAGAGCTGGGTCATTGGTCATTGGGTGACCCACTCTACCAACCAACCAGTAATTTACACTAATGTCATTTATGTGACCTCTAGAGGGAGTGGTGATCCAGTAAGATCCAGAAATTCTCTGATAAATCAAATGACTGGATCCAGTCTGGGATGTTCTTTTCCAAAAAGATCTAACCTGGACATGAAAACAGGAATTACAGCAAAGCTACGAAACCTATGAGATTAGATGTTCAATATTTTTGTCCAAAATGAGAGTTAAATGGACTGCACTTATATAACACTTTTCTACCTTCATGGTGCTTTACATCAGCCTCACATTCACACACCAGTAGGCGGCTGCTGCCATACAAGGTGCTACTGGGAGCAGTTTACTGTAGGGTTCAGTGTCTTGCCCAAGGACACTTCAACATGTAGCCATCTGGAGCCAGGATTTGAACCACCAACCCTTCAGTCAAAGGACCACCCGCTCTAAGGAGGCTTTATAGATGTAAACATATTATGCTAAACCCACTTTTATTAGTCTTTGGTTTATTTATTTGTGTATTTGGACCCTAAAGAAATCCACAACCTACAATAATGTACAACTAACAATCATATAGTCATATACAGTGCAATTAATCAATCCATGTGCAATAGTATAAATAGTGTAAAAGTGTATATAGTGTAAATAGTGTATATGATGTGCATAGAATTTGATAGTTTTTGTATATAATTTTTTGTTGCTGTGCTGCTGTAAACCTGGAATTTCCCCTAGTGGGACAAATAAAGGAATATTTTATCTTATCTTAATAGTTCATAAAGTTTCAATTTGAACCATAAAGGTTCTGCAAAACTATATTTATATTTAATTTAGAAAAAATCAGGTGGATTTCCACAACCCAATTTCATATAAGAAAAAAATAATACTTTACATGAGCTGGATAAGATGGTTTCCATTATTTGTGGCCAGTCCTTAATTAATGGTTTTGTTTGATCTTTTTTCACTTTTAAGACCTGTTTTCGTCCTTCAGTGCTTTGACTTTTATTCTAGATTTAAGATTCCTCTAACGTCTGCATCTCAGTGCAGGATATATTTGCCTAATACGTGGCAATTTTGTTATATTTGGCTTCATTTGAGCAGTTTTTGTATTTTGCTGAGGTAGATGCTTCTCATATATTACATTTTGAGCACTTTCATTTCGTCAGACAGAATACATTCAGAGGTTGTTTTCTCTGTTTTTTTGGGGTTTTTTTTTTGCTCCAATATAAAAAAATAAAGCTCACAGGCTGATTGAAGACTATCTTAGAGGAGTGAGTCATAAGAAAAGTTCAGTGTTGGTGCAGTACGTACAGGTCCCCTTTGTCCTTGCTTGTTTGGACGGCTTGCTGGGCTCGCCGGTCCCGATGGAGTTGCTTGCCAGGACTCGAAACTCGTACTCCACCCAAGGGCTCAGGTCTATTACTGTAGCTGTCAGCCGATGGCCCCCCACCACCTCGGGAACTGGCATAAAACACAAAGTGGCCTTTCAGTCTGGAGAAGTGGTGTGTGTGTGTGTGTGTGTGTGTGTGTGTGTAGATGTGTGTGTGTGTGTGTGTGTGTGTGTTGTCGGCTTAGAATCAGCAGTAGACTGTCCTCTGTTCTGACAGAACCTGTAGGACTCCTCCACAGGTGCATAGGACAGGTGTAATCCCTCACAAGGACACGCAAAGCACATACAAACTCAGAAAACACATCAATGACAAACAATAACCAGATGTTAAGAAACTTTACAGACCTCTAGTCCAATGATTCTCAGCTGCTCTGTATTCAAGTCCCACTAAACTGGTCCACTAGTAAAATGCTTCCAGAATAAACTAATGAAATGTTCCCACACACTGTAAACCCATATAAGTCAGCAGAACTCAAAAAAATCAAAGGCACTCGATTGCCTCAATTATTTGAAGTTGATGAAACTTAAAAAAAATACAAGTTTCCAGAAATTAAAATTACGATGCTTATTAAAGTATACTTAAATTAAAACATTACTTATTAACTTAATATTCTAAAGTTCTGTCAGTTCTACTGGGAGACGAAGGCGGGGTTCAGCGTCTTTGCTCAAGGACACTTAGACATTTGAACCTCGGACCCTGACAAACCCCAACCTATTTGCCCGAACTATTATCATTGTGAAACACATGTTTGGTAACTGTGACCTTTGACCTACATTCACCAAAATTTAATGGGATCTGTTTTGGACCACCTTTTACCTTTCTTGAAAATTTCATAGAAATTGATCCAGTAGTTTTTGTGTAAACCTGCTTATACAAACCGGATTCGGTTGAAGTTGGGAAATTGTGTAAAATGTAAATAAAAACAAAATACAATGATTTTAAAATCCTTTTCAACCTATATTCAATTGAATACACTACAAAGACAACATATTTAATGTTCAAACTGATAAACTTTATAGTTTTTTGCCAAATAATAATTAACTTAGAATTTCATGGCTGCAACACGTGCAGTAGAAGTTGGGAAAGTTGGCAAAAAATACTGAGAAAGCTGAGAAAAGCTCATCAAACACCTACTTGAAACATCCCACATGTGATCAGGCTAATTGGGAACAGGTGGGGACCATGATTGGGTATAAAAGGAGCCTCCCCAAACATGCTCAGTCATTCACAAGCAAGGATGGGGCGAGGTTCACCACTTTGTCCACAACTGCGTGAGAAAATAGTTGAACAGTTTAAGAACAACATTTCTCAAAGCAAAATTGTAAGGAATTTAGAGATTTCAACATCTATGGTCCATAATATCATCAAAAGGTTCAGAGAATCTGGTGAAATCACTGCACGTAAGCACCACGGCCGGAAACCAAGACTGAATGACCGTGACCTTCGATCCCTCAGACGGCACTGCCTTAAAAACCGACATGAGTGTGTAAAGGATATCACCATATGGCCTCAGGAACACTTCAGAAAATCACTGTCAGTAAATACAGTTGGTCACTACATCAGTAAGTGCGGGTTAAAACTCTACCATGCAAAGCAAAAGCCGTTTATGAACAACATCCAGAAACGCCGCCGGGTTCTCTGGGCCCGAGCTCATGTAAAATGGACTGATGCACAATGGAAAAGTGTTTTGTGGTCTGATGAGTCCACTTTTCAAATTGTTTTTGGAAACACTGGACGTCGTGTCCTCCGGACCAAAGAGGAAGCGGACCATCCGGACTGTTATCAACGCAAAGTTCAAAAGCCAGCATCTGTGATGGTATGGGGGTGCATTAGTTCCCATGGCATGGGTGACTTACATTTCTGTGAAGGCAACATAAATGCTGAAAAGTACATACAGATTTTGGAGCAACATATGCTGCCATCCAAGCGACGTCTTTTTCATGGACGCCGCTGCTTATTTCAGCAAGATAATGCCAAGCCACATTCTGCATGTGTTACAACAGCGTGGCTTCGAAGTAAAAGAGTCCAGGTTCTCCCCTGGCCCGCTTGCAGTCCAGACCTGTCTCCCATTGAAAATGTGTGGCGCATTATGAAGCGTAAAATACGACAGAGAAGACCCCGGACTGTTGAACAACTGAAGCGGTTGATCAAGCAAGAATGGGAAAGAATTCCACATGAGAAGCTAAGAGAATTAGTCTCCTCTCTTCCAAAACGTTTGACTGTTATTAAAAGGAAAGGTGATGTAACGAAGTGGTAAACATGCCCTTTCCCAACTTCTACTGCACGTGTTGCAGCCATGAAATTCTAAGTTAATTATTATTTGGCAAAAAACAATAAAGTTTATCAGTTTGAACATTAAATATGTTGTCTTTGTAGTGTATTCAATTGAATATAGGTTGAAAAGGATTTTAAAATCATTGTATTTTGTTTTTATTTACATTTTACACAATTTCCCAACTTCAACCGTAGATAGACAGACAGACAGACAAACCAACTACAAAACAACACCCCTCTCCCCTTTTGGGGCTGGGGTAACAATTCAGGAGCAATGACACGCATTTTGTGGAAAATTTAACTGTAGTTCACTGTATATAGGAACCATTGCATTCTAATTGTTATGTCAGCTTTTTAAACCGTTACAAGCTACTAAATGGATCTCATGGTACCTGTAACCCACCCTAGACCCACATGGTGGCAGTTCTTCTACACTCTAAACCCACATAAGTTAGCAGAACTCAAAAAATTTAAGCCAATCGATTGGCTGAATTATTTTAAGTTGATGAAAGTTAAAAAAAAAAATTACAAGTTTCCAGAAGTTAACATTTAGATGCTTATTAAAGTATACTTAAATTAAAACATTACTTATTAACTTAATATTCTAAAGTTCTCCCAGGTCTACTGGGAGACTAAGGCAGGGTTCAGTGTCTTTGCTCAAGGACACTTGGACATATGGACATACAGAATAATATGATCTCAAGTCAAAGTATAACATAATAAATAATACCAACTACAAATGTTTCTCTTTGTTTTGGTGCAAAAAAACAAAAAGAAATAATATAAAATTGTGAACATATTTGCATTAACAACCTATACTTTAACAATAATAACCTGAACAAATATGAACAACCTGAAATGAAGACAAGTGCAATTATAACTATATTCTTTAGTATTCATGCATAAATGATAATTTGAGGTATAATATAGTTAACATGCACTTATTTTATGAGAAATGTCATTATTATTCTTATTCACATTAACAAAACTTTCAACCACTGTTATTTTCCATCTATTATGGTATGTTCAAACTCCAATTATTCACTAAATCTGTTTTTTTAATCACCTATAATTACACTTTTCAGCCTTTCTGAAGATTAAAAACTTTTTCCTGGCACTTAAAGTACAGTGCTTTTTTTTTTTTTCTTTAATTGTGCACATTTCTGGTAAGACTTTCATATTCAAATTAAGATAAGTAATAAAAAACAGATGGAATCTCTTTGACTGAGTGACACAAGACACACAAAATGAAAATGCATAATACCTGTCTGTGAATAATTCACATCAAACCTGTCAGTGAACGTCACATTAGCTCCTTACTGGGTGAATTGTTTTTTTTTGTTCAAATTCACACATTTCCCTTAAGTTAATTGTCTTAATTTCTGTGTTCTTTGTCATGTAGCTGGAAACACATCTGTCACTGTTGCTCTGTACCGTCTGTTCAGTTAATGTGACTGGATGCTACGACTACTTGTGAATCTAATAGCAACGCTTCAGCTTTCTACCACATTATAGTAACACTCTTTGCAAATGTAATTACAGAAACAACAGTTCAAGCAAGCAAAAAATTATAATGAATAAGGGGCAAAAACATTCACAAAAATACCTTAAAAATTATTGTAGAAAAAAAAAAAAAAAAAGGAGTTCACTATGAAGGTTTCCACTGTCATAGACTTCCTTCTTGTTTCCTAGAAGCAGGGCCGGCATTAGACATAGGCAGACTCGGTGGTCGTCTAGGGCACCACATGTCTTGGGGGCATCAAGTCCCACAGAATTAGAACATTAAGGCACTTTATATATAGATTAATTCTGGTTGTACTTAGTAACTGGGAATTTCAACTTTTTATCGCATATTTTAGACTTTTTATCTGATAATTTTTACATTTTATCACGTAACTTTGACTTTTTAGCACATGATTTGGCCTTTTTATCACATGATTTTTACTTATCGCATAATTTTTACATTTAATTTCATAATTTGGCCTTTTTATTGCATAATTTTGACTTTTAATTGCATAATTTGGCCTTTTTATTGCATAATTTATGTCTTTTTATCACATGATTTTGACCTTTTTCGCATGATTTTTTACTTTTTATCTCATAATTTGGCCTTTTTAGTGCATGATTTTGACCTTTATCATGTTATTTTTATGTCATTTTAGCCATATTTTAGCCTCTAAAATCACTGTCAATCGATGTCACATTTTTTTTTTATTTTTTTATTTTTTTATTTCAGGTGAAATACATCAAAGCATAGCCATAGATATAGCATACATCTTTTGAAAAAAGAGAAAAAAATAAATATATATATATATAGTTACAAACTCAAATTTACAAACTCCAAATTTCAAAAAATATAGAAAAAAAAGTACCTGAAAAGGAGTGGGAGGAAGAGAACTTATTTAATCCCACCCCCTTTTATACAATTTCTGTCAAATTATCTATTTTAACTTCTGTGTATTCCGACACATGACAGAACAAAACAATTTGTAGAGCAGAGCTTACTGTACATCATGTGTAATGCAATAATGTATATACACATATATACATGTATGTACAAACATATGTACACACATACACGTACACATACACACATATTTACATGCACACACATACACACACACACACACATACATATACATATATAGGAAAAAAAAAATGAAATACCGAATTTGACAATACAAGCAGTAATACAAAACAAAATTATTTAGAACATACTGACTTCATACATTGATAGGGCCATGGATTTATATAACCGTTTGAATTGATGAATATTATGACATTGCTTGAAATTGGTTTTTTGTGTGTCTGACGTGAGCTTTCCATGATAGTTTATCATCTATTTGCACTCCGAGGAATGCATTCTCATTGACAGTTTCAATTTGGACATCATCGATGACTAATTTAAATTCAAACTCAGGGCTAAAATGACCAAACACCATGGATTTTGTTTTTTTTTAGGTTTAAAGAAAGTTTATTTGTGTCCAACCACTTTTTTTATCTTAGTCATTTCCTCATTCACTGTAGCCTCCAGATTGCTATGACTGTCACTAGAGCAAAGAATTGTAGTATCGTCTGCAAAGAGAATGAGTTCTAAGGATTGTGATGCATCAAAAATATCGTTTATGTAAATGTTGAATAGTTTAGGCCCCAACACTGACCCCTGGGGGACACCACAGGTAATGTCAAGATAATCAGATGTATATTGCCCTATTGTGACATACTGAGCTCTATTTGTTAAGTAACTCTGTAACCATTCACCCGCCACTCCACGAATGCCATAGTGGTCTAGCTTCCTGAATAAGATTTGGTGATTGATTGTGTCGAATGCTTTTTTGAGATCAATGAAAATACCTGCTATATATTTTTTATTGTCTAGAGCATTAGTGATTTTTTCAACTGCGTCAAGAATTGCCATTGATGTGGTTCGTTTCTCACGAAACCCATACTGACCTTCGTTTATTATATTGTGTTTTACCAAGAAACTTTCCAGGCGGGAGTTAAATAGTTTTTCAAGTATTTTGGAGAATTGAGGTAAAAGTGAAATTGGCCTGTAGTTTGAGAATATGTGTTTACATCCATCCTTAAATAGCGGTAACACTTTGGCAATTTTCATTTTCTGGGGAAAACGACCAGACAGAAAAGACAAATTACATATATATGTGAAAGGCTCAGCAATACTTGAAATAACCTTTTTTACAAGTTCCATATCTATGTCATGGCAATTTTCGAAGACTTGCTTTTACAATTGAGAGCAACACTTATAATTTCCTCCTCATTTGTTGCAGAGAGAAAAAAAGATACATGATTTTGTTTGTAGCAGAGATCAGATGTGTGGTCTGGGATTTTTGCAGCCAACTCAGGACCAATGCTTACAAAAAACTTATTAAAGCTGTTTACTACTTTACTCATATTATAGTTTTCAATATTGTTGTCCATAAAATATTCAGGATACTCTGATTTTGAGTACCCTTTTTTAATCATACTGTTTAGTACATCCCAAGTTCCTTTAATGTTGGTCTTGTTTTCATATATTTTCCTTTTATAATATGATTGTTTACTTGCTCTTATAACATCTGTAAGTTTATTCTTATACCTTTTATATCTAGTTTCTGCTTCCGGACTTTTAAGTTTGATGAATGACTTATAGAGATTATTTTTTTTCTTACATGCATTTAAGATTCCTTTTGTCAGCCATGGGCTTGTTGCACGCTTGTTTCCCAAGTAGAAACTTTTAACAGGGCAGTACATATTGTACAATGACATAAATATGTCTAGGAATCTATTGTATGCACCATCAACATCTCCTTCTGCATACACAGTACTCCAATCTTGGCTCGCCAAACTATTGTTCAGAGCATTTATAGTTTTTTCATTTTTCACTCTCTTTGAGAACATTGTCTCGGGATTGCACAATTTTTTTAGACAACAATCATAGACAGAAAAGACAGGTAAGTGGTCAGATATATCACAAATGAGTAAGCCACTGGTTATTTGTGTATCCATGATATTGGTAAATATGTTGTCAATAATTGTTGCACTGTGCGCAGTTATTCTATTTGGTTTTGTTATCATTGGGTACAGAGACAGACTATACATTGTATCAACAAAATCATCAGTGGATTTAAGTTTATCTGGGTTTAATAAATCAATGTTAGAATCTCCACATATAAATAACACCATTTGGTTTATAGTGGAGAATAATTTCTCCATCCATTCACTGAATAGCTCCACACTTGACCCAGGAGCCCGATATATACAAGTCACAATAACATTTCTCGTATTTTCCATCTGTATTTCAATGGTTATGCATTCCATTAACCCATCAACTGCTATAGTCATATTTTCCACAGTATTAAATTGTAGTGAATTATGAACATATAGAGCAACCCCTCCAGCAGATTTGTTGTTCCTGTTTACATATACTAATTGATAACCCTCCAGATGAAAATATATACCTCTTTCAAGGTTGAACCATGTTTCTGAAATGGCTATGACACTGAAGGGGTGTGAAAACAATTCCAAATACTCCTTCATTGAGTCAAATTGTTTATACATGCTTCTACTATTAAAATGTAGTATGGATAGTTTCCCTTTCGTATTGATTATATTATATTCTTCATATGTGAGATAGTTGCAATTAATACTCGGACTCATAAAGTTATCAGGATCCATGTCTGTCAGTGGATCAGTTGTATTTTGATATTGTTCCCTTTCTTGGTAAAGAGTGATTGGTTGCAAAGTGTCCAAGTCTGCTTGTGATTGTCTTGTCTGCATGGCTGCTTGTGGTTTGTGTGTGTTGAGTAGGCTACTACCTGTAGGCTTCATGTCAGTTTATCCAGCTCCTCTATGCTCCTTACTGCTATTACTTTTGCTTCCTCCGGCGTCCCATTTAGTTTCACTAGGACTCTACAGTTTGCTACCCAAGTATGTTGAATCTTGTTTTGTTTCTTCAGTTGTCTTTCTTGTTGTTCAGTTGTTCTTCGCCTTTCTTGTGATATCTGCATTGTATTTTGTCAAATTGTCGTTCATGTAAACATCCGTGTCTTTCAATTTACCTCCTTGTTTCAGGAGAGCTACCTTGTTTTTCCGATTCACAAACCGCATTATGACCATGGGTTTTCTCGAGCCTCTTGTGGGTATTTGGTGACAGGCCTCGATGTGTTCCAGGTCCATCTCTATCCCCTTGCTTCTGAGGAAGGATGCAACCTGTTGCTCCACCGATTGCGTCTCCGACTCACTAAGCTCCCCGGCGTCTGAGACCACCGCGCGTGCATATGACTGCGGCTTGATCTTGAGACCCGTGATAACCACATCATTCATGCGGGAGTGCTGTTCCAGTTCATTCACTCGACTCTCCAGCTCAACAATACGTCGCTCTTTCTCCGCATTCAAGCAACGAAGCTGTTTCACCTCTTCCAATAGCGTCAGAAGTTGCGCTTGCTGGTCCTTTACAGCAGTCACCTCGTGAATGAGCGTGTTGAGGGAGATCTTAATATCCTCAACTTCATCCGCGATCTTTTTCGGTCCCATTCTTCTGTCCTTACTTGGTGCTCTTGGAACCAACTATGTCCGAATCCTGTCCAAATTACCACCTGCTTTAACACTACAGTCAGTATAATCATTATAGAGAATCAAAACAGGACCTAGTCTAGGTGACATGACATTCCCACTGTATTGCCAACGACTGCTAACTTCAATACATCGAAAAATAACTCCATCTTCGGGTGCAAAAAACAAGGATTGTTTTATAAAAGCAAAGGTTGTAAAATAACATACATAATCAATCAACAATAAAAATCTCCCAATGGCCGATCCAGCCTGGGGAGCTTTTGGCCGTTTGGGAAATTTCCTGAAATTCCCAGTGACCAGCCCGTCCCAGACTGTACAGAACCCTGTATAATTGCACAGACAAAAATGTAAACATCGAGAAAGAATAATGTTCATCAGCAAGATATTGTGATGTATTGGCTCAGGTGTATGTGCATGTGTGTTTGGGGTGGGGGTGGGTGCGGGGTAGGAGTAGTACTGGGTCTTTAGGGGTTAAAAATGATCTATTCCAAGCAGAAGTGAATGGAACATCCAAACTAATCACCTAAACATGTCTTATTTACAAATGGTTGTTGTCGTTCTGATCATTATTTGTTGCTTTGATGGAACTCGTGTCCAACTGAATAAATCATGTCGCTATTAATCCAAAATCTTACAGACATTATCAGGGTAAAGGGATCCATTTTGGAGACTGTTGATGTTTTGCTTAATCAACCGAGTCATGTATCACTGAACGTGGTCCAAAATGATTTTGTAGAAATAATTATGCATTTGATTGAGCCAGACACACTTATTTTTTTAAAATAAGTAGCTATAATAGAGATGATACCAGAACACATTCTTAGTTATTTGCCTAAAAAGCTGGTTTCATGTGTCAACTAACAAGGTCAGGAGACAGTTCTGTTTCAGATATGTTATTCTGATGCCTCAAATCAATGAGCCCGGTAAGACAACCTCACATAAAAGTGTTCATAATTCACACAAATATCAATATGACAAGTATACGGTGCAGGATAAATGCACATTAGGCTGACCGGGCGTGAATGCGAACAGACCCATTAAAGAGGATGAGGGGAAAATTACACCCGCTATCACTTAAGTACACGATCAAATTACAACCTCAGCTTTATTATCCCAATGAGATCCATGTTTCAGGCAGGGCCGTCTTAACAGCGTTATGGGTCCATGGGCAAAGTAGTTTACTGGGGCCCCTATGAATACTACTCACAGGAATTATTATTGACTGGTGTTCAGGATGTAATTTTCAGTGAACGTGAGTCAAAGTCATTTCAAACGGTGCTGCCCTGTTGTGTATGAGGATGATTTTTTTTTAAAAAGGTTTCAGTCCTGAAAAAAGAAGGTTCTCCTGGACGAGGACATGGACACACTGAGTGACATGTTAACATGTAGGAAGGCAGATTTAAAATGGTCGAAACATTATTTTTTTTTTACAAATTCTAGTTGAAAATAAAAATCTGTAAAGGTTGAATATTTTCAGTGCAAAATGAAAAAAACAACCTGTAAAAAAAAAGAGTGAATTAGTACAAAAAAATCCTGTGAATTAAAAAAATCAGTACAAAATAAGATTCTATGCAAAAGAAATAGTACAAAATAAAAGAAAATCTGTTAAAAACATTTTGCAAATGTCGAAGCAAAATAAATATTATTACAAAAATATTTAGTACAAAATAATTATGGCATTGAACAAATCTGTGCAATTATTATTATTATTATTTTTTTTTTTTTAAATCTGCCCAAAATAATAACATCTTTCTAAAATGATTGATCAATTTTAGTGCAAAATAAGTCTAAATAAAACTTATGTAAAATATGAGGAAACTTTTTTTTTTTTTTTTAAAGCAGCATTGAACTTAAGTGGATAATTTTTATGGGTATGTTTTATGTATGGTACAACATGCTCTAAAGGGTTAACGTACACAGATTATGGGGCCCCTATGGTCGTGGTGCCCATCAGGCTCATGTCTTAAAAGTGTCATTCCACTGAAAACCACCTTTCCACGCTCCTTTTGGAATCCGATGGGTCACCCGGAATTAGCAACACATGCTGTGGTTTGTCACCTTCACTGTCTGCATAACACATTCACACAAAACAACAACAGGAACGAGGGACCCAGAAAAAGCCGGTCCATCTGACGTCAGACGGACTTTAGCGTCACCCACATGGAGTTAAGCCCATCAAATCTGAAGTAGCATTAGCATTAGCATCTACAAGAGAAGACGGCGCGACAGTAGCTACTGCACAAACTTGGCGGATGCCTGCATGTTTTCAGAACAAGTGACGGCACAAAACCTAGCTGGGTGATACTCTGGTAAAGGTAAACACACACATAGAGCGAGAAGGGGGGGGGGGGAGTGAGTGTTCCTTCACGCATTCTGAGCCAATCAGAGATGCCTCGTCACCGCGTCATGGACATGTATGAGGACATTCTGGTAAACTCTGTTGTTCGACCTCAAGTCATTTTTCTACTGTGAAAAAAACAGCTGGAAACAAAACAATCCGGATTTAAAAAAAAATAAAAATAGAACCAACACACAATATATTCAATAACAATGGAGAACAAAGTAACATTAATGAAACAACCAACTCCTTTAAGACGACCCTGGTTTCAGGACTCCCAGAGGTCCAATAAAATGGCGGTCAATGGTCACGGTAGGTTGACGCCGCCATTTGGTAACAGGCTAGAAATTACATCTCCAATATTCTCAGAGGCGAGTTGGAGTCAGGAGTGACCCCCCCAACACCACCACCACCTCCATTGGTTGGGTGAGCTTACCTGTGGTGACAGCCTGCCACCCGAGGGAGAACGGCGTCCGGGCCTGGATGGTGTACGCCGTAATTGGACTGTGATTATCAGGACCAGGCCTCCAGGACAGAGTGGCGATGGTGTCAGTGATCTCTTCTACATGGATGCTGGTGGGGGGCCCCGGGGGACCTGATAAACGGCATAGCCAAGCAGGAAAGCAGAGACAGAGATATATAGAGACAGATGGAGGGAGGAAGAAGAGGGGGTGGGGAGGGGGGGGAGAGAGAGGGACAGGAGGAATGTAAATCAGGAAAAGATGGAAGGATGGCACAGAGAGCGGCAGTGGATTTAACACCTGCGGCAACTGCAGCGAAGTCAGTTCAGTGGAAAAACCTCTGGGAGCCATTGGATCTAATTAGACACTAAATTTCCTTTAAACCTTGAAGAGAGAATTTTCTATTTGCCTTCTTTTCATATTATCTGTCAGTGAAGCACGACAGGAGTGAAGCGCTGCTAAGGACGGCTTTCTACAAAGTGAAAAAAGTACTCCTCAGAAATGAAAATTAGTGCATTCATTAAAAAAATATGTAGTTTTTACTGAAAATCTGCTTTTTTTTATTACTTAATTTTCTGAAAGACTGTATTCTATGATTTTCCCAATGAATTAAGGTATAATCTGATTGAACCAGTATAAATTAAAATGACAGTTTCCACTCAGACTTCAATAATAATGAATTTTTTTTTTCAAATATGTGCTTTTGTGGGGTTTTTTGTGATATATTTTTTCACTGTTAAATATGTTGTTTGATAAGTGAGGCTTTTTTTCTCATAATTTTGACTTTTTATATAATTTTGACTTTTTTCTCATGATTTTGACTTTTTTCTCATGATTTTGAGTTTTTATCTAATAATTTAGACTGTTTATCTGATGATTTTGACTTTTTATGTAATGATTTTGACTGCACCTTATATATGAAGAACCTAAAAAATAACCCATTCATTGACAGTGCACCTGATAGTGACTAAATATTGTCATCACCAAACCTTTATCACGTGACCAAACCTTGACGTAAATGTGGGTCTTGTGACGATAACTATAATTAAATGTATAACGCAGTTATAGATGACCAATAAAAAACAGACAAAATGTGGTTTCAGAAATAAAAAACATTCCTAAAATATCTTAATTTTTGTTGATAAAAACAAAATGAGACGTTATTTTAATTATTTTAGCCGTGTTCTTATTTACTTATTTATTTATTTTTTGTTGCTGTCTCTTGTGAGTAAATCGTAAAAATTATGTCCCCACCAACGTCAACATCATGATTACACCCATGAACGGTGGACACCATGTGGACACACAAAGCATGGAATGACACTAAAAGTTCATGAAAAACCCAAATGTTTGGATTAGAAAAAAACACTAAGGTTGACAAATGCATCAGTGTATTTATTTATAATATGAGAAGATTCCAAGCCATGTGTCCCAGATCAAATGCACAGTAGTGGTAGCTTTTCTTGTCCCAATTTTGATCCTATTTTTAGCCCAAATATTTTATAGAAAATTCCTTAATTTTGGAAGCAAGAGGAGAATTATTTATGGATTTTTTCTGAGAGAAATATGTCTAACTTTCTTTTTTTTGTTTTATTATTGGTTCTACAAAAAAAACAAAACTGACACTAAAATAATCCCAGTTTCATAGAAATGTATTAAACAATTTTAATCCCATGTAAGATAAAAAAGAAAACTATCAAAACTTGGTTATTTTCCATAAAAAAAACCCACCAAGAATAAATCTGTTTTAGTTGCTTGTTAGTGCTACAATTTATCGATTAGATTTAACGCCAGTTGAAACTAATCAATATGTTTCTTTGTGTTAGTTTTATATGTGAATCTCTCTTGCAGGGCTGCTTTTTATTTTATTTTTTATTTATTTATTTATTTTTTTGGTAGTGCAGTGAACTCATTTTCTCCACCACTGCGTACCTGATGAATTATTTACCCGAGTTCTTAACATAGGCAGTGGAAACATGTTGTTGTTGGTCATGTGAGTGGACGTGAGTGTGGTGCGAGGCAGATGGACGTTCCCTGTTTTTACCTCTGACAACCAAGTCCACGGCGATGGAGATACTGTCCACCTTGGTCTGGACGGCACACGTGTACTTCCCGGCGTGTCTCAGCTGGATGTTCCGAATCATAATATCTCCCGCTGAATGCTGCTGTCATTCAAACACACACACACACACACACACACACACACACATAGTCATTAACGTGTCTCATGAGGACCAAGTTTGTAATCAAGTAGCTATTGGGTAGTGAGTGTACACATTATTTTGAATAAAATAAAATAAAAATTATACAAATAATAATAATACTATTAATAATAATAATACTATTAATAATAATAATAATAATAATAATAATATTTTTTAAAACAAATGAATTCATAAAAAAATGACAAAACAAATAAAATAAAATCTTTTTTTTAATGCAGAAAAAAACATTTATTTTCTAAAGTAAAAGCATCTTCAAACCTATAAAAAAAGAATTGTTTTCACTTTTTCACCTGTTTCTCTCATGCTTTATGGGGACTTCTTGATAAAAAAAAAAACAAATTCATGTATTTGTACATTTATAATGTATTTATTAATGTATTTATTTATATTTTATTTGTGGGGACCTGAATTTTAGTCCCCATAGTGTCAGAGGTCCCCATGGTGTGACTATGTAAACATAGCAACGTCCCCATAAAGATAGGAATACAAGTACACACACACACATGGATGGTATGAGTAATAAGCTACTCCTGCAGCTATTGTAATTCAGCAACAAGCCCTGACTTTCCAACCACATGGGAACAAAAGCAGCTTCACCAGAAAGTTCATTGTCATGTTGGTGGGTCTTAGAAATAAATTCCTCATCCTCCGAATATTCAGAATAGGAAACAGAAAACACCTTTTCATACACTGCTTTTATTTTATCAGTGCACTGGCTGATTTTGATTGAGTTATGGATCTGTTTGAGCAGCCTAATAGATACTAGAAAAGTTAGTTCTTTAAAGGAACCTTTTATGCAATATTTAATTGAAATTCCCATTAATATATTATAATTTCATCAGAGTAGTTGGTCTTGTAATAAATTAGACATGCTGGAAAAGCTGTTGCACAATGGTAGGGTCTGTAAAGAGTGGCTGCTAGCTTAATCATTTCAAGTATAAGTGCACGGCAATTTATTAGAGAGAGGAGAGTGTAAATTATGTCACAAAAGAGGTTAAATCATAAAAGAGACAGGAGACACCACGCGGCTGTTTCATGGTGATTTGGATAAGTCTAAGTGTCACACGTTGATTTAAGCTGCAAACCTTTTATACGCACACATGGGCCGACTCCGACTCAGGGTTTCGTATGTAAATTTCATTTTAAAATAAACCACAGGCAGCAATTTTTTATTTATTTTTTTTGGGTCATAAATAATACACTTGATGCAAACATTCTCTCTGCACTGCGGCTGAATATATTATGACCTTGCTAAAAGAAGAAGTGTAATATTGATGTTCCTCTTGACCTTAATTCAATGAATTTGCTGAAGACGTTGAAAACAAAGAAAGAAACAAAAGTTTGCACCCGAGCGGAGGCATAAAATACACACACTAAAGTGGGTTTGGGTCTTAATTATTCATTTCGTATCCATATATTTATGTGAAAAAGACCCTATATGTGATGTTTACAAAGAAAACTTGTTTATGAGATGGTGTTAGGAGTTCTGTTTATGTCATAAAATACACATATAATTTAAAAAAACCTCAAGATTACAAGAAGAAAATGTCCCTCGGTTTTGCATTATTAGCTTTTAGCATGTAGCTGCTTCATTTTGGTGCAGAAATACATGAAATAATGACACATTTAGTGCATTTGGTTTAATGAACTATAACACTAATTCTTCCTACTGTGTAATGTTGTGATATATTTTAACCCAAAAAGGCCCAAACATCCATCGTCTACTGATTTAAAGTGTTTAATACCTGTTGATCTATTAATACTCTTAATACATGTACATGGAATTGGTGTTAAAAGCAGTTTCACCTCATTTATTCATAGGAAAGTTGTATAGAAAGAGGTAAAATGAGAATAAAATGAGAAAAATACAGAAAAAATGAAGTAAAAACTTGTGAATTATTGTGTAAATGTGAACAAATCTTTAAAAGTCAATTGAAACTGAGCAAAATACTAGAAAAATGAGGAAAAAATTTAACCCAAAACGTAAAATACTGTGTAAAAGTGAACACATTTTTCAAAAGTGAGTTGAAAATGAGCAAAATACTTCAAAAATAATGAAAAAATTTACCCAAAATGTAAAATATTGTGTAAAACTGAACAAATCTTTCAAAATGTGAGTTGAAAATTAGCAAAACACTCAAAAAATAAGGAAAAAAATTAACCAAAAACATAAAATATTGTGTAAAAGGAAACAAATATTTCAAAAGTGAATTGAAACTGAGCAAAATACTAGAAAAATAAGGATAAAATGAACCCAAAACCTAAAATATTGTGTAAAAGTGAACAAATATTTCAAAATGTGAGTTGAAAATGAGCAAAATACTAGAAAAAAACAAGAAAACTTCAATGGCAAGTTGTTTTTTCAATGCCACAGGTTAATGGCAGTGAAATGGCCCCATAAAAATGTAAAACATTGTGTAAAAGTGAATAAATGTTTCAAAAAAGTGAGTTGAAAATCAGCAAAATACTAGAAAATGGAAGAGAATTCATCAACGCTCACATATATACATTGTCTCTATATTTAGATCCAATATTATATATATATATATATATATATATATATATATATATATATATATATATATGAAATATGAATAATAGGAAAAAGTACATTTTGAGAGTAAAAAAATAAGATAAATAAATAAATAAAAGTATATTTAATCTCTTTATTGTGAATGTGACTTGCAGGAGTCAGTGGTGGGTTTCAGCTCCTATTTTTATTTTCAGGAACTTCACTTTTCTATAATTAATTTTCCTGTTTCATTAAATTACATTAATAAACACACTATGAATCAAACCTGCTTAACTGGAAAACACAAAAGGAACTCCATAATTGGATTTTTCTCTCTCTTCCAGTCACTTTTTCTTCCACTGATAGACAATAATTTCAGGCCAGTAGCAGCTCTTTTACTACGACTTTAATTATTTATTGCTCTTCCACGTCTGCATATGATATGTTTAATGTTATACTGATACAACTGGAGGGTCAAGACATTATGTTTACAATGTACTTCTGTCATCACATTACCACATTTATTTATTTTAAGCTCTTTTTCTTTCCTTTTATTAAGTGCAGTTATATATATATATAATCTGTGGGTGTGTTCGTCCTAATTATGTCTAGACAGTGGTATCCATCCATCCATCCATCCACCCATCCATCCACCCATCCATCCATCCATCCATCCATCATCCATCATCATCCATCCATCCACCCATACAGCCACCCATCCATATATCCATCCATCCCTCCCTCCATCCATCCATCCTTCCTTCCATCCATCATCATCCATCCACCCACCCATCATCATCCATCCAGCCACCCATCCATCCATCCATCCATCCATCCATCCATCCATCCATCCATATCCACCTACCCACCCACCCACCCATCCATCCATCCATCCATCCATCCATCCATCCATCCATCCATCCATCCATCCATCCATCCATCCATCCATCCATCCATCCATCCATCCATCCATCCAACTGTCTATCATCACATATCCAACAGCCTCCTCACAAACATTCCGGGATCGGACACTTACTCCGCCCACTTTCTCGAAGAATCCGCCGTGGCTCCCAAAGTGGATGACCTGCTCGTTGAAGAACCAGGTGAACTTGAGCTCTAGCGAAGGGTCGTGGTTGACCTGGCACGGCAGGACCACGCTTTCACCCACGGTAACGTCCAGGGTGTTGGGCAGGGTGGTGATGATGGTCGGCTCTGGAACAAAGGCAGACGTAGAGGTCAACGCAGAGGTCATGTCAGACTTATTATCATTCAAACCATGTGACAGGATGGAAATAAAGTTCCTCAGGTCCTAGTGTTTGCAGTGCAGGGTTTGTCTCATGTCATACACAACTGGACAGTGTGTGGACATGTTGAATTAAGACGCTTCTGTTCTCAGATACTGTTATTATCAGTTTACATATTATTACTGGATTTTCCGGAACAATGAGGTTTTCTCCAAAATTTACAATACACTTTATAATCCAGAACACTTTATATATGGATTAATTCTGGTTGTGTTTAGTGACTTGGAATTTGGACTTTTTATCACATAACTTTTTACTTGTTCCCTCTTGATTTTGACTTTTTATTTAGAATTTTTACTTTATTTCTTATGATTTTGACTTTCATCACATGATTTTGAATTTTTATCTTATAATTTGGACTTCTTTAAAGTTTGATGTAGCAGAGTTTTGTTTTGTTCCATATTACAACTCAACAAGGTTGGGAATTATTATGAAGAGAAATTTAGAAAAAAGAAAAAAACTAAAACTACTGGAACCAAATTACAATATTTATTATTTATTTATACTTAATTTTAGTTCATTTTAATTAAATGAAATAATTTTGCAAATATTTATTAGTTTTTGTTCATTTTTTAATACTGTATTTTATTATTTGTCTTCACTTTTGTGCCATTTGTGTCTTATTTTGTGCATGTCACTAATTATTTTGTTGGTTTTTTATACAGTTGTACCTGTTATTGTTCATTTTGTTACTTATTTTATTAATTTTGACTAAGTTTGACACCACTGCTTTAACCCAATGACAAAAAATAGCGAATTAAATCAATATATAATACTGGTAATGGAAGTGGAATTGCTAAATAATTATGACTTCCCATCCCTACAGCTTCTATAGCCAGAGTGCACACCATTAAGAACCCTGAAAGGTACATGGTGGGGGGAGGTCACTTAAAAACACACAGTAACGTCTTTAAGTATATCCTGTAAACACAAATTATAATTCAGTACAGGAAGTGTCTCTGGCCTTTCCTTCCATATCCTCTGTACGTTAACAGACGGATGTACTGGGAAGACTGGGACACACGTCTACAATAACTGGTATTAGTTTTGGGGTCTTCGGGGAGCAGCCGTCAGGTTTTTCCTGCGTCCACAGAAGCCTCCTTATGCGTCACTGTCGGCTCAGCCTTCAACCTGGAACTCCCGCCCCCTCACCCCCCACCCCCCACCACCACCACCATTCCCAAATTCCCAAAACACACCGCTAGGAAAACAGTAAACACCAGCTAGTCCTCCTCTCAGCCGTCACTGTACTCTCTTTTCCAGCCTGCAGTGCATTACAATGGGAATCACAAGGGAATAAGGCAAGAGTCCCCCTTATCTGCACTTGTGTGTGAGCAGCGGAGGAGGAAAGTGGAAGGACATAAGAGAGGACAGGGAGGAGGGGAGGGGGTTATTTTTATTTTTTTTCTCAGAGTGTACGGCACCTGTTTCCCTCTTGGGGGTGCTGTGATTACTTGGATGAAATTGCCACTGTGTGACTAAATTAACCATAGCAAATGATCCCTGGACAGGCATAGATTCATGTAGAAAGTGCCGGCAGTGCAGTCTTCATCCAGAGTGAATTCGATACCTTCATTGTATCGACCCCCCCCCCCCCTCCATCCCCACCCTCACCCTCACCGTCTACCACCCCGCCCACCTTCACTACACACACATTGCCATGTGATTTATCTGCTGGTTTTCTGATATCAGGCCAAAATACTATCAGCTGCTAGGTTTTTTTTGTCATGTACACAATAAAAGACGCCCAGTTCTGTGCAGACGGGGGCTAAACGTTGAGCGATGGCGGCGCCGTGGAAACGCCATAATAACACGAAGGGAGGTATTCAAAGGTCTGTCTGCTCTGTTTGTAAGGTTGGATACTGTTGAAGGAACACTGAAAGGAAATAGAAAGTAGAAAGTCAAAGACCAAACACACTTTGCTAAGAATCCAAAAGTGTCAGGGTTGGTTTTAGTGAGAAGAAAAGAAAATAGGAAAGACTCTGGATAAAATACCTGCACAAAAAAAAAAAGCCAAATAAAAAGAAGCCAAATAGTGTTAATTGTGAGCTAAAAATGTGCCTGGTACATTTTGTAAAATTAGAATAAAAGTGTAAAACACTGGGAAATTAAATCAAGGTACAAAATTAGCAAGATGTTCTTATTACAAGCAACAGAAATGTTAAAAATAAGCCAAAGGTTCTCAAATTGGGCAACTGTACAAGTGCTTTTAGTCTTAAAATATGGATAATAAGCCTTCATTTGGCTGAATTATTTGGCAAACCAGTGTTTTACCTCATTACTGTTTGAGTCAGATACATTACAATGACAAAAATACAGACACGCAAATACATGATGATTATTTTGTCTTAATTGTTTTTCCTGAGCGATTATTGGAGAAAACAGTTGTATATTGTGTGAACTGGTAATTTATGGTCATAACCGTACCATACCATACTATACCATACCATACCATACCATACCATACCATACCATACCATACCATACCATACCATATAGGTATTTATGACAATATACATCCATATCATAACAGTCAGTCTTATGGTTTTGTCGTCTATTTAATGTGTATTTTTGTTCGAATTAAGGTGAATTTTCCAAATTGGGCAACTGCTTTTAGTTTTAAAAAATGAAAATAAGCTTTTCCTGAGCAAGTTATTAGTTTGACCACATTAGTCTTTAAATATAGAACAGTTTGACTCACATACATACACTACAATGACAAAAATATGGAGAACCATGACAATTCTTTTGTATTTAAAGGTTTTGTACCTAAGAAATTATTGGAGAAACCAGACAATTGCATGTGGTGTAAAATTCTCAAATTGGGCAACTGCTGAGTTGTATATTATGGTCATAATCGTATCATACCATACCAAGAGGTTACTCTTAAAAAAATGAAGAAAACAAAATAAGCTAATCGTGGGCTAAACGCTAGGTGGCTACCAGAGGTGGAAGTAACTAAGAAGTACTTAAGTATTGAGAATTTATTTTTCTGGCAACTTTTTACTTTTACTCCCTACATTTTTGTATAAATATCTGTACTTTATACTCTTTACATTGTCACAATATACTCATTACTTTTTCAAACTAGACAAATGTGACAGTACAAAAAATGAATTGTAAATCAGAAATTGTGACTTACTAACTTAACTAACTTACTACTAACTTACGTCATAATTATGCTTTTTAAAAAATCTGCTATTTCTAACTTTTACATTTTTTTACCAAATGTCCTATATGCACTAAACTGAGTACCATGACCCAATAAAACACTTTTAAAGTCTTAATTTTTGGATTTTTTTATTTTTTTATTTTTCTGGGTTAGCATCTAGAACCGTGTATTTAATCTGCTCTTTTCATGGTCATCAGATACTACACATTTGGATGCACTGCTGTTACCATAGAAACACCATCATTCCACTGAAACCTTTTCATGTAATTTTACTTTTTTAGCTCACAATATTGTGTATGTAGAACCTAAACTAAACAGATTTTAACCTCCTTGATTGTTAATAATATATCTTCAGTGTAATTTTTTTTTGCATTTTGGGCCGAATTAGACCTTCTGATGAGTTGGTTTTGGGCCGCGGGCCTTATGTTTGACACCTGTGTTGTAGCTAACACAGAAAATGAGGCTGGATGTAGTAAATACTTGTATGGATCCACATCAGAACATGCAGTAAAAGCCTTTACGTTCCATTCATCTCCTTTAGATGTGATGCGTTTGATGCTACGTGGCGTTCGCTGGCCTTGGCCTCCAGGGATTCACCGTGACAATGATGTTGGGAATATGCCGCCTTATTACCCTCCTCTGTCATCATTTGTGACAGATTATGTGGACGACCAGGGTTGGTTACACCACCACATACTGGGCTCTTGAGCATAATTTGATTGATTTCTCTCTTGTATAATGCCTTGTTACCTACTGACGCCGTAAACACACCACGGTAACCCGCGCCGTTAACGGGGTCAATCGGATCAGAAACCACGCCGATGGTATGTTATGCATCGAGACTGACCAGCGCCGCCTCGGAAAGGACCGGAAAATGTTCTGTTACCGCTCACAGGTCAGAATGCGATGATGCTTAATACGAACTAATGGAACCAAATGAAATAAACACGACGTATGCATGACAAATAAAAGTTGATCTTTTCTCTGTCTGTTTTAAATGATCAAACAGCATCCAGTTGTTTTTTTAGTGACGTTTTTATAGTTTCTTATGAGAAGTGGTGAAGAATTATCGATATTATAAAAGTCATTTGGCCTCTCTGCATGTGTGTGTGTGTGTGTGTCTGATGATTCACACAAAATCCATAAAGAGTTGACTGATGTTGTTTGTCACACGTATGTATTTTTGGTCAATGTATAAACTAGTGAAAACAATAAGGTGATAGGAAGCATTATTCTGGGATATTAGTAATTTTAGAATACAATAGCCTTGGTGGTGGTCTGCGCTCTCACAGTGCTTTTCTAGTATTGCATATTTGTTGTTTAATCTTCTTTTTTGGTGCAAATGAATAAATGAAAAAAATTGAATGAATGCATAGAATATGTGTTTGCATGTCAATGGATATATACAAGATAATATAAGACTTTATTTGTTCTCTATTCATAACAGTAACATATATGAAACAATCACCAGTCAAGTGAAAAAATAGAAATATACGTAGGGAGAAAATTCAGCTCATATAAATAATTTGAATTTATAATTCACTATGATGTATATATTTACTACATCATCATCATCATCATCATCATGGGGTGGTGGTGGTGGTGGTGTGGGGTGGGGGTATACCTTGACGGAGGTCTGCGCTCTCAGAGTGCTTTTCTAGTTTGCTATTTTATTCAAATTTGTATACTCACTTATTATATTACTATTCTTTTATACATTTTATATTATTTACTTTTATCCTCATCTTGTTTTATCAACTTAAAACTATTTCTAACAAGTGGAAACACAAAATTAAGACATTATTTTTGCTTTAAAATGCGTTGTTCTCATGTGTGTACGTTGAGTGACACACACTGAATTTTTGACACAAACATTTATTAAGATTATTATTATTTATTATGATTCAATGAATCACAGAAACATGTGGAAAAACTTCTACATTTTATTTGTTATACTAAGTCACACTTTTGACATAACAACTAATTAATTATTTTGAAACAAATACAGATATTTGTTTCACTTTTATAAGCAGGTACATTATAAAAAGAAAAGTTGTTTAGTTGTATTGTGTCTTACACATTGCCATTAAAGCTAAATAATAAACACTATGTGGATGGTTCATGTAAACGGTCTCCTCCATATTGTTCTATTATGACTCATTCTTTAGGACAAGGTTCGTGACCCTTCCTTCATTAGTCACCTTACACTGCACTTACACTATTTTTTTTATTCCAACATATATTTATTCAGTTTAATATATTCTTATTTTGCATCTTGGTGTTTATTATTGTGACGTTTTACCTTCTTTTCCTCCTGTCTTAAACAATCTATATCTTATTACCTCCACCAAGGAGGTATTACATTTGTCTGCCTGTCTGTCTGTCTGTCCGTCCATCTGTCTGTCTGCCTGTCTGTCTGCCCATCTGCCTGCCAGCCTGTCTGTCTGTCTGTCTGTTTGCCTGTCTGTCTGTCCGTTTGCCCATCTGCTTGTCTGCCTGTCTGTCTGCCTGTCCGTCCGTCTGTCTGTCTGTCTGTCTGTCTGTCTGCCTGTCTGCCCATCTGCTTGTCTACCTGTCTATCTGTCTGTTTGCCTGTCTGTCTGCCAGTCTGTCCGTCTGCCCATCTGCTTGTCTGCCTGCCTGCCTGTCTGTCTGTCTGCCTGTCTGTCTGTCAGCAGGATTATGCAAAAAGTTCTGAACAAATTTTGATGAAACCTTCAGGAATGATAATGTGTCAAGGAAGAACCCATTAGATTTTGAGTAATGAAGGTCAAAGGTCAAGGTCACACTAAGGGTCAGCAGCTAAAACACATCAGTGGTAATATCTCAGGATTCAGACAAGATAGAATCTCACATTTTTTTCATTCACATCGTCTCACCTTCAGACATCAGATGAGTCAACACCTATGGCTCGATCACGTAACGTTTTGACGTCATATGACGCCATATCAAGGTTGGTGGAGGTCTACTGTCCCTGACTGTCTCTGACTGTCCCTGACTGTCTCTGACTGTCTCTGACTGTCTCTGACTGTCTCTGACTGTCTCTGACTGTCTCTGACTGTCTCTGACTGTCTCTGACTGTCTCTGACTGCCTTGTCTATGTATGTATTTCATCACCATTCTTTTCCTTTTCAATTATTTAACTTTTATTTTTCCATTTATTTCTGTCATTTATCTATTTTTACATTATCTATAAGCCCCTTCCTCCTTCTTTGCCCCTCAGTGACCAATGTGGTTACAATCCCATGATGCACTGGGGTTTGAAAACTGACCTCTTGTCTTTTGTTTTATGTTCTTTCAAAGACTTGTGCTGGTGCTGGCGTCCCTGTAGGTACACGGGGACTTTTATTTTTGTGGATCTTGACTGTTGTACACTTTCTGAACATTGAGGATTGATTTTCTCTCTTTTCTTTTGGAACTGTCCCCTTTGTCCTTTTGTTTTTCTGTATCTTACACAATATCACTGCCCACAGAACAACATTCAAACCAGTGGGGTCTGTTAGGAAGGCTCAGTGAGCCCTTGTTTCTGTTGGTATTTAAAAAAAAACTCCTGTATGGGACGACGTCATTTATAAATGATGCTTAAAAAACAGATTTAAAAAAACAACACAAGCCTGTAACCAATAATCTCGTGTAATCATCTGAACCCACTTTATCGTTACAGAGGTCACAGGGGTCACACAGCGCCTAATCCAGGTACAATAGGTACAACATGCACAAATAAACAACACCACAAAAACTCTAGTTATTATCATCTCGTCATCAGAACCCGCTTCATCCTCACAGGGGTCTGTGGGGGGCTAATTCAGCTATAATGGGTGAAGGCGGGGTCAGAGGTCACCCTGTATGAGTCTCCAGTTCTTCTCAGGGCTGAACATATATAGACAAACAATCACTCTCACATTCACATCTATGGGTAATTTAGATTAACCAGTTAACCTATGAGTGCATGTGTTTGGATGGTGGGAGGAAACTGGAGAAAACCCACACAGACACGAGGAGAACATGCAAACTCCACACAGAAAGGTCTGGTGTGGGATTTGAACCAGGAACCTTCTTACTGTGAGGCATGAGTGCTAACCACTGCATTGGTATAACCAATCATATTGTAACATAAATTTGTCGCCTAAAATCCTGTCTAACCAAGAAAATCAAAGATTATTTAAAATCCTTTTGTCATGTGGTTCAACAAGGAAGTACAGAAGACACATGTTGGTTCACATGCATGAGTAGTGTAAATACACTATAAAAACACATAAATCACCAATTAAAAATATTACTAAACAGCCTAAAGTGGTTTTTTTAAGCTATTTTAGTCATTTCATGAAGAAATAAAAAAAAAACTCCGACTTCACTCAGAAAATCAATCTCATGAAAAGTTACAACACATGGCTCAGTTGGTAAAGCGGGTCATCCAGTAACTGAAGGGTTGGTGGTTCAAATCCTCGTCAGTCCATTGTGTCCTTGGGCACGACCCTTCGCCCTCTAGTGCCACTCACACTGGTGTATAAATGTTTGGTGGTGGTCAGAGGGGCAGTAGGTTCAAAATGGCTGCCACGCTTCTGTCAGTCTGCATATGTAGTTTACCACCACCAGAGTGCGCATGTGAGAGTGAATGAATAATGGGTCACTAATGTGAAGCGCTATGTAAATCCAATCCATTATTATTATTATTATTAAGTATATATTAGGTACAACACTCCTGTCTAGAAAAACTGATACTTTACTTATACCTTAGGTGCCGCAACACGTAGGCTGATGTGTTTTTAGCTTTTATATTGTTTCATTAAATACATTGTTGATATTTTTTTTCTGGACTTTGACCTCACTCGGTACAGATGAGCACCTGAGAAAATATAGTTTGCACAGTCTCCTGAGCACTCATAGACACTTTTTTTGCCACAAATATACTTTGTTGAACTTTTAGGAATATTACTATTGTTTTTCAAAAAACTGTAATGGAAACGCAGCCAGTGTTTCATAGAAATTGGACAGACAGACAGACAGACCAACTAACAAACAAACACTGTAAAATCCAATTAGTTGTCATTACTTAGAAAAATAATGTAAAGTAAAGAGAATTAAATACTTTATTCAATTAACTACTGTGTCCTTCATTAGAATTATTATTTTAACCTACTCAATAGTTACATGTTAAACTTACTCTGTTTTTAGTGTCTGAAACACACTTACTTAAGTTAGACACACTTAGCCTTTTTCTAAGTTACATTTACTTGGACAACAGCGGAGTTACTTGTTAAAATCATACAAACCAATAAAAAAAAACAAGCAAGTGTTACTTCAGAAATTTAAATACATTTAAAAAACTGGATCCATTTGCCTAAAATATGACTTAAAATATTTAGGTCTCTTTACTTGTTTTTATAAGTGTAATCAGTTTGAATGGAAATAAGATTTTACAGTGAAGTGATTCAAAAGCAATACCCCCTCCCCTTTTTTTTGTGTGTGTGGGGGGGGTAAATAACAAAATCTGATCCACACAAAACAAAGTGAGTTCATGTGTTTTTCAGTGATATATACACACAGTGTGATTTGTTGGGGGGATGGGGGAGGTCAAAGCCTTCATGGGGGAGCCGTAGAGCAGGGGAGGGGGTCCAGTGGAGCGAGGTGAGAAGTTGTGAACATTTTATGTAAGGTTTGTTGTTTAATAGAGACAAACAAGCTGGGAGTCAGAGGTCGAAAGTGTGTGAAGTTTCATTTTTATTTCACGTCAGCATTAGTTATGTTAGTTATGGACCACACTTATAACTGCTACACCAACGGCCCCTGCTCCAACAGACCCCTCTCCCTCTGTTTTTGGACAAATTATACCCAGTATATACAGATATATATATATCACCCCCCACCCCCACCATTGAGCAGCTGCTTCAGTAACAGACGTTTACATCCTCTGTGATAAAAATCCACCATTCTACAGGTCACTCCTCCCACAGCCATCAGCGCTTAGTGACACCCCCCACCCCCATCAATGTCACACCATCTACATGTGCAATCATGATGATGATGATGTAAATATATACATCATAGTGAATTATAAATTCAACTTATTGATATGAACTGAATTTTCTCCCTATGTATATTTCTCATTTTTCACTTGACTGGTGATTGCTTCATATATGTTACTGTTATGAATAGAGAAATGTCCTAATGGTGAGACAAATAAAGTCTTGTATTATCTTGTATATATCCATAGACATGCACACACATATACTATGCATATACTATTTCATTTTCATTCTTTTTTTTTTTTTTTTTTTTAATTTGCACCAAAAAAGAAGATTCAACAACAAATATGCAATAGTAGAAAAGCACTCTGATAGCACAGACCTCCACCAAGGTCATTTTGTAAATATTTATTAGTTTTTGTTTATTTTTCTACATTTTGATTCTTTTAATTTTTCTTAGATTTTCTGCCATTTGTTTATTACTTTGCTCATGTTACCGGTTATTTTGTTAGTTGTCAGGAGTTAAAGGGTTAAACTGAATCACATGGAAGAGGAAAATATCTAAAACATGCAGGACACCGGCCCTGGAGGACTGGAGTTTGACACCTGTGATATAGATGAATGCTTTTTTAATTACATATATATATATATATATATATATATATATATATATATACTATATGTATAAGCTATTCTAGGTGTATACTACCGCATGCACATGTAATGTATGTATGCATAATTATATATAGTGAGAGTGAGTGTGTTTTGCTGAGAGGTGAGTGTTGTGAGCTTGTTGTTGAGGTTGAATTATTCATGGGGGAAGGATGTCAAAGAGCCCTGAGCCATGTGATCGGGGGGATTTTTCCAAAACAAATTTCCAAGAGCGAAGCCTCAGCCTTTGAGTCCTTCAAACCAAGATTCACCAAAATAATGTGAAGTCATGCAGGTTCCAGGAAATGCTTTTTTCTGTGGTGGGTCAGAGTCTAGAGAGCGGATCCTGGGTGTGATCCACTGAAGCTCACAGCCAGTCAGTAAATAACTGTAACATTAGTTTCCACATTGGCATAAAGCCCTTCAGTTCATTGTAGAAGTGAAGTGGTGTGACTCTTACAGTATAAAAAGAAAATCATTCAACTCCCAGTTCCTCCTGTTACTGTTTATGTCAACAAACAAAGAATGATTTTTATCAGTGTGACACAAAGCCCTCTGATGTGTGTGTTTTGTTTTTTTTTTATTTGAATGCCACTTGTTTTCCTCTGGTTAAATCAAGTCTCTCAAGGACAAACTTGAATGGTGCTTAAACCTTGTGTACGTGGCTGAACACAGAGCGTGGCTGTTCTCAGGTCAGTATTTGTATGAGCAGAAGCACATCTGTACCAACCTGCTGCTGATCACTGACAGATGGCTGCTCATTATTTCTCTACATGGCTGTCAGGAATCACACTTCACATTTACCGCACAGAGCTGCTCTCATCCCTAATGGACCAGAGGACTTCATGAATTTAAGATGTTTTTAGGTCAGTTTCTTTAACAGACACAGCGGTGGCGGCGATATTTCACATTCTGTCTTACACTTGGAAACATTAACGCTTTAACTCCTGACGTGTCTACGGTCAACATCATAAATGTTTATTATATTTTAAATAAATGGACTGTACTTATATAGAGCATTTTATACACCAGTGGGTGCCTAAAGCGCTTTACAATTCCTCACATTCACCCATTCACACTCATACACCAGTAGATGGATGCTGCCGATACACTGGCGCTGCCTGACCCTATTGGTTCAGTGTCTTGCCCAAGGACACTTCGACATACGCGAACCATCAACCCTTCGATCAACTGACGACCCGCTATAACAACTGAGCCACAGCCGCCTCCAGTAGTTTGTGATTTAATAATAATAATAATAATAATAATAATAATAATAATACATAATATGACTACTACAATACTACTACTACTACTACTAATAATAATAATAATAATGATAATATTCTTATATATAATATTATTGAAGTTTCATTTTAGTTCTAAATTCCACCTTCATACTTTTTAACACTATTCTGCTTGTTACTAAATGTTTATGTAACTCTGTATGTCATGTACATGTACCAATGATAAGTTGACTATAATATTATTAAAATGACACTTACCTTTCCTCAAGAAATATAATTTTTTAAAGTGTTCACATCTTTTGTGTTTGGATAGTTTGTATGTGTAAATACTTTTGGAATTCAATGTGATTAATTTTTTTCATTATATGATTGATAATAATAATAATAATAATAATAATAATAATAATAATAATAATAATAATAATAATAATAATAATAATAATAATACATTTTATTTGAAAGTGCCTTTCAAGACACCCAAGGTCGCTGTATAAATATGTAACAAGATAAAAATAATATAACAAAAACAACACAAAACAATATAAAATACAATAAATAATGAGGAATGTGATAGGACTGTAGTAAGATAAAAATATAAATATACTAAATAAGGAGGACAGACCATGTGGAGCAGTGAGGGGGGGTGTGTAAGTTTGAAGAGATGTGTTTTGAGTTTGGATTTGAAGATGTTATGGAGGTCAAGTGGCAGAGAGTTCCAGTGTTCCAGTGATTTGACTTTCACTATTTTACCTTTTCAGGAAGTGACCATATTTAAACAAAGAGTTAAGAACTACCGGAGCCTGACAGGTCAGAGGTCAGCTAATGCTAAGCGCTAACTTAGTGACGCAGTAAAACAGTGAAGTAGTAAAGTCCAGTACTGTAGGTGGAAGCTGTCAATCACATGTCAATCGTTATAATTAAATAAACCCGAATTCTGAAAGTCCGACTTGGCAGGTGAATGAGCTGTCATGACGACCTGTCAATCAAACCCTGACAGCAGACGTCAACGCTTCTATTGGACATGAGATCTGATTAATGGAGGAAATATTGACAGATGAAACATAATGACAAAGAAAGAAAAACAAACAAAACTAAACAATGATTGACTATTTTTACAGAGAAGTTCAGTGTCAGGACAGCCCCTTGTGGTGATCAGCGGTATTACAACAATATATTTACTTCATTTTGGAGCCCAGTCCCAGTGTAAAAAAAAAAGAAACTTGAATGTATTGGTTATTTATTGTTTTTATCGCCTTTTCTAATTACATATATAATTCCCTATATTGTAAACACCATGTCATCACCATTTCACACCAGCAAAGTTCAAAGACATTTTTACCCATCATAAATATTTGGTTTATATTGCTCTCCATGTGCATTGTGTAGAATTCATGCCTCAAAACAGCTGTCAATTAAACAAATACTAAAAGATGTATGAATAGATGAAGAAGTGTTGCATCATGGGAGTTATCTTTCCCTCTATTGCTGATGGGAATGTATCAGGATTTAAAGATGACAGTTTTATTTCTTCTTGAATGCTGTTAATATTGTAATAATGGTTCAGTTTTGGCACATGCTACTCATGTATGTATTGTTTCTATTGTCTATAAGCCACATGTTATATTGTTTTATGCATTATGTATATCATGCTACGTTATGCATTATGTAATGTATGTTACATTATATGATGTTATGTTACATTACATTATGCCTAGTTATATTATTTCATGCTCTATTGTTATATAATGTCATATTATGTGTTACATTATGTGCTGTATTATTCAAGTGAATTAGGCTTATTAAGGATCTGGTCAACACCAGCTCTAAATGTAAAGTGTTATGAGACAAGTTTTCTTATGATGTAAGACAATACAAATACAATTTAAGTGACTGATCGATGTATTACATACTATTATGTTATGTGCTAATAATACATCAAATTTCCATGATAATATGAGTTAACCTTTTCACAACATTTCAGTTTCTTACATTATATTATATTATAATATGTAATGTTACCTTATGTAATGTGCTGTGCTAATATAATCAATCAATCAATCAATCAATCTTTATATAATACTTTTAATACATGGTGCCTGTAGCACAAAATTTTAGCAATATTAATTGCTAAAATTATATAATGTCATGTAAGGCTTTGCTATCGGTCATAATTTTTATTTAACCAGAAAAAAGCTAATTGAGCCAAGACAGCAGCAGCAAAACACAAAATGGAAATCACAGCCATACATCCAGAATAATTTACAGAAAACTCAACACTAAAACAAAATGATAAAAGCATCAATATAAAACATCGCTTTTATTTTAAAAGGTATTAAAAGTATAACAACAATGTTGCTTAAAATCATCGCAATGCTGAACCCGTTTATATCCACATTTGTTACCTAAAGTTGCTAAAGTTATACGATGTCATGTGATGTTACACTACGCTATGCGCTGATGCTAATTGGAAAAGTTATATCATGTTATGTTATTTATGAGTATGCTATGCTATGTGCCAATATTAATTGAGTAAGTTATGTCATGTTATGCTATGCTATGTTATGTGCTATATGCTAATTGCAAAAGTTATATCATGCCATGTTATATTACACAGTGCTATGTAATGTGCTATTTGCTAATGCTAATTGCTAAATTTAGATCATATCATGTCATGTTATGTGCTATGTGCTAATTGCAAAAGTTATATCATGCCATGTTATATTACGCAGTGCTATGTAATGTGCTATTTGCTAATGCTAATTGCTAAATTTAGATCATATCATGTCATGTTATGTGCTACGTGCTAATTGCAAAAGTTATATCATGTCATGTTATATTACGCAGTGCTATGTAATGTGCTATTTGCTAATTGCTAAATTTAGATCATATCATGTTATGTTATGCCACATGCTATGTCATATGAAATGAATGAAAATATGAATGTTCCATTCTTATCTTTATTCATACTATGTCACCTATCGTTAGTTTATGACACCACTGATTGATGATGACATTAAACAGACTGTACTGAATATTGAACACTGTTGGGAATATCTAATAAAAGCCCCCGTCAGCTAATTCTAACACATCTAGTTGTTTTTCATAATTTAACGCAGAATCATTTCATATTCCAGCTTTAAGGAGGCGAACAGCAGCGAACACACAGTATGAAGTCAGAACTCCTGACTCCACTGACCATCTGTAATAATGACGGGAGGCCATTCTTAATTGCACCCGCTCATCTCCAGCGTAATCAAAATTCCGAAAAGCACGCCTATAATCAAGTGCAATTAATCTGCTAATATATCCCCCCAGTGTTGGAATAATGGGGGCATTACCAGGACTCATCTGCTCCTCTGCTTGTTTGCACGGTGGCTTATTCGTGACAGGAGACGCCGGATGCTTTTTGACAGGTATTTTTCAGCGCATCATATCACCAAAGTCAATTTAAATAAACCTCTGTCATTTCCCATAAGGACCGCTCCGGCAAAAAAACAGGACACTTTCTTCGCCACTAAACAGGTTTCCAATCCTCTAAGAAATAGTGCATGTAAATTACCTCGTCCCATTTTCCAAACAATATCGATTGTGACAGAAACGGCAGCAGATCATATACGGGAACATTTGTACAATCGTCTGCAGAAAACAGCTTTAACATACGATGATGGAGAGGAAGCGGTGGAGGGCGAGTGTCAAATAAAACCCACGCTCCTTTTCACTAGAATAATAAGTGGATAACGCAGCATCTTTTTATGCTAGGAAGACACAGACGGGTGTTTTTAACGTACGGTTTGATTGGAAAATTACACGTAGGCCTGAATCACCCTGAACCTGCGGTGACAACAGCAGGTCTGCAGACCCCCCCCTCACATGCACACTGATAGTCTTGAATAGGTTATGGGGTTGTGGGTGTTTCTGGATCATTTTCATTTCACAGCTTATGATAAATTGATGAAAGATGCTGAAGATTGTAATACAGGGGTGTCAAACATGTGGTCCACAACCCTAAATTGGTCCCTGAAAAGGTTAAATCTGGCCCACGTTATGAATCTGTAAAACCTACACTGACAATTAGAGGTGTCAAACATGTGGTCCGCAATCGAAAATTGGCCCATAGAAGGGCTTAGATTTTTGGTTGTTTTTCTTATTTTTCCTCAGTTTCCATTTTCTCTTGTTTTTTTTTTTTTTATTTTTTTTTTTATGTTACTCCATATGATCTTTTCTTGGTTTTAACTTGTCTGTTTTGTTTGTTAATATGAGATCCTGAAATATACAATGTTTCATGGTACCTTCTTGTACCTGTATCAACGTTTATGGTACTTGTTTGTAGCACTCATGCTTCACAGCAACAAGGTCCCTGGTTCGAATCCCACTCCAGACCTTTCTGTGTGGAGTTTGCATGTTCTCCCAACATCCAAACACATGCACTGATAGGTTAACTGGTTAATCTAACTTACCCATAGGTGTGAATGTGAGAGTGATTGTTTGTCTATATATGTTCAGCCCTGAGATGAACTGGAGACTCATACAGGGTGACCTCTGACCCCGCCTTCACCCATTGTAGCTGGATTAGGCCCCCAGTGACCCCCGTGACCCTAGTGAGGATAAAGTGGGTTCAGATGACGAGGTACCTGCTTGTAAAACGAAACAAAAACATTTTTGTACCAGCAGCCATCAGTGCTATCAATAAGTAAGTTCTGTGTTTACTTATTTATTTTACTGTTTCTTATTTTTTTATCCTGTTCTTATGGACGGCACATTTTGATCCTTTATTGATGTTTTAACTTCTCTTGCTCTTTATCTTGGGGGCTGTCCTCTTAGTTATTTTACTTTATTTATTTTAACAGTCGTCACTTTGTCTTGTGTGGTAAATGTTCTGCACTTATATAGTTCGTTTCCACCTTCATGTTGCTCAAAGCGCTTTACATGAGCTTCACATTCACCCATTCACACACACACACACTCATACACCAGTAGGTTTCTAAGGTCAGTTCTACTGGGAGACTAAGACAGGGTTCAGTGTTTTGCCCAAGGACACTTCGACACGTGGATGCAAACTGACAACCTCTCAGTCATTGGGCGACCCACTCTACCAACTGAGCCACAGCCACTTAAAATATGCTTAAAATATGAGGTGAGGCTGTATGTATGTATGTATGTATATGAGGCTTTAAACTGAATTTACCCAATCAAATATTCTGATGTTTGATTTTATGTCTCATTGTGTTTTGTAAGGATGACACCTGGTGGTGGTTTTATGTATGACACTTGTTACCCGAGTAGCACGCCTTACCTGCAATGTTGAAGTTCTGATTGGTGGACATATTTAAAAAAGAAAAAAAAAAACAAACCTCTTCCTTCTTGTGTGAATTGTTTGACTTTCCACCTCTTCTTCAGGTGTAACTTTGCCTCTCATGTTCTGTAGTTTGCTACAGAACGACATGCTCATGGGCGTAAAATTGCATATGGACACTATGGACGTGTCCATACGAATATTTGGATGTTTCTAAAATGTCCATACAAATGGGGAAATGACACGACATTCGTAAAACAAAAGTTGATTTTTTTTCCTCCTCAGTTCTGTCTGTCAAACACAGTGGGAACAGTTTTGCTATTTGTACTGTTGCTTTCCTCAATGAAAATTTTGACTAAATATTATTGTCAGCAAACTTTTATCATGTGACAAAAACAAGACAATAATTAACTATATAATGCAATATAGATGATGAATAAAAATGAGATGAAATGTGGCTGAAGAAATTAAAAAAAAATGTTTAGGCAATTTCTTATTTATTTATTCATTTTTTTTGTTTTCTCTCACAAGACAGTCATCAAATTATGTCCCAACCAATGCACATGGTTACATTTTTCCCCCTTTTTATTCAGGTTTATTCATTTTTTTTTATTTATTTATTTTATCTCATCACCCATTTCAGATCCAATTGGACTGAATGTGGAACCTGAACTAAAATATTTGTCTTTTTTTCCCCCTTTTTATTATCCTTTCAGTATTTGAACTTTCACAGCAATTATACACTGACATTTTACATTGTTAATTTCTCCACTTCAATTATGCAAAGGTTAGTGATTATTTTCAGTGGTTGTCAATGGGAGGCAATGGCATAAATCAACTGGAAGGTGCACTCAGAGTTCTCCACATCCTCCACCGCTGTGATGTTCAGGCATTCATAATACATGAAACCTTCTGTCTTTTATAATTCAACAGAAAAAAAAAGAAAAAGAAAAACCGTGTCTCGGTGGTGATTAACAGATGGACATTTTCAAGATTCCACCGTTTATTGTATTTTCTAAAATTGACATGCTATTATTCACCTTCGACTAAAGTATCCAGTGGAATGTTCACCTTTTGGGATGTGGAGCCTCTTTTGAAGCCCCGTTTCCATAGCAACAGCTTGGAAAAATCAGTAGGTAAGAGATTTTTATTTATTTATTTGATTTATTTATTTGGCCTGTGCTGCTGACATGACATTTTTACAGAATTTCACAGATTGTGCATTTGTCCAATAAAGACAAATGATGTATGGAGGGTTCGAGCAAAAATAAAAACACAGAGGAAAGAAGAAGGAGGTTTGTTGTCCAGACTTTGTGATGAAGTGAGTGGAGAAAAAAGAAAAAGGAAGATTTAATCTCAGCACTTTCAGCAAAACTTTACAAGTGTGAGTTTGATACAAAGGAAGTAAATACTATATGTTAAACTGAACTGAAAGATGTTAAATTAATGTGTTTCATTAGATTGTTCCTGAGGATGATGATGATGATGATGATGATGATGATGAAGAACAGACATCCTATTCTATGTATTTAATCCTTTTATGAATGACATGCACATTGGTGGACGCATAGTTTAAATTCACTTTCCAAAGGGATATAAATACTTGAAGTAAGCAAAAAAAAAATTAAAAAATAAAATAAAACATAAAATAATCTTAAATTAAACAAAGTCATCTTCAATTTAGTATCACAAACAAAAAACATCTTGAATTAAGCACAGAAAAGTCGAATTAAGCCAAAAAAAATAAATTAACAATCTTGAATTAAGCAGAATAAATAAACAAAAAAAATCTTGAATTAAGCCAAAAAAAAAGTTGAAGAAAAAAAAAAGAAAGATTGGCTAAAATAAATTATAAAATTATTTTCATTGTTTTTTTTGTTGTTGTTGGAGCTCACTGAAAAAAATAAAATCAATCCAACTGTTTTTATCAACAAATGTCAAAAACAGTGTGAATGGTATAGGAAACCCCCAAAGCTCTTCTGGGGTAACATCTGACTGAACAAAAGTAGGTAACTGGGTAATGACATGTTACTGTGGTTAAAGCTGTTAAATGATACACAGGAGGTTGTTTGGTCGAAACTAATATTGATCTGGATTGAAACTGAACTCAGTAAATCAATTGTAAATATAACCTGTTGACAACTGAAGGAACAGTAGTGATATAGTAAATGACTGGAAAAATCAATAAAGTTGTTCGACAAATTGATCAGTTTTGTGCCTAATGCATAGATATATCTAACAAATCAGAATTGAAATCTGTTGAAAATTGAGGAAGAAGTAATTTTAGTGAATTGTGGACGATGACCGATGGACGCCGGACGAAGCGCGATGGCGATGGCAATAGCGTATCACGACTTTGTCCGGATGAGCTAAAAAAAAACAAACAGATTTTTTCTTAATCCTTTAAAGAACATTCATTGAAATCATTCTTTCTATGTTCTTTGAAATGGTTGTTTGCTCTAAAACATCTGAGCAGTAACATTTAAAAAGTAAACACATGTAATAACACAACTGTTATAAGATCATAAACTGACAAAAAAATGCCTCATATAAATAAATAAATTCTGCCTGAATCACTGTATAATTTTATAAAACTCCACATGGTCCCATAATCTACTGTGTCCTGATGTATAAGTCCATTTACATAAGTGACCTCTGTGGAAATGACCAAAAATAAACACTAAAGGGTTAATGTAATAAACTCCACAGACTTTTTTCTCCACTTCTTCATGTACTGCTGTTTTTTCACTGTCAGTATCATCTCACCTTGGCAGAGTTGGACTCAGTTTGGCTCAGAGTGGACACTGTTTTCACTCCAGCTTCAGTGGGTTCTAGTTCATCTCCAGTGAGACGACAATGTAGGATGATGAAAGTGAAATTGTACGTTTTTTTGTTTTTTTTTACAGGCCAAACATAGTTGTTAGACTCAAATCTGTGGATGATTCTTCGAAGTAGAGCCAACTGGAAAAGTTGCTCCAATGTTTTAAAAGTCTTTCTCAGCAGCTCCTTCCATACTGAGACACACATACAATACACTAAAAATATTTTTGTAATTTTTACTTTTTTCTCATTTCTACTCAAAGTATGTCATCACACTTAAATATAACAAACATCGAACAACATAGAAATATATATATATATATATATATATATATACATGTATAGAACCAGTCACTGATAACATTTTAAGCTGCACTGGAAGATATTTATTTATTTCTTTCTTCAGTTTTTCTACACATTTTTTTAAAGATGACTCTTTAGTGCGGTGCTGTCAGGTTGCTTTAGAACACAGTTGATGCCATGTTGTTTTTATTGTGTTTTAACCAGTGATGCAAACTAAATGTGTCCTCAGTGGGACAATAAAGTACCATGTTATTGTCTCTCTAAGAAAAGAGAGAGAGAGAAAAGAAAGAAAGAAAGAAAGAAAGAAAGAAAGAAAGAAAGAAAGAAAGAAAGAACAAAATACATCTTCAAGGTTGAAGATATATTTTACTTTTGCAGGATAATAAAATGAACCAAATTTTCAAGACAAAAGTAAAGGATCAGAAACATAATCCAAACAGTAAACTGACAGATTCATATTTTTTGGGTTGGAACTGCGGCACCGCTCAGAACAGCCAAGAGTGAATGTTCATATGCTGTAAAAATAAATACATTAAATAATCTGTGAAAGAGCACCCCCCCCCCCCACACACACACACACGCTCACGCTCTCTCTCTCTCTCTCTCTCTCTCTCTCTCTCTCTCCTCTCTCCCTCTCTCCCTCTCTCTCTCTCTCTCTCTCTCTCTCTCTCTCTCTCTCTCTCTCTCTCTCTCTCTCTCTCTCTCTCTCTCTCTCTCTCTCTCTCCCTCTCTCTCTCCCTCTCTCCCTCTCTCTCTCTCTCTCTCTCTCTCTCTCTCTCTCCAGGCCTGTGTATTCATATAGATATAAATTGTCGTTCACAGTTCATCCAATAACTTACCAAATCATTTTTCTGTCTCCACATACTCACATCTGTTCCTAAAACTCGACACTGCTCAGCTTCTAAACTCCCACATCCATAGTCCATAGTTCCCCACAGGTCCTACACTAGTATTCTATAATAATACACCAGGTTAAAGGGTTATTTCTACACATTTACACATTCTCCTGCTGATCTCTTTCACTTATGACTGAAATTAATATTGGAACTGAATCACAACTCAAATTCAAACCTTCAAATGCAATCAATTTAAGGGAACTGCACCAAAACCAAAGGTGCATTTTGTAATAAATTTTGTCTCATTATGTAATAAGTTATTACATTTTGAGAAGATTATTACAAAATGCACTTGCAATGTTTTTATTTTCTAGAAAATGTAATAACATTACATGATAACAATTCTAAAGCATAGATTATTTATTTGTTAATTGTATTTTACTTTAATTTGGGCATGAATTTTAGGCTGAATTTGCCAGAAAAACCCCTTTTGGATCTTAAGAGGTTAAACAACGTGAGTGTCTTCTTCTTGTTTACAGAGCTGCTGTGACCAGATAATTTATCCACTAAGATTCCTTTTAAACAAATATGAAATTGCCTCAAAATGCTAAAGAAACAACAAAAGTTCTATTTCCAAAACATATCCGTAATTTCAAATTGTCCTAATGTCTAATATGTCTAATTACCAGCCAAGACATAAACCATTTGGAATGTTTCCCAAACAGCTCCTTGAGTTTTAATACCACACCACCAAAGCACCTGCTGCTGCAAAATGGAATAAATTATTACATAATGTGGCAGTTTATTACAAAATAAAATGAAAAAACTTATTACATTTTGGACGTTTATTACAAAATGCAGCTCAACAAGCCTTCAAGCCTTACATATACTTTCCAAAACTGCTTCTTAGTCTCTTTTTCATAGATTTCATGAGCATTCTTGTTTTTTTTAAAAATAGATACTTTTCCATGTCTCTACATCCATTTCTGAATGTCACCGCCTACGGATACACTGCTTTAACTCCAAAAACAACATGGAAGAAACAAGATTTGATCCGGAAAAAAAAAAAATCAAAAAAAAAAAATCCTGGTAATCTGTTAAAATGTACTCGCTAATCAATACCAAACCTTTTCTATACCAGACATGAACTTTTCTGCCTGTGGCCAATATAGCAAAGATCAATAATTCCATAAATCCTCATGAGTCGGTCGACAAGGAAGGTCAAGGCACAACAAATAACAATAACACAAATGAACCATGGAACCTCTGTGAGAATGGGGAGGGGTGTGGAGGTGGGGGGGGGGTCACAATGAGGGTATAGTTCAGTGAATATGTCAGCAAATCCCCCAGGAACCAGAGGAGGTGAGAACACTATCCCCCGTGGAAATAGGACAGAAAAACAGCAGTGTGCACAGAATACAGCCACTCCATGCGCAGCACTTTATACCCAGCTCACATTCATTTTTAATGAAGTATAATAAGTCACAGCAGCAGAGCAGAAATGCAATCCCCGGCCCAGATGATCTAACAACACTAGGGCTTTTTCACACAGCGTATCCTCTGACAGAACGAGAGGCACCGAGGCAGCGACTTGAATGTTTTCACCTCTGCAAACAGACACGGCAACAGAGGCGTCTCATCGGTAATGGCAGCACAAGACGGCGAGAAAAAAAAAAAGAAGAATGAATAATACACTACACAATACTTGTGTCTTATCAAAAGACATAAAGGACTGTTAACCCATAAAGACACAAACATCTACTGTTGACCCACTAATTCTATCACTACATCTAAATAATTGTGGTAAAATACTAGCTTAGCCGCGCTACATGCTGCTAGCGGCAGAAAATCTGATTTGGTACCAAGGTAAGGTACATTTTATGTACAGGGTAATTCAAGGTGGTTTACATAAAATGTATAAGACAGTTAAAATGAAAAAAAAAAAGATTATTAAAAAGGATTAAAAGATGATTAAAAGAAGAGAGATAAAAACATTTAAAAGACAATTAACCCTTTAACTCCTGAGACTTAAGTAATTCCACAGTAAAAAAAAAATTAAATAAGAATGAAATAAGAACAAAATGAACAAAAACTGCCAGAGTGATGAGCGAAATTAACAAAAATGAGTATTAAACTAACAAAATGATATGTAACATGAACAAAAGTAAGACACTAGCAGAACACAATTGAAGAAAAATTATAAAATGAAAAACAAAACGTAGAAAAAATGAGCAACAACATCAACAGAAATAAATAAATATTCACAAAATAACAAATAACATGAAGAAATGCAAAAAACAAAAACAGCACAAAACAAAATGAAGTACATAAAATGTAGAAAGTTGTAAAATGACAATAAAATTTGCAAAATACTACACAAATAAGAATGAAAAGAAATCAACCAAAACCCCTTGAAATATGACATTAATGTGAGAAAATCCTTGTAAAGTGAGAATAAAATTCACAAAATACTAGAAAAAGTGCATTTAGTTTGATAATCTTAAAAAAAACAAAAAAACAACAACAACTAAAGCATCCAATACACTATCAATACATGTAAATAATACAGTTTGACCTCATTCATTCATATGATAAAATGTACAAAGAGGTGTAAAATGAGAATAAAATGAGCACAACACTATACAAATAATAAAAAAAAACCTTTGAAATATGGCATTAACGTGACAAATAATTCTAAAGTGGGAATAAAATTAACAAAATACTAGAAAAATGCTGTGAATTCCTCCTTTTATAATATCCAGAACTCTGTATTTAGTCTAATAAAACTCAAAAACTAAAAGCATCCACTGATGTAAACTGTCTAATACCTGTTGATTCATTAATTCTATCGATCCATGTAAATAATTGATGTAAATGCAGTTAGTCGGTTTTTCATGGGCATCAGATATGACCCATTTGGAAATTTAGAGCCTTCGTAGTTACCGTGGAAACACCATTATTCTCTACAACATTGATTCAGCAGGAAAACGCATGGTGTTGGATCAATGACAGTGGAACACACCGGGTTTAAAATGAACAAAAATAAATACAAAGAAAGCTTGCATAAAGGTGAAAAACATGAATAATAAACATTTAATTTACTAAAATGAAGTAAAAGTGAATGAAAAAAGCAACAACAAAAAGAAAACAGCTCAAGTGATTAATAAAATGGGGGAAAAAATCTACAACAAATTAAATATAAGTCACATAGAAACAAAAATGAAGAAAAAGAATATAAAATGGGGAACAGAATTAACAAAATGAACAGAAACAAGTATAATTAATAATACATTAACAAAATAATATGTTACATGGATGAAATAGTGGACAAAATTAGAAAATAATTACTCATAGTTACTATGGAAACAACTGTCATCTTCTACAACAATGATTCACCAGTAAAACCCATGGAGTTGAATCAATGACAGAGGATGGACACACTGGATTTATGTTCAGTTAATGATAGATTTGAATGAAAAAGTCACTTTTTCTTCACTTTTCTCTGTTGTGGATATAATAACTTTCAATTTTAATGAACATCTGCATAAAAAACCCCCTGATTTTCAATAAAAAATGTAACATACAGAAGATAATCTTCGTGAATCTTAGTGATAATGTCAGTTTCTTCAGTGATAAATCACTTATGAAAGGTTACAAATGGAGAAATATAGAGCGGCACTGGATCTTTATAGGTAAAAAAGAAAAAAAAGAAAAATGGAAAAACAACGTCCTTGACTCCACGTTGGTCATATTTTATTTATAAAATTTAATATTTCAGGTTCGTTTTCAAAGAGCGGAATAAAATATCAAACAGCTCAACGTGCCGTCACAGTGAAAAACATACATTTGCAAACGGTGGAAGGTGTTTTATTGGCCGAGCTGCCTGTTCACTGAGCAGCAAAAGAGACAGTGATGAAATGTAAAGAGGGAACAGGAAATACCTTTAACCGTGACGCTCCCGGTGCTGCTCGCCACACCAAACTGGTTTCTGGCCACACAGGTGTACAGGCCTGCGTCCGCCTTGGTGGCGTTCCAGATACGAAGGTTACCGTTGTCCAGCATGGAAACCCTGAGGTGAAAAAAAAAATGTTGTCACTGACGGGTTACTATAGCAACACAGTAAAACACCTAATTGCTGAGTCACAGGTTGTGTCCAAAATCACTCGCTCCCTACCCCCATAAATGTAGTGCACTACCTACAAGGTTCCTACAGCTCAGGGAAAGACTTTGAAAGACTTTTTTTAATGCCGTTTGAAATTAAATTTAAAGGTGTCATTCCGCTGAAAACCACTTTTCCACGCTCCTTTTGGAATCTGATGGGTCACTCCAAGTTACCGACACCTGCTGCCTTTGACAGTGGTTTGTCACCTCCACTGGCTGCATACTGCATTCACACAAAACAACCAGAGGAACCAGGGACCCAGAAAAAGCTGGTCCATCTGACGACAGATGGACTTTAGCGTCACCCACGTGGGGTTAAGCGCATCCCCAGCAGCGAATCTGAAGTAGCATTAGCATTAGCATCTACGAGAGAAGACGGAGCCACAGTAGCTGCTGCACAAACTGGAAAAAAATGTTGGATCAAACTGGTTCATGTGGAAATAAAGCCTGTTTTTTTTTCCCTGCACGTTTTCAGAACAAGTAACAGCATGAAACCTAGCTGGTTGTTACTCTGGTAAAGGTAAACACATACAGACAGTGAGAAGAGACGGGGGAGTGTTTTTCTCTGGATGCAGGACACAGCGTTATAAAAACTGCTTTTTGTTCCTGTTGGTCAATAGTGAGACTGCACTTTATTTATCCTTCTTTATTCTTTTTATTTATTATTGAGACTTCTGACTTTGACTTTTTAACTTCATGTTTTCATCCAGAGAATGTTTTTATTTCTTGAGGATTGTTTTTTTTTTTTCATCGTTGTTTATTGCATCTTCTTTTTATTGACCTTGATCTTATTTATCTTTTTACTTATTTATGCTGCGATATTAATCAATGGTGGAACACTGAGCACTTTTTTTTTGTCTCTTCTGTTTTTTTGTCTTGACACTGGGTCAAATACTTACTTAACAGGTTTCTCTATTGTTTTGTTGCCAAATTAAATCATTCTTTCTGCAAAACAAATGTACCCACAGGTATAAATAAAGTAATTTTGAACTCTATTGTATTGTATTCTATTGTTTAAAATGAATCTTAGTCACAGCAGCTCTGTAAACAAGCAGAAGACACTTACATTGTTTAAGCCCCAAAGGGAGTTTTCTGCCAAATTCTGCCTAAAATGTATGCCCAAATTAAAGTAAAATACAATTAACAAACTATGCTTAAGAATTGTTATTATGTAATGCGCCATGTTATTAAATATTTTAGAGAATAAAAAAGTTGCAAGTGCATTCTCAAAATGTAATAACTTATTACATAATGCAGCAGTTTATTACAAAATTAAATTAAAAAGTTATTACATGTTGGACATTTATTCCAAAAAGGTTATGTTTTCTCTGGAGTTTGTCCGTTAGCATCATCACTCAAAAAGTTATGGATAGATTTTGATACAATGAAGAAATGATTATCAAATTATTTTGAAATTTTACATTACGGGAAATGGAGAACAGAATCTGTTCCGGATCACACTCCAAACATACCTAGAAAATTTGATCAAAATCCATCTATAACTTTTTGAGTGATGTTGCTGACAGACAAACAGACAAACTCCAGTGAAAACTCCTTGGTGGAAATAATAATGGAAACAGAACAAGACAAATGAAAGAACAAATGAACACTACAGAACCTATACAAACAAAACCTAGAGTCTGTGGTGAAGAATTTGTAATTTTTTTTCCGTCGGAAAACGGGTCGGATACGGGTTTGAACATGACGGGTACGGGCGGTTGCGGTTTGTCAAAATCAGAACTGTGCAGGACTCTGCAGTCATTATCCAGTTCATATAGATAATATGGAAAAAAAAACTGTTTGTAAAAAAAACAAAACAGTTAATTACAGTCTAAAAACAGTCAGGAATTGATTTATTCTCAAATATGTAACTGCAGATCAGGTTCATCATTGACAGCAAAGTTAGAATAATGGTATTAATTACAGTGTATGAGAGGATGCTAATGTGTGCTGATATGGAACTAAACCAATAAAGCCATGAATATATGAGAGAACAGCTTCTAAAAACTGCCCACTGTAGTCACACCAGTATGAATGAAATAAAATCATAAATGCATGGGGTGTCCAAAAACTTTCCCCCTCCACTGTATGTTAAGGTAGATTTATTAGATTTGTCAACTTCTGCTGTGTTGGTGTCCCACTGGACCTGTTTACATGACATTTTATTACTGTTTAATTCAGAATAAAGGTGAATTCCTCTTTAAAATGAACCATAATTCCAGTTGAACATGACTGTTCTGAATTAAACTGAATTCCAGATAAAGTCACTGGTTTATTCTTAATTCTGAATTTTATAATTCATTAATTCCTCTTTAGGGATGCAAAGAAAAAGAAAGAGTGAGGTAGGAACCGTCGCACTACATCACTCGTTCTTTGGTAATCAAATGGACTAGCCATGGGTTGTATGGTCTAGTCCTGACTGGTCCACATAAGGTCAGTGGCAAATTAAAAGTCAATGCAAATATATAACATAGAGCTTTTATTTTTGAAGAATCTGCTAAATTACATTTTTTTTTTCATACTCAGCAAAAGGCTTATGTACCAAATTGGTTTGTTGCGCAGTTTCAGCCCATTCATATCAGCTAACACCAAAAAAATTTAAGAAAAATAATTCATTAAGAATGCAGAGATTTGAACAAAACATGGACTTCTAAGTATTTCTTTATTGAAGTCAGAAAAGGAACTGAGATACACAAACAAATCTGCAGTTTTTTTTTTATGTAAAGTTAATATGGAGTTGTATGAACCCATTTTCACAAATGTTCTTGTGAATATTCATTAAATACTTGTATTCTGGGCTCTACATTTTCATTGTATTGTTTCATTTAATGTTTTTTAAGAGATATTTAACAGTGGTATGGGTGTATTGATCCGACCCTTAATAACTATCAACATTTCTCATGTGACCCCATAGGAAAATTCTAGTCTGTACCTCACTAACCATTTACAACCAGAGTTGTACCCCCCCCCAAATAAAGAAAAATAAACGCCTCACAAACTGTTCAATGCAACATTTTTCTGTGGCTGCAATTAAACTCTGCTTGTTCGTGGATGACAATGATGACGAATAGGACTGTATTTCCAGGAGGTGATTAATTCAGCGCATGACTCGGCGGTATCTAGGACAACAGCGGCACCGTGGCCTTTATACAATGACCGCAAGTTCCTCCGAAAAGGTCAAAGGTTCCTAACTAAACTTGACATTTTCTAAATAACAAGCAAAAATGGAAATTGTGCCCTTGAAAAGTAAGGTACTGAGGGAAACCAAGGGTTGCCCAAGTCATCAAAGCACAGTGAATGATAATTACGTGGAATGCTCTGGTGAAGCCGCCGACTGTAAATATGAGACGGTGTCGGCCTGATTGTGGGAGGGAAAATGATGTGTGGACGCTAAATGGCTCTGTTCACCTATGAAGGAGTGAGAAGGAGTCTGGGAGGATGGTTAAACGCCAGCGAGTCGTAACATATTCAGGCTGAACGGAGGGGAGAGGAACTCATTCCCGTTAATGACTCTGCTTTATTTGCATGTGTTGTTATTCTCCATATTCACACACACTCATAAAAGGCTAAGGTCGCTGCATTCACTTTCCCTCGTTAGTTTGCTTCCTGCTTGCACTTGCTGTTTCACTTTTGTTTTACTTTTAGAAACATCCGTCATCGTGAAAGTTCAGGAAAGAGCGAGTGGAAAGAAAATCCTGGAGCTTGTTGTTAGTGCAGCCATTAACTGGACAGATGGAGCCTTTACCCTTTAAAGTATTTATGTGTTCTGGGTCAAAGGTCAGGCAGGTGAAACTACACTGAGGACCATTCCCATACACACCACTACTGCTGCCATCACACACACACATCTATCTATCTATCTATCTATCTATCTATCTATCTATCTATCTATCTATCTATCTATCTATCTATCTATCTATCTATCTATCTATCTATCTATCTATCTATCTATCTATCTATCTATCTATCTAATCTATCCGTCCGTCCGTCCGTCCGTCCGTCCGTCTATCTATCTAACTAGCTAGCTAGCTACCTATCTATCTAGAAGGGGGGGGGGTTACTAATCAGCTAATTCTAACTTGTACCATTAGCATATTTTTTGCCTGAACTATGCAAGGAAAACACTTTAATATGGAATGTTTAGGAGTGGACAATACATGTGTTGCTTTGCATCTGTTTCCCCCATGCTTTATGGGGACGTCGAGAAAAAACAAGTTAACATGTTTATAGGGGACATCATTTGCATACACTTGCATACTTTACAGATATTTAAGCCTAATGGGAACCTGGATTTTAGTCCCCATGGTGTCAGAGGTCCCCATGGCATGACTGTGTAAACAAATCAATGTCCCCATAAAGATAGTCTCACACACACACACACACACACACACACACACACACACCTGTAGGCTACTGGGAGCAGCTCAGGGTTCAGTGTCATGCTCAAGGATCAGAGCCAGGATTTGAACCACTGACCCTCTGGTCATTGGACCAACTGAGCCACAGCCAACCCTTGAGAAGTTACTATTTAGGTGATTATGTCTTATCTGAAGTGTAACATGATATCTGGACTAGAAATGAGAAAAATACACTTGATAATATTTAGATTTTTTGCAGTGTTTTTTTTTGTTTCATGTTCTAATCCAGGGGTTTCAAACATGCGGCCCGGGGGCCAAATGCGGCCCGCCAAAGGTTCCAATGTCCAGTCAAGGCTCCAGTCAAGGCTTTGGAAGTGATTTTAGTTCAGGTTCCACATACAGACCAATATTATCTAGAGTCAAATTATAGCAAATAACCTCCAAAAAAAAAGAATGATTCGATATTTTCTCATTTTGATTTTAAAATAATTTAAATTATGCCCATAAATAATGATCGCTTCAAATCTCTGTCCTTGTTATAGTGCAAAAAAAATTTATACTTAATATTTATATGTGAAAAACCTGAATAAATATGAAAAACCTGAAATTCATGAAGAAAATTCAGCACAATTTTAACAATTTAGTGTTTTTGTAGCAGATCTGATCCATAATGCACGTGTGTAAATGATAAATTGAGGCATAGTTGTGACATTTCAGTTTTTTCAGGTTATTCACATCTGTCTTGTTGGATAGTTTATCTTAAAAACATATAAAAAGGTAATGGGGTTTGTTTGTACTAAAACAAACACAAAAATGTGTTATTGTCATTTTTTTCCAAGGTTATTATTATTATGCAATTATTTTACTGGTCCGGCCCACTGGAGATCAAATTGGGCTGAATGTGGCCCCTGAAAGTAATGAGTTTGAGACCCCTGTTCTAATCTGAAGAAAGTAAAAAAAAAAAAAAAAAACACCCAGGAGTGATCCCATGACCCCCTGGTATGACTTTATGCTTCCCCTAGTTGGCCCGCCCCACGGTTTGAGCAACACTAGTATAAAGTAACACGTTCTGTGCATACTGTGTAAAATTATCCTTCTCATATTAGCTTCTCTACTGTCCTACTCAGCTTTTGATGGTTGAAAATGATCCCGTACTGGACTGGAAGTAAATCTAGATGAAACACAGCACATGTCCAGTTCATCAGCTTTCACTGTTTCTGTTTTGTTTGGACCAATGATGCATCTAAGTGGATGTACTTGTGAAATGTGGTTGATACAGTGTGACGCAGTGTAATGCACCCCCCTCCACTCGTTTCGATGACTACGCCGGCTCGTTTTCCGGCATTTGGATGCGATAAGAAAGTGCAGAGACACGTTTAGTGTAAAATAATCTACCGTTCTAAACCACATGGTGCTGCTGAGATCTGAGTTTATATGAGGATGAAAGAGGAAAAGTGCTGAATGCAAAGTAGCCAACGATGACCATCAGTCACATGAGGCACATATCGCAGTGTGGGATGGTCCCCCAGTTAATGACATCAAACCTGGAGGCTGATAAATTTAAAGAAAATTGCCTATTAAACAGCACCACAGTGCTGCAACTGACCATAACCCTGAGCAGAGTAAGCACAATTACACAAACTGCGTTACATTAATTGTTCTGAACTGCTGGAAGTTGGTGTATAGAGTCAAACTTTGGCTGATGACTCACATTAACTCAAGAAATATGTGAACTAATACAGAAGTTATAGATAACAGTAACTTTGTGCCTCCTCTGCAAATGCATCAGGGCTTAAAGGTTTGTGAACCCCTTTGTTCTGCGTCTGCTCAAACCAGATAAAGGGAATGTAATTAAACAAATGAGACCCAAAACATGAAGCATATTCATTTATTTATTGTGGAATATTATCTATGTGTGTGTATATATATATATATATATATATATATATATATATATATATATATATATTATATATATATATATATATTCATGCGTGGGAAAAGTCTAGAACCTGTGGGATTATTAATGGAGCGTATATTAGAGTTGTGGTATGACTCTAGGATGCCCTAAGTTATTTATAAAAGAGAGTTCTGCATCTGTAGAGAGACAGAAAAGGACTTTATTATCCACCTGTGGGAAAATTAAAGTCGAATCCTGACAAAACAGGCTGGTTTAAGAGCAAAAGGTGGACAATTACTCAGCCTCTGAAACTATGCACTGCGAAAAATCTAAATCTTACCAAGTACAGTAGTCCAAATATCTCATCAGCAGAGGTGGTTTTTGTCAGACTGTGAGAGAAGCTCAGTTTCTCCTAAAACACAGGTGTCAAACATAAGGTCCGGGGGCCAAATGCAGCCCGTCAAAAGGTCCAATCTGGCCCCTGGGATGAATGTGTGGAGTGCAAAGATTACACTGATGATAATTAATAATCAAGGAAGTTAAAATAATTCACTCTAAAATACACTGTGAACCTGAATATGTCAAAACATTTACTCAATTATTATTATTATTATTATTATTATTATTATTATTATTATTATTATTATTATTATTATTATTATTATTATTATTATTATTATTATTATTATTATTATTATTATTATTATTATTATTATTATACTTAAAACATTACTTACTATTCTAAGGTTCTGTCAGTCCTACTGGAAGACTAAGTCAGGATTCAGTGTCTTTGCCCAAGGACACTTGGACATGTGGACAGACCCTAACCCGACCCGCTCTACCAACTGAACCACAGCCACCCCTGAATAAAATTACTGTTTTGTGATTGTAATTTTTTTTGGTGTAATAGCAATTGGTGGTTATTTGGAGGGTTCTGAAATTGTACTTCAGTATCTATGACATCAGTTAATTTTTTTTTTCAATCATCCTTATTTGAAACAATAGAAATTACAGTACAATATCATTCTCAGCACTTAATGACTTCTTTCCACTCAGTTGTACCTGATCTATGTTTTTAAGTTATGTTCACTTATATCCACAATAGTTCCCCTTAATTCAAAAAAATATATTAGTTGGAAGTAGAAAAGAAGAACATGTTACAGCAACTGAATACATTTGAGTTAGTTGTACTATTTCGGAAACTTTGAGTATTCATAACTTAATATATGTAATTATTCTGAACATTTTGGTTCACAGTGTGGATGAGACTAGTAAAATACTATCATAATAACCTACAAAGAATGGCAACAAACCTTAAACTAATTTCCCTTTCAGTTTTAATGTAAAATTTAAGTAGACAATGGTCAAACCTTTGTCCTCATGACCACGACTGGGTTCAAATGTGATTTGTTTGGACCAAAGAGGTGATGAGTAAACTGTGCATTGTCTTTGACCAAATAAACACAAATATTTTCTAAACTGTGTGAAGTCTGTAGGAACTCAGACACAAATTTCTGAGTTTTTTTATGCTCTGGAAAATAGAATTAGAGAACAATTCTCCACAAAGTTCAGACTCTATTAATCAGCTTTCAGGCAGATGGCCTCTAAATGGTGACCACTGAACACCGTTGTTGGTTGACCAGTGAAGTCTACGGCCAATGCCAGGTGTTTAGTCGTCCAGGAGGAGATGCTGAACGTCTGGGAAACTAAAGCGTTCCTTCTCAGTGGTTAATGACACAGCGAGAGACTGTGATGAGAACACTGAGCAACACATGGCAGAGCTGCGAGGGGGAAGACACTACTATCCAAAAATAACTCTGCTGTTTGTCTAGTTAGTTCAATGCCGTAGGGAGAAGATAGAATGATGCTGAAAGAACTTTATGTGGATGAATGACACCAAAGTAGAGGATCTGGACACCAATGAAGAGGGTTATGTTTTACAATGAACCACTGTATCCCTGTTGAACTGAAACAGACGCTGGAGGTAGTTTTACAGGGGTGTCTTTTGGCCAGTGTTGGGAATAATGTGTTATAAAAGTAATGCATTACAGCACAGGTGTCAACAAACAAAAAATAATATGTGCCTGGTTTTTCATATTTCGATTTTAGGCTCAAATCAAAAATACGAAATGAAAAAACAGACCACTGACTGAATTAGATTTTTAGGTTTACTTAATTGTATTTATGTGAACTGGAAGTTCTGTTCGCAGCAGTTTGGGTAGTGAGATTTTTTTTTTCCTAGAATGGTGACACATTTATGTATATATTTACCACGCCCCGAAGTAATTTCATTGTTCGCCCAACTTATTAGCCTCGCGCAGCATCACTGACTGAATCGGCTAATGATTAGCTAGCTAGCTAAAGTAATATGGAGGATTTAGCTATTTCATTTATCAATAATATTTTTTTTATTAATCATGCTTTCATGCAAACAGTCAGAGCAGTTCACTTTTGGAAGTCAGTCAGAATGAATGACCTAGGGAAAAAAAATAAATCACTATCCAAGCTGCTGTGAGCAGAACTTCCAGGTCACGTAAATACAAACATTTAAATTGCTGACTGTTTTTCCATTTCATATTTTTGATCTGAGCCTAAAATCGAAACATAAAAAAACATGCATATATTTGTTTTTCTGTTGGATTAAGAAAACAAAAAAGAAAATAATTCATATCCTTTTTATTTTTATTTTTTTTTGTCTTTGATTGGCAGTTGAAAAATGAAAGAACGAATGAGACACGGATTCTCTTTATCAAGCTTTGCAAGTTTCATGAAAAACATGATATTCGGGGTCAAATTTATGCAGAAAAAGACAAAGGCATGTTGACAAAAATAAAAACATCGCTTGAGTGTGACTTTAACCGCTGGTCTTTTCACTACCACTGTGACTGAAACCAAATGAGAAAACATGTTGTTTGGACTGGAACAAGCTGTGACCTCATTCAAAGTAGAGGCTCACAGCGATACCTCAATATAACTAAATATCTGCATTCAGGGCCTGTGCTCTGTATATCCACAATCCCTTTGTCCCCGGGGAGAATGCCGCTATCATGTGACTCATGCACCATGAATCTTGTAAAGGGAGGCTGTTCAGAAAGCGAACAGGTAGAACTGCATGTGAATACAAAGGCTCTTACGGAGAATTAAACGTCTGTGGCCTCCTGTGGAGCCCAGACCATCCACTAACCAGGACCTTCAACTGGGGTGAGTTAAGGTTCCACATACACACCACTGTGAACTAAAGGAAAATAATAATATAATAACCTAGAAATAATGACTACTCCAAATGTTCTGTTTGTTTCAGTGAAAAAAAGTCACATTAAGAAACTATCCTGGAGTATGAACAAGTGGTTCCAGGCGCAAACGAACCCCGCCCTCCTCACACATGTTTCACCAATCATAACTAAATGGGAGTTAAAATGTGTAACTTTCACCTAGTGTTCCCAAAAATTTAAATTGGGTATGAATTCAACCAATCGTTTTGTTGCTGCAGATGTGAAATTTTGCCAATGTGAAAATACTACTACTACTACTAATAAATAAATAAATAATTAAAGTAATTATTCAGAAAAAAAAACAACTTTGACTTACTGTTCCCAAAACTTACTAAAAAAAATGATTAGGACAATGAATTGACCTAAGACCTATTAAACTATAGAAGATTCACCCCCCCCCACCAGAAATCAAAATGAGTGAAAATGAATATAACAAAAAACATAAATAAATGTAAAAAATAAATAAATAACCCAAATAGAAAGGAAAAAATATGCAAAACAACAACAAATATGCATCAAAAATGGAGTGAAAAGAACAAAAATAACACTGTTCCTTATGTTTTTATTTTGTTTGTTTTTACTGTTGTTTCCAGTGTTGTGGTGATTTGACTTTTTTATTATTATTATTTTTACTATGTTTTTATAAATGTGTGTTTTAACTGTAACTGCAGGTGTCATAAAGCATGTGGACTAACTTATTAAAAAAACAAAATCCCAGCCCTTGTTCCAGTTCCTAAAGGGGTCAAACCCTCCTGTAAAACTCAAAGCGTCTGCTGTTGTCTTCGCTTCCTGCACTTTTCCGTTCATAACAAACATCAGAAGTGGAAGCAGACCGACTGTCGACGCCAGGGTTCATGGTTTTAGTCGGACGCTAATGGATGAAGAAAAGTCAGCGGCGGTGAATAAGACATAGTGGCGTAGCATGAACACGTTTGAGTCTTCCTCCTCTAGACAACATGTCTACGAGATGTGTCCATTATCTGAGCAGACGTTTCCCACCTCCATCCTCTGGTGAAAGCTCCGAGAGGTGGGTATCAATAATTCACAGGTGCAGGGGCGTCACAACCATTTAAAATGTGGGGGTGTTCTAGGTTGTAACACATGAGCAAAATATTCTGAATCTATCATCGGAAAATTAACAAATATCCATTAATGGTTAAATTTTTATATTAAAAAAGGAATATATGGCCGAAAATAAAAACAAAAATGTGTTTTTCCCTCAAACATTTTTTTCAATCCATAAATCAAAATTATGAGATAAAATACTGATATGTTTGGATTAAAAAACACTGTTCCTCTTTTTTCTTACAAAAATATTTTGTGGAGACGACTAAAAATATGTTCCTCAGGGGGAACATCAGTGAAAAAAGTTGTAGAACCACTGTCTTAGGGTAAATGTCACAGAACAAGACATAGTTTATTTAACTTAGTTTAACAACAGTAACATTTCTCATTACTTACTGGTTAATGACTGTTTGTTAACACCACGAAGAAGAACTGTTTACATTACCGCTGAACTGAGGTGCGCTTCATTTACATATGCTGTTGTGCCGCCCGGGCGGGTAACCAGTTTAAACCATAGATATTGTAACAGCCCCGAAATGTTATTGATGTTTGTTTATCCTGCAATAAAAAGTAGGTGAGTAGGGGTATGAAATCATCTGGTTGGAGAAGTGGGGGTGTCACAACACCCCCATCCCCCATGGCTGCGACGCCCGTGCACAGGTGCCACTCCTTTCATCCGTACCTCACACAGGTTTAATGGATAACGCCATAATTTGCCTTAAAAGGAGACGATTATTTTGAACACGGTGAGATGTCCAAATGCAGCGGTGTAATCCTAAAAAGCGCAGGTGTGTATTTTAGAGGAGATCAAGCCTCTGAGGACACAGGGCTGATCCTCTCCAACGCTGTGGCGAGATGAAAGCGACAAATAACATCAGTCACAAAGCAGCGATCACGGGGACTGTGAAGTGGAAATGGCAGGAAAGAGCCTTCGCCAAAGTAAAAGCCTGTTTTTGTTATTTCCTTACATTCTCTTTGAGATGCTGTTAACAGATGCACACGGTGCTTTTTGTAAAGCTTCTCCGCAATCAAAAAGGCACTTGAAAGCCCGGGTTTGATGTTTCATTCAGACATATTTTGTCTTTGATCTGTTTGATAAATTCTGCTGTTGTGAAAGGGAACTGTCACAATCCAAATAACGAGCCACACGAATAATAATAAAAAAAAAAATACAAATAAAAAAAGAAACCGAACAAAAAGAAGAGGGGGAAAAAAAATACCAACAAAAAAAAAAAAAAGCCAAGGAGAGCTTTGAACTGCTGTTAAGTGTGTGGGGACTGGAATGTGGAAGGAGTTTTCTAATGGATGTTGAAGGAGCGCTGAAAAGTGTAACGCTGTTAGTTCACTTACAGTTGAAGAGGGTTGTCAAATATGTGGTCCATGGAGCAAAACTGGTACGACAAAGGTTCCAGGCACCACTAACCTTGCATGTATTACAGCTTATTTTGGCGTCGATCCAACTGATTTCATCCTATCAATTGTCTGTATATACACTGTCCAGCCAAAGGAACAGTCACACATGCAATATGTCACTGCATCACCTTTGGTTTTGATTACAGGACTCATTTACTTTTACTTTTTTTTGAGGGGGGGGGGGGGGGTTTGCCACATATTACTTATATATAGTGTCACAATAAGATTAATCATATTTTTTTTTCCATCCATTGAGAATCACATCCCTGCAGCAACTTGTCATCATCCCAAATTAGTCTGGACTTCTTGGAGTTTAACTGAATAAAGAAATTAATTAATGAATGTTATTTTGGTTGTCTATATAAAACAACAATAACAAATAGATGTACATTAGACAAAATTAAAGGAAGACCCCCCCCCCCCCCATTGATTACCACTTATTCCTTGTGCCAGTATCAACATTTCCTGTAAATTTCAGCCAAATCCATCAATAGATTTTTGAGTTATCTTGCTATGAATTACACACATGCACCCCCCCCCCCCCCCCCCCCACACACACACACAGACACACATTTTTGTTTTTTTTTTCACAAAATTGCATTTTTTACTCTACATTCCAGGGAATACTCATTGATTTGATATATTATTTATTCAATTTAGTGAACCTTACCAGATGAAATAAATAATATATCAAATCAATTGAGCATTACCTGGAATGTAGAGTAAAAAAAATTTAATGATTAAGAGTTATCTGTTTTTGTAAATTAACTCTTCACTTGTTCCTATATCAACATTTCCTGAAGTTTTCAGCCACATCTGTCCATATCTGTTTGAGTTATTGCAGACACACAGACAGACAGATGGACAGACAGACAGACAGACAGACGGACAGATGGACAGACACTGGCAAAAACATAACTACTATTCCTTGGTGGAGTAAAAAGGTTGGGTAAAAGCAATACTTTTTATAAATTCACGCTGTACATCACATTAAAAACAACTCAAAATGTAATGACTTGTATTCTGGGTCACTGGTGAACTATGAACCCAATGTGGTATGAATTCAACCAATACTTTTGCTGCTACAAACATTTGACATTTCACCCATTATAAGTAAATGGGGGGAAGAAAAACGTTGAATATTTAAAAATGTGATGTTTGACCTACTTTCAGTGCCAATCTATAAATGTAATCAATAGTAACATGTTGTATTTTTTGAAGTTATTTATATGTTTTTTGTTTGGATAGTTTGTAAATGAAAATATTTAGAATGCATTATATATTCAATATCAAAAATATAAAAACACTATATTTATGCTAGAGACTTGAGCTCAAATATATGTACGGTTACATATGATAATCTTATGTCCATTTGTATTTTGTTGATTTTTAATACTAGACTTTTTCCAGGTTATTCATATATTTTTTTGTTTGAATAGTTTGTACATGTAATGGTAACACTTTATAATACCTACACACAATTGACTATGTATTAATAATTTATTACCCATTTATAAATGGGTTGTTCATTATGTATTAACCACTTATTATTTATGTGTTAATGTCTTGTAAAGGTTCATACTAGTGTAAATGTAAAATTTTATTATTTTTAACCAAAAGGTACAGTGTTTACAACTGTTTCTTTGTTTACCTGTAAAGCAGATATACAAACACTGCACCTGTTGGTTAAAAATAATCAAATTTTACATTTATCTTTGGAAGATGCTAGTATGAACCTTTACAAGACATTAACAAATAGGTAATAAATGGTTAATACATAGTCAATTGTCTGTAGGTATTATAAAGTGTTACCAATGTAATTATTATTTTTATGGTAATGTCTTTTTGCATTAAAACTGAGAAATATCCATAGTTGTCATTATTTATGTTATTATGACAGTATTTTACTGGAACTTGAAAAAAAAAAGAGTTTGACATCCCTGCTCTTGAAGAAGAGCAGTACACTCATAAGAATTCAAAATGCAAACACGATGCATAATTACAGATGAGATTGTGATGTGAGAGTTCCAAACAGGATGGGTAATGAACGCTGAGGGACGTGGGAACGCCGTGGCTGATGGGTAATGTGAGTGCAGGGCGGAGCTGGAGGCAACGCCACTTAATTAACAGGGTAAATAAAACAAGAACATGAAAAGAAGGGTTAAATTCTATGAGTTTAGTTAGTCATGTGACCAACAGGAAGATACTGAAGAGACTGAAGAGACTGAAAAGACTGAAAAGACTGAAAAGACTGAAAAGACTAAAAAGACTGAAGAGACTGAAGAGACTGAAAAGACTGAAGAGACTGAAAAGACTAAAAAGACTGAAGAGACTGAAGAGACTGAAGAGACTGAAAAGACTAAAAAGACTGAAAAGACTGAAAAGACTGAAGAGACTGAAAAGACTAAAAAGACTGAAGAGACTGAAGAGACTGAAAAGACTGAAGAGACTGAAAAGACTAAAAAGACTGAAGAGACTGAAGAGACTGAAAAGACTGAAGAGACTGAAGAGACTGAAAAGACTAAAAAGACTGAAGAGACTGAAGAGACTGAAGAGACTGAAGAGACTGAAGAGACTAAAAAGACTGAAAAGACTGAAAAGACTGAAGAGACTGAAGAGACTAAAAAGACTGAAGAGACTGAAGAGACTGAAAAGACTGAAAAGACTGAAAAGACTGAAAAGACTGAAAAGACTGAAAAGACTAAAAAGACTGAAGAGACTGAAGAGACTGAAGAGACTGAAGAGACTGAAGAGACTGAAAAGACTAAAAAGACTGAAAAGACTGAAAAGACTGAAGAGACTGAAGAGACTGAAAAGACTAAAAAGACTGAAGAGACTGAAGAGACTGAAAAGACTGAAGAGACTGAAAAGACTAAAAAGACTGAAGAGACTGAAAAGACTGAAGAGACTGAAGAGACTGAAAAGACTAAAAAGACTGAAAAGACTGAAGACACTGAAAAGACTAAAAAGACTGAAAAGACTGAAAAGACTAAAAAGACTGAAAAGACTGAAAAGACTGAAAAGACTAAAAAGACTGAAAAGACTGAAAAGACTGAAAAGACTGAAAAGACTGAAAAGACTAAAAAGACTGAAGAGACTGAAAAGACTGAAGAGACTGAAAAGACTGGAGACAAAAAAAAATAAAGAGAAAGAAAAGACTAAAGACAGAAAAAAACCCTGAAGAACCTAATGGACTGAAGACACTGAATGGACCCAGTATTTGACTGTGATTATGTTCGTGGTCCAGCTCACTTGAGAACATGTTGGGGTGAATATGGCCCTTGAGCTAAATGACTTTGACACCTCTGATCTAAAGTGAGCCAGAATGGGTGCCAGCTCAACTCCACTGTTCACTAGTTCACACCAGTTAAACAAACAGGGAAGGAAGTGTAGAAAAACCACTGCGGGGGGGATGTACCACTGTGTTTGGACGTTGCTTTCCCACCTAACTCGTCTCCCAGATAAGACGAGGTGTGTATGTGTTGTATTTCCGAGCCTCTATGACCGTCATCGACCTACCTGCGGGCCACGTTTCTAATCATAATTGTATCAAAGCGCCGTCGTTGCTAACAGCGCTGGAGGCCAATGGGCAGAGTAAGAGCCGAGGTCACCATATCCTCTGAGCCGGGACAGAGGGGCGGGACACAACTTCAGGTGTTGATCTATGCTCTTGACTGCTTTAAAAACCCTGAAGTGTATAAGAGGGAGGGGCCGTCGGAGATAAATTGAAAGGCTGTCTCTCCTCAGATTCCCCCATCGTGTGCGGCGCTGGAGAGAAACGGCCTTGTCAGCGGCATGAATCAAACCCAGCTGTGTTACCGACACCCAGGACGCTAAGACCTGCCGAGCGCAATGCACCGACGCTACAACCTCTCACATGTTCAACTTCACGACCGAAAGAATGCGTGTCTTGTTTGGTCGTTAAGTTTTCAACATGGGTGTTAATCCTTTAATCCAGGGGTGTCAAACATGAAGCCTGGGGGTCAAAGGTTACGATGCGTGGGATGACAAGTGTAATAACCTACAATTAAATTACTATGGATTTTTTTTTTCTCCGCTATAAATAATGATGACTTTGTTTCACTGTAAAAAAAAAAAAAAAAAAAAAAAGATTAAATTATTGAAAATATTGAGATTTACAAACTACTGTGGTATCAATAAATTGTGAATAACCTGAAGAAATGTGAAGAAACTGAAATTAAAAAATAAATTGAACTATTTTCTGTTTCTATTACTAAGTGTTGAGTGTTTTTGTAGATCCAACCGTCAATACACATGTAGACTTTTTACATTTTTTTTATTTTTTTAGTTGATTTGTTTGAACATTTAAAAAATGGAAAAGAAAAAGAAAACATACAATAAAAAACAACACAAACGTGTTCAAAAGGAGTGGGTGGAATTTAACACATAAAATAAAATAATACCACTCTGATAATAATAATAATAATAATAATAATAATAATAATAATAATAATAATAATAATAATAATAATAATAATAATAATAATAATAATAATAATAATAATAATAATAATAATAATAATAATAATATGCTATTTGTGGTAAAAGGAATGAAAAATACAAACAAAATTAAACCAAAAATAAAAAGTAATGAAAAGGACCAGACACTAATAATTCAATATGGATCCAATATGGATTATTATTATTATTATTATTATTATTATTATTATTATTATTATTATTATTATTATTATTATTATTATTATTATTATTATTATTATTATTATTATTATTATTATTATTATTATTATTATTATTATTATTATTATTATTATTATTATTACACAGTAAAACAAAACCACTGAAGAAAAGGAACACAAACACATACTAACAGCATCTTTTATCAACCTGAAACAGACAACAGTTCACAGCAGCATCTTCACCTGAATTATGGCTCTAGGGTTAAAGGGTTAAAGGTCAATTAGTGAAAGTCTTTTTTTTTGTTTTGTTTTGTTTTGTTCCTACAGTCAACAAAGCGATTGGCTGACGCAGGTGAAACAGGGACACCTGGGCATTTACTTTTGACAATTCTCCGATACAGGTGTAATTGATATTGATTTGTGCTGTACTCAGACCTGTGCCAATGCTTCTCATCTTGTCACATGGATCATTACCTGCTGCAAATGATCACAGCGTTAGCACATGGGCTGATGATGGAGGATGATGAACTATGAGATTATTTCAGATGTAAAGTTGCATCCATGCGGCTTAATTTAAATACTAAGACACAGAATGAACCAAAGTCCTGGGGGAAAAAAACAGGTCAAATTGCACAAAGTTATCAAGATAAAATGGAGCAGAAACTCAGGCCATTTGTAGATAACACCTACAATTATTTGTTAGCAACAAAAAACTGAATGACTATAGAATATCCAACACTTTGACCCCAGTCTGAAACAAGCTGCATTTATTAGACTAGATTAGATTAGTTTAGATTGGATATATTATATAAGAAGAAATATTATAAGAAAATACTGTAGTAATACAATAACTATTAAAAAAAAAAAAAAACAGGACTGAAAAAACAATCACTTATATATTAGAAAGAACTAGTAAAAAAAAAATAACAACAGCGAACTAACAAATATAGAAGATGAAATTTAAATTAAGATACAATAAATATCTAATCCCACCCCTTCTTCTGTACTAGTTTTTAAATATTCACTTTCCCAAGTTACTACTAGTACTGCTACTGCAAAACAACAATATTTTCCTGTTTATACAGATTTTAATGACTTTGTAGTGGTATTCCCTTCTGAAATAATAATAATAATAATAATAATAATAATAATAATAATAATAATAATAATAATAATAATAATAATGACCTTAATAATAATAATAATAATAATAATAATAATAATAATAATAATAATAATAATAATAATAATAATAATAATAATAATAATAATAATGACCTTAATAATAATAATAATAATAATAATAATAATAATAATAATAATAATAATAATAATAATAATAATAATAATAATAATAATAATAATAATAATAATAATAATAATAATAATAATAATAATAATAATAATAATAATAATAATAATAATAATAATAATGCCCTTAGACTATTTAAATAAACAAAACCCCCAAAAACATAGAAAGCAAGTCATGGCTTTATTTATTATCAAATTTAGCCCTGACCTGATAACTATATTTGTTTTACTCACTTTGTACACGGGGCGCTGCAGGCTACAAACACAACGCACTAAAAGTAGAGTTAATTAAATGAACGTAGCTCCAGAAATATGTACGAGGCTGCACGGACAAACAACTGCGTCATGAGGCAGGATGAGGAACCACAGCTGTGAGTTTGGGCTGAAGTGTTTGAACAAACGTCTGAAGATGATAGTCAGGAAGATGAAGAAACAGCAAATGAAGGAGAATTGGAAAAAAAAAAAAAAAAAAAAAAAAAAACACAGAAAATGTCTGGAAGCCAAAAGAAAAAACTACAAATGAAAGTAGAAACACAACAGTCCCCTGGTGTTAGAGTTATTAATCAGCTCTGTGAGTTCACAGGATCTTTGTGCTGTAGGAAAAGTGCCATAACTTGAAGATAATTACTGTTATTTATGCAGAAAATGCACTTAACAAGGATCTTTTGGAGAAGCCAATCCAAACTAAACGCTGATAATATAACAGATTCTTTTGTGGCCGTTCCAAAAGAGGCTCTGGTTTTAAGAGCGAGACAATCATTAACCTGTACAGACCCACACATGCTTTTATGTCACTTCCCAAATGAGGTTTTTTTCTCTCTATTTAACCTTTTGTAAGTGATGTATCACCATCTATTATTATATTATCCTTGAGGTTTTTTTAATTTTTCACTGTAAAACTTGTATTTTCCGACATGTATTCACTGTGTACATGTTCATAAAAGCTCAGGGTAAAGTTGAGGGTTATTATGTTAGAAACTGAGAAAAATTAAGAATAAAGGGACTTGATCAGTAAAATATATTATTAACTCAACATAAACCAAGTGTGTCCATCCACTAACAACTCTACTCCTTTAATTTAGATGTTCACGTAAAGTCAATATAGGTTATTATATAAAAAGGGCAAAGATGTCAGGAATGTATTATTTTATTGTTAATTTTTGGTCATTATTATTGATCATTTTGTTGCTAATTGTATTTTGTTTGTACTATCTATCTATCTATCTATCTATCTATCTATCTATCTATCTATCTATCTATCTATCTATCTATCTATCTATCTATCTATCTATCTATCTATCTATCTATCTATCTATCTATCTATCTATCTATCTATCTATCTATCTATCTATCTATCTATCTATCTATCTATCTATCTATCTATCTATCTATCTATCTATCTGTCTGTCTGTCTGTCTGTCTGTCTGTTTATCTATCTGACATGATTTGACAGGTTTAGTGCATCAACACTTTGATGCTTTTGTAAAATACATTTTCACCTCATTTATTCATAGGGTAAAATGTGCAGTGTTGTAAAATGAGGATAACATGTTTAAAATACATGAAAAAAAGGGGGAAAATTGAACTAAAACGCCTTGAAAAATGGTGTTAAAGTGAACAAGAAAGAGGAAAATAGGAAAATCCTTGGGAAATGGGAGGAGAAGTCATCATTTAATAGCATTCAGAACCTTCTATTTAAGATAAGATAGTTCAGATAACCCTTAAAAACTAAAGCCATTTACTGATCTAAACTATTTAGTACTAGTTGATCCATTAATCCTGTCAATCCATGTAAGTAATTGGTGTAAAATGCAGTTTCACCTCATTTATTTTTAGGATAATCTGATATAAAATAAGAATAAAATTGGCAAAGTGCTAGAAAAATAAGGAAGAAATTAAACAAAACTAAACAAAACTTGAATTACTTGAAAAAAACTTGAATTATTTTACTACTTTTTATACATATTAACCTATAAATAAATAAGGTGAAAATGCATTTACACCATTTTTTGACATGAATTGACAGTTTTAGTGCATCTTTTTCACATGTGTACGTTTGGCTCTTTATGGTTAAAACAACCGCCACAAGATAAACCCTCTAAAGAAAGGATGCTTCATTATTCTGCTGTTTTTCTATTCAGCTGGATTAAGAGCAGACTCTTCAGATGACTTTCCTTTTCGGTTTACAGTGCATCGACACTTGTCTCCAGGGCAGCGGCTGGCATTAAAGCTTTCTTTGCCAATACTGTTGCTTTATAAAAACAAGGGCCAGGGGACAGGAGTATTAATCTCTTTGACTCTATGAAATGCACACACTCCTGCTACTGCTACCTCTCCAGTGTGTATTACCATAATGGAAGCAGAAATCACAGGTTCTTCCCATAGCGTTAACAGTTGGGATGATTTTTACCATTTATTTTTCTTTTTTTTTTTCTTAATAACTTCCTACAGATTAAGCATGACTTGTGCACATGCATTCTGCATTTTAATACTAACAGCTCTATTCAACTGCATGTTATAAAGCATGTTGTTTATTGGGATTCTTTTACTGAGTGAAATGATTGATGTACAAACCAAAAATAAATTCATTCCTTTATTCAACATAATTAACTAGGGCTGTCAAATGATTCAATATTTTAATCAGATGACTCACAAGGTTACTATGGATTAATTTTGATTAATCATGATCAAAACACTTTATGTCAGTCGACTGATCTGTCTCTGTTTTTTTTTTGTACTCAAAGTTCCCACAAAATAAAATAAAATAAAAAAAAGCAGCATTAACAGACACGTCGACTAGTTAACACGTTGACACGTAGACTCCCATGGTACAAGTGGACGAATCGCATGTTAATCTCATTTTCTCTCTCTCTCTCCGTCCTTCTCTCTCTCTGTCTGTCTGTCTGTCTCTCTCTCTCTTTCCATCTCTGTCTCTCTCTCTCTCTCCATCTCTCCCTCTCTCCGTCTCTCTCTCTCTCTCTCCATCTCTCTCTCTCTCTCTCCATCTCTCTCTCTCTCTCCATTTCTGTCTCTCTCTCCGTCTCTCTCTCTCTCTCTCTGTCTCTCTCTCTCTCGCTCTCTCTCTCTCCGTCTCTCTCTCTCTCTCTCTGTCTCTCTCTGTCTCTCTCTCTCTCTCTCTCTCTCTGTCTCTCTCTCTCTCTCTCCGTCTCTCTCTCTGTCTCTCTCTCTCTCTCTCTGTCTCTCTCTGTCTCTCTCTCTCTCTCTCTCTCTCTCTCTGTCTCTCTCTCCGTCTCTCTCTCTCTCTCTCTCTCTCTGTCTCTCTGTCACATTTTGTCATACATTTTGCCACATTATGTTAAAACTTTTTTACATTCTGCAGCAGCAGGGCGCTTTGGTGGTGTAGCATTAAAACTCATGGAGCTGTTTGGGAAACATTCCAAGTGGTTTATGGCTTGGCTGGTAATTAAACATATTAGACATGGACAATTTGAAATATATAAGAAAACACAAAAATATTTGAAATATATTTTGGAACTAAAAATGTGGCAAAATTTATTACAAAACGCGTTGTGGCAGTTTATTACAAAATGAAATGAAAAATGTATTACATTTACACCATTATTACAAAATACGGCTAAACATACCTGGCACTACTTTTTTTGTTATTATTTACAGGTCTGCACCACTGGACTAAAAGTGGAACCTGAACTAACATCAGGTCGACATCACTGCTGTAAATCTGCAGATAAATGAAACCAAACTGAGGAGTTTAGTCTCAATTCAACAATAAAAGAGGAAAAACGACTCAGGATCCATGTCCGTAGACACAAACATGGTGTTATCAGTGATTATAATGAAAAAAACAACAACAACAACAATCACCCCTCGTTCTTCACCCTCGTTCTTCCTCCCTCTTTATCGCAAACACGTGTCTAGACTGTCCGCTGTCTAAGGATCTTCGCTGCAAATGAACCCTCGCAGAATAAATGTTGTGTAAAAATGTGTTTGTTTTTCTCTATGTTGAAGTATCTTAATGAAACAGGCCGATTGAACGCATCTTAATTCCTGCCACTGGAACATGATGTGATTGTGTTGGTAATTGCATCGTGTGAAGGGGGAGTTTATCGGTATGGTCCGCTGAGGGTGAGGTTGGGGTGGGGGTGGGGGTGGGGGTGGGTGCATGTACTTCCAGAGGATTTCTTTAATCACAAATTGCTCTTGTGGTTTATTCCCTTCTAGAGATATTCATCTGTTCTGGTGTGCTGAGGTATCCCTTCAGGAATAAAGAGCACACACATGTTCCACAGGAAATTGTCACAGGAACCAAGATGGATTACTCATGCTGCGCTAGTGGATTCTCACTTTGAAAAATGATATCAGCCACAGTGTTGCAGATAAAAATAATCCCTGTGTGCAGAACATGGGATGGAGATGGTAAAGAGCGTCCTGACCTAATCTCAGCAAACATCTCTCAATAATATTATCCTCTATATTCTGCATTTTTTTTAATCTTTTTAGTGTCAATCATGTATTTTCCTATATTTAATTCACTCATCATATACATGTTCATTAACTCATAAAGACCATATTATTTGCCAGTGACTAAAACAAACTACTGATCTAATCTGTTCAATACCTGTTTACCTGCGAATTCTATCAATATATTTAAATACTTAGTGTAAAATGCAGTTTCACATGTCAATTATTCATTGGATGCCATGTAGAAGAAGTTGTAAAATAAAAAAAAAAAACATATTTGAAATATGGCATAAAAGTGAACACATCTTTCTAAAATGAGGAAAATATGAGAAAAAATAAGGAAAAATGAACCAAAAACCTTTGATCTATGGCATCAAAGCGAACAAATCCTTCTAAAATTAGCAAAATACAATAAAAATATTGGGAAAAATGAACCAAAAACCTTTGAACTATGGCATTAAAGTGAACAACTCCTTCTCAAGTGAGGAGAAAATGAGAAAAATGTTCCAAAAACAGGATAATTTATTTTCACCACATCCAGAAGCCCCTGTATTTAGTTTGTTAAACCTTAAAAAAACAGAACTATCTACTGATCTCAACTGTTTAATACCTGTTCACCTGCTAATGCTACCAATACATGTAAATAATTGGTGTAAAATCTAGTTTCATAGGTCAATTATTTATTGGATACCATGTAGAAAAAGTTGTAAAATCAAAAATAAACTTAAAATAAACCCTTGAAATATGACATAAAAGTGAAGAAATCTTTCTAAAATTAGCAAAATCTAAGAAAAATAAGGAGAAAATTAACCAAAACCTTTGAACTATGGCATAAAAGTGAAAAAATCCATTGAAATTGAAGGAAAAAATTGAAAAATGCTACAAAAAATAGGAGAATTTATTTTCACCACATCCAGAACCCTCTGTATTTAGTCTGATAAACCTTTAAAACCCAAAAACATCTACTGATCTAAACTAATTAATACTTGTTGATCTATTAATTATATCAATAGATGTGAGCAATTGGTGTAAAATGCAGTTTGTCATCTTTTCATGGTCAGCAGATATGAGCCCTTTGGATGTTACCATGGAAACACCATCATCTTCTTCAACATTGATTCAGCTGTAAAAGCTATAGAATTAGATCAATGACAGTGGATGCAGACACTGGGTTTATATTCAGTTTAATATTAAGTCACTTTTTCTTCAGTTTTCTCTGTTTACTAATACCATAACCCTCAACTTTAATCTGAGCTTTTATGAACATCTACATGATCAGTGAATAAATGTAGGAAAATACCCGATTGTTAATGAAAAAAATGCACAAAGCACATTTTTTCCTAATAAATGGTGATAAATGACTTAAGAAAGTTTAGTTACAGAGAATATTTCATTTAGGAACTGATACAAAAGAAGCACTGGGTCTTTCTGGGTTACAACTCATATTGAAATTGAAGGTGTTGTATTGAAAAAAAAACAGAGAAAGCTGGAGAAAAAGTGACTTTTTCAACAAAGATAGTAATAACTGAACATAAAAAAAGCTTCTCCATCCACTGTCATCATTATTTGACCACGTAATCCTTAAAGACCAGAGCTACTTCCAAAAGATTTTCTTCTCTAAATCTCATCTTTCTTAAGTAATTTATTACCATCTATTGTAATTGTCTCCTTTAATTAGCATTTTCAGTGAAAATCGGGTATTTTCCTGTATTTAAGTCAGCGATCCTGTAGCTTTTATAAAAGCTCAGAGTAAAGTTGAGGATTATTATAACAGAAAAAGAGGAAACTGGATAAAAAGGCAATGAATTCAAAGACTATTACATGAACAAAATGTGTTTTTCTATCAAATATATCATGAAAGTGAAAATAAACCTTGTGTGTCCATCTACAACTCTATGGCCTTTACTGGTGAATCAATGTTGTAGAAAATGACTGTGTTTCCATGGTAACTATCAAGCCTCTGAATGTATTATCCATCCATCCATCCATCCATCCATCCATCCATCCATCCATCCATCCATCCATCCATCCGTCCATCTGCCCACCCAGCCGCCCATCCGCCCATCCGCCCATCCGCCCATCCGCCCATCCGCCCATCCATCCATCCATCCATCCATCCATCCATCCATCCATCCATCCATCCATCCACTATTATTGATCCAACTCCGCATGTTTTACTGATGAATCAATGTTGTAGAAGATGACAGTGTTTCCATGGCAACAACCAAGCCTCTGATTGTCCAAATGGGTCATATCTGATGACCATGAAAAGATGAACGAAATTTATTCTATACATATGTTTGTCTGTTTGTTTGTTTTTACATTTATTGATTTGATTAGTGGACCAACAGGTATTAACAAATTAAATCAATGGATGTTTTTGAGGCTTAACAAACTAAATACAAGGTTATGAATATTATAAATCAAGTATTTTTGTTCATTTTCTCTGCTCACTTCAGAAGGATTTGTTCACTTTAATGGTAGATGTCAAAGGTTTTTGGTTGATTTTTTTGTTCCTTATTTTTGAAACATTTTGCTCATTTTATTCTCGCTATAAAAGCTTCTGTACATTTTAATCCTATGAATAAATTAGGTAACTATGTCCAAATGAGTCATATCTGATGACCATGAAAAGATGAAAAACTGTATTTTATACCAATTATTTCCATAGGATTGATGTGTCAATAGTATTTCAACAGATTATATTAAGATGGAACTGTGTTAGTCAATAAAGGAGGGTCTAAGGACAGGGGATGCTTGGGACTTTTTTCATGTATCTCTGTAGTTGATTGTGTTTTTGTAAAGCCCTTTGAGACGACTTTGTTGTGATTTAGGGCTTTATAAATAAAATTGAATTGAATTGAATATATGGGTGACTGATGAAAGAATGGACGCTATTACAAGAATGCTATGTCCATTTATGTCTGATACCATAAGGATGTGACTTTTTTGGGTGAAAACTATTTATTTATTTAATTATTTATTTCCTGTTTAACTTTTTTACCTTTTTTTCTCACATATGATTTGCCTATTCCTCTTGCATGTTACTTATTCACTATTTACTTGCACTTTACATGATACGATCCTTTGTCAGACAATGTTATACTGTGAAAAAAAATGATAATATCTAAATAAAAAAGTTCAAAAACAAACAAAAACAAAAGTGGTTTGATCAGTCGCTTTGGCTAAAGGTGGATATTTGGGTTGCTATTACTTATTCTTTATGGGACACAGTTCACTTTATCTTGGGCCTGAGGTTTAGCCCCATCACAGAATATGGAGGTCATGATTAATAACTGGAGGCCAATCGATCTGCTGGCGCTCTTCTAAAAATAATAACTACATTCTTATTCCTTCTGATCATGACTGAGGATCTGCGGCCGGCTTACACTCATTCCTGCAGGGATCAAAGTGAGGACCGTCTTGCCTTCTGGCTCTGTCTTTTATGTGGAATAGGGAACGTTTCAGCTGGTGTTGGTATTCTAGCAAAGCCTCAGTGGACAGAAGCAAATATCCGCACATTTTTGAACAAAACTAGCATCCGTATAAAAATAGACAATGACAAATGCAATGTAATGTTAGGAAAAGGGCGCTGGGCTACACATCTGTAGGCTCTTAACCTCTTTACAAAGTATGTTTCTATATTGTTAACCTGCTTCTGTCTATGTAGTTTTCACCTATTTACCAAATCAAGACTATGTCACACTAATAACCTCTAAATTTAGGAGTATGTGGTTCAAATACACACTGAACGGCATCAGGTTAAAATGATAAGAAAAGACTTTTTCATTTTCCTTTTAATATAATATAATATATTACAGTGTGTAATCTAATCTAATGTAACTTAATATAATGCATTTTAATATAATGAAATGAAATCTAAAGTAATACAATACAATGTTATGCAATCTAATGTAACAGAATGCAATGTAAAGTAATCTAATGTAATGTAATATAAGGGGTTGTAATGTAATGTAATATAATACAATGTTATGTAATATAATGTAACCAAATTTAACATAATATAATGCATTGTAATACAATGTCATGTAATCTAATCTAATATAATGCATTGTAATGTAATGTAATGCAATGCATAGTAATACAATGTAATTTAATACAATGTTATGTAATCTAACCTAATATATGTAATACATGTCATTTAAATATTTTGTGTTCAAGCAGTATCCCCTAGTTTCTGTCCTGTATTGTCTTTTGATAAAACTAAAACAAACAAGTATTCAGAGAATGCTTAATCTCACCCCTATTTTGTGCCAATCTTAAATTTCTATGACAACCCATTCTTGAATTAGAGCCAATCATGTGATTTTGATACGACCTTGACCTTTGACCTTGACTCAAATAGATCATTGCATCTGATGCGCATTAGATATATGTACTTATATGCCCATGTAATTTCATGGTGATATCTCAAGTATTCATTGAGTTATAGCATGATTTGACTCTGCGGACACACACACACACACACACACACACACACACACACACACACTGATTATTAACAATTAAAAAAACAACAACATTCGAGTACAGAACCCGCATATATGTTCACAAAAAAAGTTTCTGTCATGACGTGACCTGATGCAGACTTTCTTAAATACTTGAATAAACGCCGCATTTCTGATGCTAAATATAGTTCCATTCAACGTCGCTATCGTACAAATGCCTCCACTCTAGCCCTGGTCGACCACAGTGGCTGACGATGACGGCCTACTCGTTTATCTCATCATCGCAGTGTGTAGAGCACATGGCGCCGTTCCCCTGCTCAGAGCCACAAATACATCAGACTAGTGATTCATATTCATCTATGGAGGCTTTTGGATCTGCCAAGGGCTAAAAGACACAGCGTGACAAATACAAGGTAGAAGAAAGGCCAGTATTATCAGGTTTGGCAGATCCTCTACAGTTATCAGGGCGTGTACGAGTCAGCAGTGTTGGCCTCTTCAGCCTAGCCCAGATGCTGCTTTATTTTTATATTATTTCAATTCTATGCTCGGGAGGTTGAATTTTAAATAGAATAGGCCACAGAGTGGTGGTTTTTCCATTAAATCACAAACATGATATGTTTATTTATTAAGTTTTATTTGTGACAAATGCAAATATCATGTTGATTCACACATATATTCATTATTATATTCTTATATATATATATATATATATATATATATATATATATATATATATATATATATATACACACATACATACGTTTCTTTGCTTGTTGTAACATCCATTGACATTTCGATTTTTTTAAATTCACGTGACCACTTGCAAAAAAAGGTCTTTCTATTACTATTTTATGGGATATACCAATTTCACTGTGCTTAAAAATACACCTGTTACCAGCACAAAATCTTTTAATCAAAAGAGACTTTTTTTTTAATTAAAATGATCATTCATATATTTATATATAGTCATTTATATTCACACAATTTGAGTGTCAACCGAAAAACAACTAGTATCCCAGGGAAGATACATATAAGACTTAAAATTAATCTGAAGAAGAAGAAGAAGGAAAAAAAAAAAATAATAATAATAATCTGACCAATAGTTTTGTCAGAAAAGATGATGTTTGAAAAAAAAAAAACTTGCTAACAAAGACACAGATGTGGAACATGGAAGACGACACGACGCCTTCACAGTTGCTCATGGCCGATCTGTCGGTGACATCAAAATGAAAAGCTGTAGTCATCCTTGTCAGCTACTCAACCTCCCCTCAAGCTAAAATAATGAAACGGGTCCTTCTGGGCTCATGCTCTTTCAGTATTCAGGCCTGGCGCCGCTAACCTCCAGCGGGTCACAACTCCACTCCGCAAGCAGATGTTCAATTAACGGCAAATGAGGAAATTAGAACCGTGATGAAAAAAAAAGAAAAAAAAACGCAGAGAGACATTTAAACATGACAAACAATGTTTTTAATAAGTACAACAACAGCACGGAGCCAGAACCAGAACTAGGATGTCTGCCCTGAGCCGGATCATTCCGTCACCGTCCTTTATTAATACACCTGTTTTCATAAAGCTCTGATTAATTCTAAGTCTCCATAAAATTATGCCTTGAGACACTTGATGAGACTTTATTAATATCAGCGCTTAAACAGAACAAAGACGGAGAGATAAGTGAATTAATGTGAGGTTCTCTGCTCTGCCTCTCTGCACGGTTTGGGTGTTCTCCTGACGCTGATTCTATCTGGAGTACGTCTGGCCGAGCAGATGGGCCTATAAATGGAGATCACTCTGCGAGACATCTCTTCATTTACGTGACAGCCATGCTTATTGGCTCTGTCGGCGTAAGAGGTGATGGCAGGGGACGGGGTGGGGGGGGGTTGGATGATATGCAAAAGGGGACGGTGTACCTCTGGGTCATAACTGGAGATAGTATCTGACCCGTCCTGCTACGTTATATTACCGCCTAATGGACCACTCGACAACCTGGACACATCTCGCCCCCCCCTCCCCCCCCCCCCCTTCCACCCATCACCTCCCGTCATCGAGACACTCCAAAACTTGTCATTTTAAGCCTCAGACGTTAACAGACACCACTTAAAGCTATAAACACACCTTAGCAGATGATATTAAAACCGCTCAAGGCACCGAGTGAGTCAGAGAACATCCGGCGATAGTCATTTCTCATCCTCGCTGATTCATGTCCTGCACTCCCTCCTTTAATGTGTCTGTCAATAATTTGGCAAAAGTAAAAAGGCCTTGAAGTAAAGCGACCGGGCTTAATTTGTGACACGATAAAAAAAAAAAAAAAAAAAGACATACGAGTATAAGCTGGCGGGTTGACAGGGGGTCCGGGGCCAATTTCCCAATGGCCTTCGATTTCTCAAAGTCAATTGATGATAAAAAACCGCCGCCCCATTAGTGTGTCAGGCAGAGAGAGATCTGATAGTGTTTACTTTATGGCAGCGCTAAAATGTTATTAGGAAAACCCGTCTTCCAGAAAGTACAGGCATATATGATGGTACAAGTACAGCTGCATTTATGTTACTGATGCGTGGGCGGTGGGTCGACGAAAACCAGGACTTTTCATTTTAAAGCCAAACTAAAATATATGGTAGATGATAGATTCACTATATATGTCATAGGTTTTCACGTCCAAAAATGGCATATGGGCAGAAAACCTACTGAAATACTGTGTTTTCCAAACTATAAGTGTTACGTCCCAGCTTACGGATTACCAAGATGGATGTAAAAGTTGCCTGTGCTCCCAACTTCCAATTGCAAATGCCAGTACCAACACTCACAATTCAAAAAGATGTATTTAAAAACTTGTAGAGGAAAAGGGAATGCTCAAATCAACAAATAAAAAGTTTCGGTAACACTTTATAATACCTAGACACAATTGACTATATATTAACCATTTATTACTCATTTATAAGTGGGTTATTCATTATGTATTAACTAATTTGTTACCTATTTGTTAATGTCTTGTAAAGGTTCATACAAGTATCTTCCAAAGATAAATGTAAAATTGTATTATTTTTAACCACCAGGTGCAGTGTTTTTATATCTGCTTAATAATAATAATAATAATAATAATAATAATAATAATAATAATAATAATAATAATAATAATAATAATGGATTAGATTTTAGTGACAGACTGGAAAAATAACCAAAGTTGTAAACACATTGTTTACAAAGGCAAATTTTGACAAAGTGATCAGTTTTGTGCTCAGTGCTTCGATCTATCTAATGAATCAATAAGAATTGAAATCCATTGAAAACTGAGGGAGGAGAAGCGATTTTAAATGAGTTGTGGACGACGCCGACGATGGACGAAAAGCTCATTGCGGACTTTGTCAAGATGAGCTAAACCCCCCCCCCCCCAAAAAAAAAAAAAAAAAAGTCTTTGGTAGATGACAGATTAATTAGATTTTCAGTTAAATATAATACCATATGTGCAGAAAAACTTTATCCAAGTTTACACATTAAATTTGTATAATATTATAAAAAAAACAGATTGATTATATATTAATTACTGGTAGATTTTCATATCCAAAAATGGCATATGTGCAGAAAACCTACTGAAATAATTTGAGGGTATTAAAAATAGTGTTCAAATTATTAGTTTTAGCTGCAATAATGCCACGGTTTAGATTTATCCAGGTTTAAACATAAAAATAACTTTCTGTAATATTTATGACTGTATTACAACTCCAACTACATTTAAAAATAAAAACTCTTTGGCAGATGACGGATTAATGATAAATTAAATAGATTTTCAATTGGGAGAAAAATGGCAGAAGTGCAGAAATCTTAGTGATGGTATTAAAAACAAAATTATAACTGTTATATTTTGCTACAACACAGCCAGGTTTATATTTATCCAGATCTGAAGTAAAATAAATATATATATATATTAGGGAAAGATTATGACCAAAGATAAAACAAAAAAAGACAACATATGACTGTATTACAGCTGCTTTTTTGATTGGGTAGATGGCAAGTCTATAAATTCCAGTACTTTCATGTTAAATCCCTGAGAAAAGCTCTTTGGTTGATCAGGAAAAGGTTGAGATTTAGTTTAAATACCAACAGATTAAATAGATTATCACTTCAAAAATGGCATATGTGCAGAAAACTTACTGAAAATACCAGTGATGTTGTTATAATAATAGTACTTATATTATGTTCAATTGAAATGTATACCAAAAAAACAACAAAACAAAAACAACATTTATGATTGTATTCCAATTAACAACAGTCATGTGATCTGTAGGTTGGGTGTAGGTGGGTGGGACTACAAAGTACAGTGTATTTATTTATATGAAATTAAAAATAAAAAAAAAACACTCTTTGGTAGATGACAGACTAAAATAAAAATTTCACTTAAAAAAACATGCAAAAAAAAAACCACTTTCTGAAATACCACTGGTGGTGTTAAAACATCATATTCTAACTTTTATATTTTGCTGCAATAATGTGATGGTTTATATTTATCCAGATTTAATTTGTGTTAATTTTCACAGTATGAATAAATGAAAGAAAGGAGTACAAATAATTAGGATATATAATGCATAATATTGCATTTATGTTGTTTAAGAAATATTTTTTTTTCCAGGTTATTTACATCTAGTTTATAGGACAGTGGTACTTTTACTTACGGAACACACAGCTAACAAAAATTCCCGGTAACACGGCAACTTTAACGGTAAATTCTCCACCTAGACCAACAGTATATGACCAGCATCATCAGCTGAAGGAAAATTGTTAAAAGCTTGAACTCTGCAAGACCGGAGACACGTACCGTTCTACAGAACCTGGGTCTGATATGCTGGTCCGATCCAGCGTCCTACAGTGGGGGGTGGGGGGTGGGCTCTGGTGCGAGAGGAAGTAGAAGCTAAGCTAAGCTAAGAGCTAACCCACTTCCATCAGTCCCTCAGTATTTAGTTTTTTGTTCATTTTTGTACATTTAGTTTTTGTTTGAGTAATTTTCTTCAATTTTGTTCCATTTGTGTCTGTGTGTGTGTGTGTGTGTTCATGCTATTTATTATTTTGGGTTTTTTTGCTTTTTTTTTTTGCTAATTTTTATTCATCACTTTGGCTGTTTTTGTTCATTTGTTGCTTATTTTATTTTTTTTTTTTTTGTCCTTTTTTTTTTTTTTTTTTTACTGTGGAACTGCTAAAGTCTCAGGAGATAACGGGTTAACCAAATCTGCTGTGTGCCTACATTATTAGCTGGTTATTGGCAGGTATATGTAACATAGTTAACTTCAATAGAGTAATATTTACAATGTACTTTATTATTTTACTGTTCATAGATCTTCTATAGTCATGTAACAACACATCACAATGACTGGATGTATTTTCATCTCTTAACCTCTGCATTTATGTTTGCATATTCGCTAGTTATTACATTTTAGGTTGTGACACCCCTGCTCTACAGTCTGATGCATGCATACTGTATTTGGATTCTAGTCACAAAGCAAATCAGTTGAGTCCCATGAGAGCAGACACACATTCATTCTGCAGACCATAAACCCTGATCTTCAACTTTCTGAAAACTGATCTCACACTAATCCCATTTACTTGTTTGTGTAACTCTTGATTATTTTGCTGAAGACAGTTTGTGGTGTCATGTCACAGCCTCCGTTCTGGCCACTGACGCCTAAATTCGGTGCCATCTGGACGGAAGACAGTAAACATTTCTAGTCTTCCGCCTGCTAATTGTAGCTTTCTCTGTAACCCTTGGCTGTCCTGACTGAACAAACAGCGACTTACTCACCCTCTGCCATAAACACACTGCTTGCCTGCGTTTAGCGATGTTGATTTAGACGACAGAGGGGACTCTCCCAACAAGATTACGCTTCGGGCTTATCAATACATGACCAAACCACCAATAAAACGACTGGATCTGAACCCTGGACAAACAGACAAGTTGTATTTAGGGCTGCCAAATGATTAAACATTTTATTCAGATTAATCACACGGTTCGTTTGGATTTATTTCAATGAATCATGAGTAAATATTCATTTTTAATCTATATTGTCTTTTTTGGGACTAGAATTTCCCACAAAATATGCTAAGACACAATAAATGTGGAGAAAAAAAATATACAAAACAAGCTAAAATTCGCACAAAAATCCAAAATACACTCAAAAACTCTTCTAAAATACAGAAAAAAATGCCCAAAATTGTGATTAAAATATCCAACATATACAAAATTATGTGTGTAATTAACATGTTCAACAGTTTCAACAAATAACCTTGAAACAAAACAACTGTTCCATTTAATTGCATTAACATTTTTGTTTTAACACATTAATTATGATGACTGTTTAATCCATGTTTTCAGTAAATTCCTCAAGATATAACTTTGTTTCCATTAAAAATGTGTTGTTAAGAGATTATGTATCTATAAAATTCCATATATAATTGTTAATTTTCACCTTCTGCTGCAATCCTGCTTTTTATTCAGCAGGAGAAGCACGTCGCCGCCAGCAAGGAGTCAAATAAAGTTCCATCCCAGAAGAATGTAGACGCCTCCTCTTTATATCCTGGAGCATTCATCCTTTATCTTTCATTCTGTGCTGCAGATCTGTACATCTGTAGCCATTTGAAACCACTAATCTGGGGTAAAAAGGAACTGATAAAACTTTGAACAGATGTTACCTTGGCAACCGGTTTCCTGTACTCACCTTGTTCAAAGATGTCAATCAAATAGTTTACGCTCCCGAATGCGCAACAGCGATGTCTACAAACCGACACCGCTTCATGTCGGCACGTTTTAGTGGGTGTGAAACAGCTCTTAACAGTGAAATCATTAAATTATAAAACCTGTTGTGATTGAGAAAAAAAAAAAAAGGATGAAAATGTTGAATATGAGCCAGAACCAGTGAAAGTGAAGTGTTAATATATTTAAACCTCAACTCCGATAAACTCATTTTTAGTTTACACAAAAATATTACAAAATCACAAAAACAATTTTATTTCTTTTTCAGTGACTGATTATCAATCAATCAATCAATCAATACATTCACTTATATAGCGTTGCCGCCGCTGTCTCCCGCTTATCCGGGTCTGGGTCACGGGGGCAGCAGCCTCACCAAAGCAGCTCAGACTTCCCTCACCCCACCCACCTCAGCCAGCTCCTCTGGGGGAATCCCGAGGTGTTCCCAGGCCAGCCGAGAGATATAATCCCTCCAGTGGGTCCTGGGTCGACTCCGAGGTCTCCTCCCGGAAGGACATGCCCGGACCACCTCCCCAGGGAGGCGTCCAGGAGGCATCCACACGAGGTGCCCGAGCCACCTCAACTGGAGCAGCGGCTCTACTCCGAGTCCCTCCCAAATGTCCCAGTTTCTCACACTATCTCTAAAGCCGAGTCCAACCACCCTGCAAAGGAAACTCATTTCGGCCGTTTGTACTCGTGACCTCATGATAATAGGGGAGGGTCGATCTTCGTCACCACAAAGGGGCGGTTGTGGCTCAGTTGGGAGAGTGGTTGGTGGTTCGCGTCCCCGGCTCTGGCTGTCCACACGTCGAAGTGTCCTTGGGCAAGACACTGAACCCTGACTTAAGACTGACCTTAGACCTTTGAACCTACTGGTGTATGAGTGTGAGTGTGAATGGGTGAATGTGAAGCTAATGTAAAGCGTTATATAAATGCAGACCATTTACCACAAAGGATGGGTTTAGCACCCGCATTACTGTGGATGCCACCCTAATCCACCTGTCGACCTCCTGTTCCATCCATCTGTGACTCGTGAATAAGATCCCGAGGGACTTAGACTCCTCCACCTGAGGCAGGACCCTCCGCTTGACCCAGAGGGGACACTCTACCGTACCCTACTTATATAGTGTTAAATCATAACAAAAGTTATCTCATGACACTTTACATGCAGAGTTGGTTGAAACCAAACTCTAAAGATAATTTATAGAAATTAACAGAAAACTCCATGAGAAAAATAGAGAAAATATTCAACTTAAAATCACACAAGTGGGTCTGGAATAGTCCTATAATTATATTTTTGTCATGAAATCATTAACAGAGAGAAAATATTTGACTTCAAAACACATGAGAAAACATGTGACAGTATGTGATAAGTCATTATCGAAATGAAACAATTAAAATTGAGAAATTATGTCACTAAAAAACACAGCTGCCATCTGGAGAACAAATACTGGTGCCAATTAAAGTTTTCTAACTATTTGTTTTCATTTTTAATTGGTGTATATTATCACCTGCTAGCTTAAATTTTGTTATTTTTCGACAAACAAATTGGCAAAGATTGAAGTAGACTAAACTAAAAATTAAGTAATGGAAAAACAAAGTTAGGACTCCTAATTAAATACAATAATTGCTGGCAATGCTAAACTGAGCTTTGTTTTCATAATTTAATTGATCCAATTTCCTTCTAATTAGCGTTACTATATATAAATACTTTTCAGTGTTAAATAAACTGAAGTGTCTGTGTTAAAGTAAAAAATTAAATAAAAGCAGAAAGTGAATATTTGATGCATTGACTGTGGTCTTTGTGCACTTACAGACACAACAGGAGTCCAAATGACATTTGGACTCACCGGCAATTAGCCAGGTGCATTTTGTTCCTAGAGTAGCATCTCCCCAAGGCAATTATAAACCACATAAAGGACAGAATCCTGCTACCCCAGGACTCCAGCCAGCAGCGGGGTTTGCATTGTACCATTTATGGAGACGTATTCTATGATGCATAAACCAGAAAAAAAGAGGAAACAATATAAAAGAAAATACACTTTTAACCTATGAATTTGAATTAAACTGCCATATATCAAACTGGCTTTAGATAGATGACCTTTTGGACTGTCTTTAATAAAAAAGAGTTGTCATGTGGGCATCAGACTGAACCTCTGAAACGTCTATCAGAGCTTCGGAAATGAAGAAGGACAATGGACTGTATGCATGATAATGAGACCCCCCCCCCCCGGCACACACACACACACACACACACACACACACCCATGATAAAGAGAAAGAAAACTCACTTCCTGCTTATTGTAAAATATTTAAATAGTCATTGTATGACATGAAATGGGGCAGTGGTTATCACTGGTGCCTCACAGCAAGAAGGTCCCTGGTTTGATTCCCACACCAGACCTTTCTGTGTGGAGTTTGCATGTTCTCCCCATGTACTCCAGTTTCCTCCCACCATCCAAACACATGCAATGATAGGTTAATTGGTTAATCTAAATTATCCATAGGTGTGAATGTGAAAATGATTGTTTGTCTATATATGTTCAGCCCTGAGATGAACTGGAGACTCATACAGGATGTACCCCACTTTAACCCATTGTAGCTGGATTAAGCCCCTAGTGACCCTAGTGAGGATAAAGTGGGTTCAGGTGATGAGATAGTATGAAATGTAAAGGTTGTCAGGATGTTGAAATTTGACTTGATGATTAACTGTAACTGATGTTATGTCTTATCTTTAGGATTCCATTGTATGAGTCTAATAATGATTTTAAATGGGTTGTGTGTAGTATTTACAGTCAAAACTATCATACAAGAACATATTTAGGACTAAAACCATGTTTCCATGTTGCATCAGACACTGAATTTGATATACATGACATTGTTTCTACACAGCTATATTATGGTAATGTGGAGTTTTCCTCAAACTAAAACTCACAGACACTTGGTTTGAGCAATCAGCAATTAGCTCTGTTAGCTTAGCTCTGCTAGCTTAAATCTGCTAGTTTAGCTCTGTTAGCTTAGCTCTGTTTTTAGACAGAAAACAGCCACACAGGAAAAGCACAAAACACCTCTTTTCTGTTCAGTTTGTGGTGAACTAAAGCTCTGTTTGGAATCCAAATAACAAGGTCAGAACCATCATGGTTTAGTCTGAACCATGGATCAACAAACGGCAACTTAGCAACAATAAGAACATCCCATAATGCCTGTATAATCCATGCAGAAGAAACATCAGCATCAAACTACATTCTTTGCATTTACAGCTGAGTCCAGTCAAGAAAACAACAAAAAATGATTCTAACTTTTATCACAGACTCACTTCACCCAGGTCTAAAAGTTATTTCTTAATGGTTCTCATTCAATTTTACATGTGTTCTTTTTTCCTTCTTATTTCTAGTCAAAATATGTCATCACCATTATTATTATTGTTCTGTCATTTATTTTGTTCATTTTGGATCCATAGTGAATTATTAGCGTCTGGTCCTTTTCATTACTTTTCATTTTTGGTTTAATTTTGTTTGGATTTTTCATTCCTTTTACCACAAATAGCACAAATAGCATATTATTATTATTATTATTATTATTATTATTATTATTAGTAGTAGTAGTAGTAGTAGTAGTAGTAGTAGTAGTAGTAGTAGTAGTAGTAGTATTAAAATAATAATAATAATAATAATAATTATTATTATAATAATACCTTACATTTATATAGTGCTTTTTTGGACACTCAAAGATGCTTTACATAACTTTTTTTTAAAATATTGACTTTCTTTTACTGTCTTTTAGATTGTTTTTATGGTATGGTGCTGCTGAAATGCTGCTATTCACAATGACAATAAAGTGTTATTTTCTATTTTATTGTAACAATTATTGATCAATTATTCATTTAGTAGACAATGGATCTAGAAAATCTACCAAGATCATTTTCACTTGTTCCACTGACAGATTTATTGACTGTATTTATTTATTTATTGGTTAAATTTAGGAAAATCTAAGTTGGGGTGGGCATTTATGTTAAGTACACAATGTATATCCTCCATCATGTTATGCTATTGAAATTCACAAATAAAATATATATTTAAAAAAAAATACCCGAAAAAGTCAGAGTAACGTATTGATTCGGTTCGTAGACAAACACCGTTTATAATGAAGTCATCTTTGAAGTTGTTCACCATGAGGGAAGTTATTCAGGTGTATAAGCCCAAAAAAAAAACTAATGGATTAGTGATAATTAGGATATCAGTCGGGTTTGACACATTTGGATTAAAAAAAAAAAAAAGTGATGAAACGACTTTAAAACTCCTTCAAACCTGTGATGTCAGGAGAGGATCTGTGGGATAAAAACAACATGAAGATGGAGGAGCCAAGGCAACGTTTAACAAAAATGACAAATTGTCTCCTCTGAGCCGTCATTTAAAATACATGCTGATAAAATATGACGTGTGAAACAGTTGCATCTTGGTTATATTTAATGATCTGTCAGATGAGGACAGCAGTGTTTAGGTCAACTCATGATTGACTTTTAATTCAATTCACAATGGGCACAATGTGTCGCCTTGGCTGTGCGAGGATGTCACACATTTTAATCAACACCATGTTCACTTCTATCATGCATTTGATCATTTTACATCAATGGTCTCAAACATGAGGCCTGGGGACCAAATACAGCCTGCCAATGGTTCCAACGTGGCCCGTACACTGTAAACCCCAATGTTCATAATAATTAAATATATTATATACTTCCAACTAATTAACTAACTATTGTGATTATAAGTGAACATAACTTAAAAAGATAGATCAGGTACAACTGAGTGGAATTAAGTCATTTAATGCTGAGAATGATAATTGTTCTCTTGTTATTTCTATTGTTTCAAATAAGGATGATTGAAAAAAATAAACTTAACTGATGTAGTAGATGATAAAATACAATTTATGAAAACTCCAAATAACCACCAATATCTATTACACCCAAAAAAATACAATCACAAAACAATGAATGAAGGGTCTGTCTGTCCACATGTCCAAGTGTCCTTGGACAAAGACACTGAACCCTGACTTAGTCTCCCAGTAGAACTGACAGAACCTTAGAATAATAAGTTAATAAGTAATGTTTTAATTTAAGTATACTTTAATAAGCATCTATATTTTAAGTTTTGGAAATTTTTATTTTTTTAAGTTTCATCAACTTAAAATAATTGAGGCAATCGATTGGCTTAAATGTTTAGAGTTCTGCTAACTGATTTGGGTTTACAGTGTAGGATGAATTTGTAAAATGGAAAAATTCCACTTTCAAAGCTGTGGAACTCATTTTAACTCAGGTTCTACATACATGTGTAAGATTGTGAGATAAAAAGCCAGAATTATGAGATTAAAAGTCAAAATTATGATATAGTACGTCACAATTTCTGATTTATCTTTCACACTGTGACACGTTAGTTTGAAAAAGTAATGAGTTTATTCTGAGAATGTAAAGAGTATTAAGTACAGATGTTTATACAAAAATGTAGAAAGTAACAGTAAAAAGTTTCTATAAATAATCAAATACAGACACCTAATAACTGTACTTAAGCCTGCTGGTTCACACTAAAGTCAAATTACTTATGTCTGAGATTTAGGACCACATAAAGTCAGAAAAAAAGGGATTTGAGCTTTTCGGACTATCTTTAATTCTGTGTTTCCACCAGTACCCGGCCCGACCCTACTCTCAGCTTGCTTTGGTGCATTTCCATTAAACTTGGGCAATAAATTAAAATGTACCCTTACCGACATTAACCGCCATCATTTTGCCCATGACAGTGAATTCGGTATTTTAATAAAAAAAAAAAATAAAAATGATTTTCTATTTTAACTGTGTGCTGGTGCGATATGTTCATTCCCCTTTAAGTCTGTGGAGTGTGTGTGTGTGTAGTCACGTGTCTCCACCCGTTTTGTGTATTTGCTGATCCACTGTGACATGTAACGTACATGTGTAAATGATAAAGGAGGCTAAACATTTTTAAAAATGTATGCATTTTTGTTTGAAATTTCAGGTTCTCCATGTTATTCATGTGTTTTAAAGAATAGATTGTGTAGCTAAGCATTTCTATAATGTCATTTTCCTTTTTTCAGTCAATATTAACACTAAAACAATAATATTTTTTGCATACTTATTTATGTCTATTTCTTCCATTATATTGATAATATATTATCTACGACATATTGTACAAAGTGTTGTTCCAATTGTGTTTTAATAGTATGTAGGTGTATTTAATAGGTGTATTCCCTGATGAAGGCCCTTGGCTGCAACGCGTAGGCTGATGTGTCTTTAACTTTTGTATTGTTTTATTAAATACTTTATTAATGTAAATTTGCCTCTGCTTTTTTCTTCTGTGTCCTTTCTGTATATATATAAATAAATAAATAAATAAATAAATAAATAAATAAATAAATAAATAAATAAATAAATACAATTTTCTGTGATATTGTTCAGGTATTTCCTGCTTTTTTTTAAATTATATTTGACTGCAGCGACTGTTAACACCATATGTTATTTTGTTCCCAGCCTTTCTTTATTTGTAATTTAGCAGAATTTGGACAATCCAAACAACGTATCCCATGTGACAAAACTAAAAATTAACTGCTGCACTTTCCTTTTTTTACATGTATATAAAAACAAAATAAAGAACCCAAGAACACTGGGATTAATGACTTATTCTGAATTCTTATTTCACTTCAGATCATATGTTGCTGTATGTTTACCCTGATCTAAACCCACTTTAACACCCTTGGTCTAGAACACCATTTTCTTTCCAAATGTGGGTTCCTGCTGATCTGCCTCCACAGCGCAGCCACAGAACCTCGCCGCTGCATCAGAGCGCCGTGAAAACAAAAGCTGTGGATTTGTCGTAGCCACACCCAAAGCACTTTAATGCTTCCCTTCAGGGGTAAACACCTTCTTCAAAGGACTGAAGGATCCAGCACAAATATTTGCATGACTGCCAAAGCCGATAGAGATAAATACTCAAGGACTTTAAAAAGATGGAGTTTAATGCAGGAAGGAGCGACGCTGGGACACGTCAGCACATCCTGCGGCAGCTGAGCGGACAGCTGATTGAGTGTGTCTGCTGTGAGGGGCCTAACAAACTTCATTTCTTCCTGCTACTGACATATTGAAATGTGCGTGTGTGTTTTTTTTCCCCCTGTTTTTTAAGGCGGCTCTTCCATGGTTGACATGGCCCACTTACACACTCATCAGCAAAGACCTGCTCTGCTCTGCGCTCTCAGCTGCTTTGTTCCAGCTGATGTCATCTAAACCTCGTCCCTGCAGGGTTGTCTGGGGTAGATAAGACATCCCCTCCCTCTACTGGTCTCCTGCAGGAAAAGAAGAGGGGGGGTGGGGTGGGGGGCTGGAGGGGGATGAGGGGGGCTGCTGCTATGAAGATGGATTACCTAGCTGGTGACACCGGTTCCCTTTCTGCTGAAGCCACTGTGGAGTGCTAACGCAATTAAGGCAATTAATCTTCAACAAAAGGGGTTCACAGCTACCCTCTTATAATTTTTCACCTTTTTGTACAGGTGCATAACCGAACAGACCTGCTCAGACATGCATGTGTACACACATTCAACCTGGATACAACAATAATAAACCAAATATGCACAAAGAAAAACCAATAGAAACAAAACTCAAACATACATATATATGCCACTTGTGTCGGTTGCCAGTTTCCTGTTTGTTCTTCATTTGCATCAGTGGCCTGTTTTCACTTAAGTCTACTAGGCCTGATTTGTACAGTCGATCCATTAGCAAACACTGGGTTGTGACCTACAGGTGGATCACAGGAGATTATATTTGGGTCGCCATAAAAATTTGCATTTTGAGCATTTAAAAAACAAAAAAAGGATGTTGTTAATGGAGCTGCTTGACAGCACCAGGCTAGTGTGTGTTACTGTAAGTGTGTATTCACACACGGAAAGTCCTTTGGTGTGTTATTATAACAACAATACATTTTATTTGTAAAACACTTGACATTTTAAATCAAATCTCAAAGTGCGCAGTAAAAAGATAATAATATCATAGATAAAATCAGCAGATTAAAATCAAACAGTAAGAGCTTTTTTTTTATTTTTTTAAAGGAACTTTTTAAATCCTTTATTAAATGCATCTACCGTCTAGAGATCTGAGATGGTCCAGGAGGGTGTACCACAGACTGAGGGGGGGGCAGCCTCAAAGACCCTGTTATTAGACTTGGATAAAATCTAATAACAAACACCAATAACCACCGAACACATCATGCTGCTACATATCACTACCAACCTCAAAGTTTTTATTTTTTTTACCTCCGCCATAATCTAAAATGTAGACTGCAAAATACAATAAATAGATAAACTAGAAAACCCTCCACTAAGGAACCCCCTCCCCCCCACAAGCTCTGCTGATGAGCTCTTGAGCAAGGCACTGAAGTGGCATTTTTCATTTCGTGATTTTGAATCTTATCCATGTGTTTAGATGGTGGGAGGTTAACTGGTTAATCTAAATGTGAATGTGACAGTGATTGTTTATATATGTTCAGCCCTGAGATGAACTGGAGACTCATACAGGGTGTACCCCACCTTCACCTATGACCAACAAAAACAAACCATCAACAAAAGGCTTCAGTGTGGAAGTCCTGCTCCATCTCTGTTCGCGCAGAGACGTCAGTGTTTTTTCTCTGTAAAAAGTGCTCCTTGAGGGGAGGGGCTACAGGGTAAAGGGGGCGGGGCTGGATTAAACCCCCAGAGACCCTGCGACCCCAGTGAGGATAAAGTGGGTTCAGGTGATGAGTATTTGTCTTGATGTATCTCTGGTTTTTGTTCTGCTTTGATTATGCACCGCTACTTTAACAGAATAGTCTCTTAATAATAACATAACTGTTAATTCAAGTGGAATGAATTGGTGAAATCTTATGTGTATTACACATGAAAATATTACAATAAACACTTTGAGTTGTATATAATTTTTAACAAAACAAAAACACTGGTTGACATATTTTAGTCGACTAAAATTATTTTAGTTGTCGTCGACTAAAATGCTATGAATTTTGGTCGACTGAAACTAGAATAACACTAAAATGATTTAGATGACTAAATTGTGACTAAAACTAAAATAAAATTTTCGTCAAGAGACTAGACAAAAAAACTTTTCTGACAAAATTAACATTGGCCGATTCTTTATGGACAGAATCCTGACGTAGTTTAGCTTCACTTCATTATGAGTATCAGTGGTCTTCAGTCCTGTTAATTCAAGTGGAATGAATTGGTGAAATCTTATGTGTATTCCCGATTAAAACATTACAATAAACACATTGAGTTTTATGGAATTTTTAACAAAACAAAAAAAAATGGTTGTCACATTTTAGTCAACTAAAATTATTTTAGATTCCGTTGACTAAAATGTTTTGAATTTTAGTCAACGGAAACTAGAATAACACTAAAATGACTTAGATGACTAAATTGTGACTAAAACTAAAATGACATTTTTGTTATGAGACTATAAGAGACCTGGGCAAAATAAGGCCCGGGGGCCACATATAGCCCAATAGCTGGTCCTGACTGGCCCACATGAGGTCACTGGCAAATTAATAGTCAATGCAATTATATAACATACAGCTTTTTTTTTTAAGGAATCTGCTAAATGAACATTTTTTTCACACTTAGCAAAAGGCTTATGTACAATATGTACCATTTGTTCCTCAGTTTCAGCCCATTCATGTCAGCTAACACCAAAAAATTTAAGAAAAATGTATTAAGAATGCAGAGATTTTAACAAAACATGGACTTCTAAGTATTTCTTTATTGAAGTCAGAAAAGGAACTGAGATACACAAATAAATCTGCAGTTAGGGTTTTTATGTAAAGTTAATATGGAGTTGTATAAACCCATTTTGTGAATATTCATTAAATAGTTGTAGTCTTGGCTCTACATTTTCATTGTATTGTTTCATTTATGTTTTTGTTTTCAGATATATTTAACAGAGCTATGGTTGAATTGATAATAACTATCAACATAGGAAAATTAATTGCCCAACCATGACCTCGACAGTTAAATTAAATATAACGTTGGCTGCAGTTATTGACATTTAACATTAATAGCATTAATTGTTTCACGCAGTAGATCACATGAATCACTCAGGGAAGATCAACATGTTGTTGTTGTATGATTTGTAATATTCTTGTTTATTCAGTATGTTTGGTTTCCTCTGTTTGGGGATAGAGGTGCCATCAGTGCACAGGGGGGGTGGAAATATGTTCTATTTTCTAATAATATTTGAATAGTTTCCAGTGAATTTCAAATAGTGTTTTGGACCAAAGGTCATATCCCTTGTGGGTTTCATGTGAACTTGAAAGTTTTTGCAACACTGCAGTTGTGTGAAATTGATAAAAAAAATGACAATAACATAACAATAAGTATCATTATATTGAAGATAAGTTACTTTTCCCCCATTTAGCCCAGTTGATATTGAATCTGAATGCTCTAAATTCACTTGGTTTACATAATATTCTATGGTTATATATAGATATTAATGTTTTTACTAGTAAATTCACATGATTTATGGACGAGGCCACTTATGAACGAGGCTGCAAATGTTTATCATCTTTACAAAATGACTCCAGAGGGAAAAAAAAAACAACAAAAAAAAAACTGGTTGTGAAATTGTGCTGTAACTGACCTCCAGGCAGGACAACTGTTATGTGGGCAGCTGTTTAAAAGACAACTTTAGTAATGATTACCACAACAGATGCTAAACATTTTTATAGTGAGCGTACAACTGCCATGAGAGAAAAGAGAGTTTATAACAGTGAATAAACAGGGGAGCAATAATGTGGGTTTGAAGTACCATAAAAAGTTACCTTGGCAATAGAGTCTAGCATCGTAGAAAAAAACAAAAAAAACCAGAAAACAAACAAACAAAAAAAAAAAACAACAAAAAAAAGCCTCCCTTTAATGTAATGCAGCTGGGATGACTGAATTTTAATATCAAATCTGCGCCTTAATTTGGTAGCAACAGCACAGGTGGTGTGAGCCAGATAAAGACATTAAAAACTCCCTCTAAACATCAAACAGACTTGGAATGACCACAATAAAGACAGTGAAAGAGTTTATGTGCTTATTATCAGGATGATCTTATGTCCCTTTATCTCCTGTTTCAGAGTCTGTCTGATGTGAAACCAGCTTTTTCTGCTTCAACAAAACTGGGAAAACTGGCTCCACAGCAGAAACAGCACTGGTCACAGTCTGGAAGAAGATCCATCATGATTGATAAGACTGACTAAACCTTTAAGTCTGGGGCGTCGGGTCCTGGGTCACACTTTTGAGCAGTAAAATCAACAGGAACAAAAGTTTAATATACTACTGTCAATATTTTTCAGTATAATTTTGTAGGATATTTATACATAGAATTTTTACAGCTAAATTGTTCTTCATTATTCCTGTAATTGTGACAATACAGATCTATTCTATTCTATTCTATTCTATTCCATGTTTCCCCTAGAAACCTCGCTAAGCTTGGTGGTAGGTGGCCCACAATGTTTTTACAAGACAAAAATAAGTAAATAAATAAATAAACAAACTTGACAATGATGAAAAATAAGTAAATAAATGAATAATAATAATTAAAACTTAACAATAAATATGAATTTATATCCATTATATGTTATATTACAACATTTATTAACAATACTTACACCGACTGCTCACAAAAATGTACACTGAAATATACCTTATTTCACCTTTAATAATAAATACAGATTTGTTATATTGAGATTTGATTATTATGTAATTAATAGAAAACAAGGAAGTTTAAAAGGTAGATATCAACTTTATTATTATAGAGATATTTAAATCTATATCCAGACTGGACTCTGACGTTACAATATTAATATTCAAAATAAGTTAATATTAATTAAGTTAATATTATGGTTAGTATCACTAATTGTATTTTTTTTAATATAAATAAATAATGATGCTTAACCGGGTGGGGGGCAAGCAAGGTCTGGTGGTCCACCAGGTCTACAGTGCACTTTATTGTATTGTATTCTATTCTATTCTATTCTATTGTGTATTGTTTATTCTTTTGTATTCTATTCCATTCATCACACACGTTGTTCATTTAGTGATTTATGGTTCAAGTCACACTAACCTTGACCTCAACTGCAGGTGAATTCTAAGACTTTCGATCTCACCATCTCTGAAATACCCTGGTTTAAAATAATGGCAACTGGAGTCTCATGGAGACTCGTGAATGAATATGATGAAATAATAATCAAAAACTAACAAGACAATCCAAAGGAACAAAGCATGTATTTAACACTGCAACTTCATTTGTCATAATAATATTACACTAATGATGTCAGATTCAGGAATTAGTTTAGATTAGATAGAACTGTTTTGATCCTTTGGGCAGGAAACTGAGGTTCCTACAGTAGGACAATAGCTAACGCACACACAGGAAATACCACAAGAAACTATAAAAACCAATTGTGAAAAATATGTAAAGTAGAAAGTACTAGTAGAATTAAGTGACAAAGTAGAGATCACACATTTAACAAACCCCACCCCTCACTTATGTTTTACCTGATTTACATATAAGTAAGTAACATAACAAGAGAATAGAGTAGATTATAGTATGTATAATATTTCTATGTAGATAATAATTTAATAAACAGAGGATAAAAAGTATAATACAGTGATAGTAATGACAGACATAACCAAAGAGTCTGTGGGTTGTGTCCTTGGGCAAGACACTTCACCCTCCTTATCTCCACTGGTGTATGAATATTTGGTGGTGGGTAGGTGCAAAATTGCAGCCACACTTCTGTCAGTCTTCCCCAGGGCAAAGGTGGCTACAAATGCAGTTTACCACCACCAGAGCGAGAATGTGAGAGTGAATGAATAATGGGTCACTAATGTAAAGGACTTTGAGTGGCCCAAAAAACGCTATATAAATCCAATCTATTATTATAATGAAAAGTAATAAATATGTAATAATAATAATAATAATATGGTAAATGGTACCTATATAGCGCTATAATAATAATAATTAACAATAAACTGACAAAATAATAATAATAATTTTCACCCAGTTTGGTATGAATTGGATGTAAACTCCAGGAGAAGATGATGAAAGGATAAGGGCTGGGATTATGACAAATTTGGTGTCAGTCCCATTCAAATAGATTCTGCCAAAACCCCATTCATGTCTATGGCACTATTTTTGTGTTGTCATGGCAACACGATTAAAAACAGGGGTGTGCTCTCATTGGCTTTTTAGTTCAGATTCGCATTAGGGTTGTGTGTGCTAAATTTTGTGTGACTACGTCGAAAAAAAAATTAATTCCCATTCAAAAACTTTAGGGGGCGTGAGAGAACCATTTTGCGATCTAATGATACGAGTTTTCATTGTGTTCATGTTGTTATTCTGCATAAATGTTACATTGGGTCCAACTCAATCTGACACTGTATGTTTGAGATAAACACACTTTTATGTTTTTTGTGTAAATTGGATGTAAACGCGCATAGATCATATATTTTATGAGGGGTAATATTTTAGAGGTTCACACTTCCATCCATCCAATATGGCTGACTTCCTGTTAGGTTTAGAGCAGGGTCATAATGTAACTTTTTACTCGTCCTCACATGGGCTATGTATGTACCAAGTTTCAAGATTGAACTGTGAAAAAAAATTTGAGGGCCGCTCCCATCTGCGTAATGTATTTGGATTTTTGAGAGGGCGTGGACGAGACGTTTTCTGGGCGACTTCAGAATATCACATTTTTTGCCGGGCTTGAATGTGGGGTCGAATTCACTTTTTTATACAATGAAAGGGTGAAAATTGGGGTTAAAGTGGGCAGGAGAAATAATAATGAAACCCTCCAGTTTTAATAGTCCCTTGTGAACATGGCACGTCAGCGCTCGGGCCTAATAATAACAATAATAATAGTCAGTGGTTAGTCCAGGTGCTGTGAGGTTGAAGGTGTGATGGAGGAGCCTCAGGGCGTCTGAAGGGCACCAGCAGCGAAACCACTATGCAAATTCCCTGCCACTTTGTTTGACAAGCAATAACACTGCTTTGTATATATGCAAAGCCCGGCGACACCGTGTGCACACAGGGCTGCTGTCAGGGACGGGAGTCATGGTACAGTGGTGACACCCAATGGGTGACCCCTGTCTGAAACCAGGCTCCGGGGCCAGACTTCACACTTCACACTTCACTCCGACAGACACGCAAAGACAACGACACAGGAGAAATTCATCAGGTGTAGTTCACATCACATCAGAGGTGGAACACGGCAGCTCACCCTCTGCTCTGCCAAAACTTAAAAAGGTGTCAGAAGAGAAATAATTTGATTTGTGGAGCCTTATCATCCCCGCTGAGGTGAAAAGTACTTGATTAGCACTTTGAATTTACCCAGCAGCACGTCTGTTTGGTCACCAGTGGAAGATGGCAATAAAACAATAGTAAATGCCATAAAGCAGTGTGCTGTTAGGTGTCCTGCTGGGTCAGAGTTCAACACCACCACAGGAACATACTGTATGTCACAGCCGCCTGGAAACTGCCCACTATATTCATTTAAACTAAAAATAAAAAACACATTTCCATACAAAGCTGTGTCTGAATTAATATTAATAGAATAATCACATATATTGTCTTATGAAAAGTCATACATAAATATAATTATTAGGATTATTATACTGTATATGGATGTGCTCTGGCTGTATGAAGATTTAATCTAAGGCAACTTTAAGTGCACGACTCACAACACACGCACCTTGTTGTGCATATCTCATAGTGCCTGCATATATCATACATTACCTGCACATGTATATATCTTATATTACCCGTATATATCCTACACACACACACACACACACATATATATATACAGTATATATATATATATATATATATATATATATATATATATATATATATATATATATATATCCTATATTTTCTGTACTTATCCCACAGAGATACTTAAGACAAAAATATATTCATTAAATATCTGTTAGTGTGAACAGAGCTTTAATGTATTTGATACTATGGAAACATGTTTGGTGTCTTTTTGTTTACGTCAACAAAAACGTGAATTGAAAGTTTCTACATGTCCATATCATAGTATTGTTTTTTGTTTTTTTTTAACTACTGTGGATGTTTTTAGCTCCATGTTTAACCTTTTAGTCAATGATCAGATATTATTATCATTGGAGACAGAAAGACTGTGTGGACAGATTTGTTTTGTACTTTATCTTGCTTTTATTCTTGCTATTGTTTTATGTCGTGTTTTTGTTTATTTTTATGATGGTTGTTCTTAAAGTGGTTGTTCTTAAAGTGCTTTATAAATAATATTAAGTTGAGAAAATTGAGTCAGACTTTTTCAAACTGGAGCTTTATCACATTTTGATTGAACAACAAGTTGACGTGTTATCGCTTACACTTTGACTGTTCGCATCATGTGTGCGATTTAAACAACACCAGCGCGCTGAACATAACACCTGTACTGTTAACAGCACAAAAATCCAGGTGCAAACGAGATAATGCATCTGAGGGACTGTTAGCATAACCTGCAACTGGTTCAAAGTGAAAGAAAAAGTCCAACCCAGCACACAGACGCTTCAAAAAGTACGAACACGTGCAAATATTTCCTCACCTGTTACTCCCTCGTAGCGGTTCGCTGCCCTTCCTCCAAGAGATCACACCCCAAGGCGACATCTTGGGTTTGCATTCAATGAGCGCATCTCCTCCAACCTTTACTAGCGTCTGGCTCCTCAGTTGGTTGTGAGAAAAATCTGGAGCAACAGCTGAGACACAAACAACATGTTGGGGAAAAAGAAATCAACATTTATCCATGAAAAAAAAAAATCCATATTTCACATTTGTTTTACTGCTAATTATATGACGAAACTCATTTAGATACATTTTGTTAACTTCATCCTACACCCTTTTGTTATCTAAGATGCTAAAGAGGTGTTGCTTTAACTTCTGCTTACATACTTAATATGTTTTACATATTTTGTTTTACCTGTTCGAATAAACAAATAAATGAAATGAAATGAACCCTGTTTTTCATACACCGTCATTCAAACTACTATAACTTTTGACACGTTTATGTTGTTGACACAACAAAAATGGCGTCTAAGAACTGAGATGGAGACCTTTTGATTGATATATAACACATGAGGGTTGAGCGTTAACTGAGGGGATGGGTGGAAGTGGGGAGAGCCAAGAGCAGCAGAGTACAAGCAGTGAGAGAGAGATGATATATTTTATTTCATTTTTAACTGTTAGAAACACTTTATGAGGTTTTGTAAATAACTGCATACAGAGGATTCCCACCCACTTGACCCCCTACTACCATGTCCGCCATTTTTACGGTCTCCCCTCCCTCTCTCCGCATGTAGTGAGCCATAAAAATTCTTAATTTAGTTGTAAATTATTCGTAGATCAGTTCTGATGTAACTGTGTTTAGTCAAATATTAGTTCAGCTTTAGTTTTGTTTGGTTTGTTTGTACAAATGTAGCTCTAGTTTAGCCTCAATTTTCGCAACAATACACTTTAAAGACATCTATGCTAAATAGGTTTTCCATTTCGGCAACCAAGTACTACAGTAGTAGGAACCATTTCAGCTCCAGGGTTCCTTTCACTACTGACTAGACTGGATCAGGCTAATGCTAATGTTAGCTAGAGCACACAAATCTGCTGGATTTCTTTGATAACAGAAAATTCATACATTTTACTCCAACACCAAACTATATTTGCAGAAAACTCATTTAATTACTTTCAGGAGTGCAATTTACCTGATGCAAAATGAAGACTGTAAAGCCGCATTTGGTGTTGGAACACTATCATCAGCGTTTTGACTGTTAATTACAGACAACCACTTGTTTCTCTGTGTTGTTTCTTTTGGGATATGATATAAAGCTATTCCTTTAGCAGGATCATGTTTTTGATTACATCTGACTGTACAACAACGCTCTGGCATTGTTGGTTTCTCGCTGTTTCTGGAGGAGACTAATGTTACTGGTGGTTCAGTAGTTAGCATTAGCACCATCAAAATGGAGGCGCTCTGTGATGTGATGATGAGTGGGAATCCCCTATACTCATCATAGTGCTGTTTTGGAAGGTTCTACTTATCTGCATTTCAACTCTTTGCATGTATTTGTCTGATAATTGTATAAATATATGAGATTGCGTGATGGAAATTTACCATACATGCCTTTTCTGATATTATTATTACTATTGTGCAAACCTTTCACCTTCTGTTGACTTTGAAATATTTGCTTATTACACCTGTACTACATTATCTCTCCTTCACTGTGGTTCTCCCCAAGATTTCTCTTTTCTCAATGGGTTTTGGAGTTTTTCCTTGCTGACAAAGAGGGTCTAAGGACAGGGGATGTCTGGAACATTATCTATTTCTGTGTTTTTTTTCTAACCAACTTTGTTAGAGAACCTCATTGCTTATTTTCCCTGGTAAGTTCCTTTGGATAAAAGTGTTTGCCAAATGCATAAATAAAATAAATGACATGTTTTTGCACTATTACCCAGAATAGAAAGCATCAAAGAGAGTCAGTGTTTCTCAGTAATCAAGGAATGTGCTGTGTTCTCTTAAAAAACTCCATATTCTCCACTTAATAACAATGGTTAAACATGGAGGCCTCTTTTTTTACTGCCTCATGATGAAGACATGCATGTACGTAAAACATTTAACTGGTAACTGATTTTGGGTTTAGGTCATGTCAAGATGTCTTGACTTTGACGGAAAGCATGACTAAACCTAACTGATTCTAATTAGTAATTTTGGTTCATCTGATAGAGATTATGTAGAAGGAGATGGGAGTCATACATCTTTTATAAAAAAACAAAAAAAAAACCTGTCTTTTTTCTATAGAGGTATTAAACCAATAAAGAACATTTTTAGATAAATTTTTATCTTCTCATAGTGATTGATTTTGGATATTTCCACTACAATAGTCATCTAAACTTGGGCCAAAAAGCATTTAATACTTGAGTTTTCTTTATCAGTAACACATGTGGGAACATTTCATTAGTTTTATTCCAGAAGCACTCTGCTTGTAGACCAGTGTAATTGGATGACTTTATTCTAATATTCTACTTTTAATTGAATAGCTTTTTTTTTTACACACATAAAAAAGGGAATGTGTGCAACAGTTCATTTTTGTTTTGTTATATGTGATACATTGAATGGACAGTCCAATTTCTGAAAAATTCCACATAAAAAAAGATATAAAAAAATATATTAGCAATATGAGTGAAAATGAAAAAGAAAATCTATCTATTGATCTATCCAGTTGCTGCAAATATTAAAAAAATGTATGTATACTAGGGCATTAATGACTTCAGTTTTTTTCAAGTCGACTTATCTGTCAACAAAGTCGAGTTGCGTCTATTGAGTCATGATGACGTCATCATATTGTCAGCGGACAAACAACAGACACACGGCTAAAAAAACTAAACAAAAAACACAGACACACGTCTGTCCAGTAATGAGCAACTTGTATTAAAGTTCACTGCAACGTAACAATGTCCACTGACATAAACAGCATTTTAACTGCAACAGAACAAAGTGTTTTCTGTTAAATGTAAGTGAACATCAGTAGGTGAACATACGTCTGCATTTGGTCTGTCCACATGTCTGTCACATGTCCTCACTTTTTATATTACGTGTAAAAAATTTAAGGCCAATAAGATGAACACAACACTGTCCATATCATGTGTTTGGGGGGAAAAAGAGCATGTTGTCATAATGCAGATTGTCTGTGCTGCTTATCACACAGGTTAGCTATAGTGGATGCAGCACGTATCATTCACATTAGCCGAAACCTCTGCAGATGCTGTGACATTTTGTTTTCATCTAAAGTGAAGTATTTCTACACATGCATGTGTGTCTGTTACTCTTATTTTTTTCACCCACCACAACTGTTTTACCTACAGGTGTCTTGTTTATGTCTGGTCTGTGTTTACGCGTGTGCACGAGGGAGAGGGAGAGAGAGAGAGAGAGAGAGAGAGAGAGAGAGAGAGAGAGAGAGAGAGAGAGAGAAAGAGGGAGAGAAAGAAAGAGAGAGAGAGAGAGAGAGAAAGAGGGAGAGAAAGAAAGAGGGACAGAGAGAAAGAGGGACAGAGAGAGAGAGAAAGCGAGAGAGAGAGAGAGAGAGAGAGAGAGGGAGGGAGAGAAAGAGGGAGAGAGAGAGAAAGAGAAAGAGAGAGAGGGAGAGAGAGAGAGAGAGAGAGAGAGAGAGAGAGAGGAGAGAGAGAGAGAAAGAGAGGCAGGGAAAGAAAGAATAACATGCGACTTGTTGACTCCTCCAAATTTAAGCCTAATGTATCCATGCACATATATGTACGTGTATCTACAGAATTATCCTGGATGTAAAAAGAAACAGTGTCTGTATTTGAATCATATGATGGATGTGTTTGTCAGTGAAATGAGAGGCTCATGGAAAGTGAACACAGACTATCACACAGGATCCAAATGACTAGATAGAACATGACACCCCATGACCAGAGGTCACCAAACCTGGTCCTCCAGATCTACTATCCTGCATGTTTTAGACGTATCCCTCTTCCAACACACCTGATTCAAATGATAAGGCTGTCGTCAAGCTCTGCAGAAGACTGATAACGACTGTCAGGTGTGTAGGAAGGAGGAACCATTTGAAACATGTAGGATAGCATTTGGTCTAGAACACAGGTGTCAAACAAGCGGCCCAAAGGATCCAGGTCTGGCCCTTGGGATGAATTTATGAAATACAAAAATAGATATTAATATATTATTAATCACTTTAGTTCAAGTTTCATTCACCTTCGGGGCATAAATGTTCAGCTCTATGCAATACATTATCCTTTACTAAACACATTTCTCACTTAATGAGACAAATAATTCATCACATAATTGATAAGTATTAATGATTTTGTATTTTAAAGATTTGTTCAACTTTGACAGAGTATTTATTCACTTAAATTCATCACTCAGATCATTCCATAGTTTTACCTTTGACGAATGAAACATATTTTTGTTTGACGTTTGTTCTTATTTTACTTATTTCAAATTGAAGAAAACCTCTTAAATTTTAACGGTTTCTTCTTAACTTGAAGTAAAAAATCTAAATATGTATAGAAATTTGACTTGAAATGAAAAAAAAAAAATACACTTGGTAAGATTTAGATTTTTGCAGTGTGCAATGTTCGAGTACATGGGAAAAAAGTTGGAAGTTTATTGCTGAAATGTCATAAAGTTTCTTTCTGAATAACTACTGATTTTTTTCCACAGTAATTATTCATTGGTTCATTATCTGAACATTCTTTATCCTCACCACAGCCCATCTCTGGGTCGAATCAAATATGATTTTTAAAACATTCTTTTTTCTATAACATAATATTTTCAACATTTATCATATATACTAATGTTAATTCATTGACAGTTAAGTTCTTCCTGAAAAAAAAACCCAAATAAATTAGCAAAAACAATTAGAAACTAAAACCCTTTTTGTAGTGGCACACTTTTCCGAGTTTCCAAAAACACCACTAATGGATGCGGGCACAGTACTTTCTTCACTGACGGACTTTAATTACTTAGAACTGGAAAATATTAGAAATCATTGAACGAACAGTAAGAAAACTATATGCTCCCATGCCTCTGAGTTTAGCTCTGGCTAAACTGAAGCTGCATGATCCCAATTACCGTAAATTCCGGACTATAAGCCGCTACTTTTTTCCCAAACTTTCAACCTTGCGGCTGTTTCAGTGATGCGGCCAATTTATGTAATTTTTCTAACGGCCGCCAGAGGCGCTCGAGTAGAAAAGGTAAGATTTAGACCGGTGGAATATATGCGTCGAGGAAGACTGAATGAAAAAGGAGGGGCGGAACAAACGCGGGGTGACGGGTTTAAGTGGGACCGGTAAAGTTGACGGACAGGTGTACAGGGGGTAAAAAGTTGCTTAAAGAAAAACCCGCGGCGGTGTGTGAGAGAAGACAGAGGCTCGACCAGACCCTGTGGATTATTTTTGCACGTTGCCATGGAGGAGTTTGACCTGAACTCTCGGCGAAAGATTAAAGTTTTCGCTGACTCTGCGATAGATGAGGCGAGGCAGCGACCAGCCACCTGTTTGTGGACGCGGCGGACAATAGTGGATATATATTTTTCCCTCCCTTACCTTTGGAAATATACACTTTTTTTTCCCCTTGGATTACTTTCAACGGGACCCGGACTCTGCAGGCCTGCATCAAACCTTAAGTATCATTTTCCGTTCATTTTGCCGGCTGTGATTTTTGGACTGTGGACTTTAATGAAGGACATTTAGTTTCATTCGCGGGACTTGAAGTCGGGTTTGGGTTAATTTTGTGTTTGTGTTACATGTTTTAATGTGGGCACATGCAGCTTATATACAGGTGCGGCTTGTGTATGTACAAAATCTGTTTTCCTCTTAAAATGAGGTGTGTGCGGCTTATAATCAGGTGCGCTCTATAGTCCGGAAATTACAGTACATCAAACATATGTTATATCAGAAATAATTTTCTAAGAACTATTAATCGCACAATGAAATTAATTAACAAATAAAACATGCTTTGCAATCATACATTATACATATTTTTTCACATTATATATTTTCTGCTGTATGGCTCTTACACTTTTATCATAAAAACAACAATGTTATAATGGTAGTTCATCGAGCTATTTGTTTTTTAAGAGCATGAAAAATCTCAAATTGACTCCATAATTACACCTAAACATTCTTTGTACTTTAAGTAAAGGGTAATTACAAAGTACAACAGCGGCCTAACGTGTTTAATTGCTTTCAATTCACAGCTATTGTTGCTCAGTGTGCCTGTAACTTTTGGACATGTTTTTTTTCTTTTACCATTAAGGGAGAAATATCAAGTGCTTTCGCCAGCTGATTGTTAAATACATGATAATTTTCCTCGACACATGAACCACTTAAAAACAACAGGCACCCTGTTTGAACAGAGTGTACCTGTCTGCTTCTGTCTGGGGCTTTGGAGACTACTTTGGCTTTTCCAAGTCGGTCGTGGAGCCTGTTTTCCAATCAGCAGCTGAACGGGATGAGAGGCGTTTGAAGCTGAATAGTGAATGTATGCGGTGATTGACGGACTGGACAGAGCAGAGGGCGGGGCCTACCAACACGACGGCCGCGGCGTACATCACTGTCAGCCACGCGATTCATCTTATAATTAATGCTTTTCAATTAGTGGCCAATAAGAGAGAGGTCAGAGGTCAATGACAGTATCGAACAGAGGAAGGAGATGGGGGGGGGGGGGGCTTGAAAACAAATACGGGATGAATGTGCACTGGTTGCCATGACGACAAGGGTACTGTATGATTCCACAAAATGCTTCAGTCAAAGAACAATACTAACACCCATCCAAGTGTGTGGTGCTTTTAGGGACGCCAAGGAGGTATGAAATTTGGGTTCATTTGTCTGTCTGTCTGTCTGTCTGTCTGTCTGTCTGTCTGTCTGTTTGTCTGTTTGTCTGTTTGTCTGTTTGTCTGTCTGTCTGTCTGTCTGTCTGTCTGTTTGTCTGTTTGTCTGTCTGTCTGTCTGTCTGTCTGTCTGTCTGTCTGTCTGTCTGTCTGTTTGTCTGTCTGTTTGTCTGTTTGTCTGTCTGTCTGTCTGTCTGTGTGTCAGCAGGATTGCACAAAAAAGTTCTAAACGGATTTTGATTAAACTTTCAAGACTGATAGATAATGGGTCAAGGAAAAACCCATTCCATTTTCAGCAATAAAGGTCAAAGGTCAGGGTCACGCTAAAGGTAAACAGCTAAAACACATAAGTGGTAACATCAAGGCAGGATAGAATCCGGCGTTGTTTTGCATTCACATCGTTTCACCTTTAAGCATCAGATGGGTCAACACCTATGGCTCGATTACGTCACATGTGAATGAAAAATCAAACCTTGGCGGTGGTCTGCTGTCTCTGACTGCCTTATTTTAACTGTTTTTTTCATGGTCATATCAATATTAAGGTAAGGACCAGATTGTACTTATGTTGCTGCTCATAGAGTATATTGAGAACACCTCACTCACTTATCTTCTGAACCTGCTTTATCCTCGCTAGGGTCACAGGGGTCACAGGGGTCACAGGGGTCACTGGGGCCTAGTATGAGTCTCCAGTTCATCTCAGGGCTTATTGAGCCGCATTTTGTAATAACGGTACATTTTGTTATAATGGTACATTTTGTAATAACGGTACATTTTGTAATAACGGTACACTTTGTAATAATGGTACATTTTGTAATAACGGTACATTTTGTAATAACGGTACATTTTGTTATAATGGTACATTTTGTAATAACGGTACATTTTGTAATAACGGTACACTTTGTAATAATGGTACATTTTGTAATAACGGTACATTTTGTAATAACGGTACATTTTGTTATAATGGTACATTTTGTAATAACGGTACATTTTGTAATAACGGTACATTTTGTAATAACGGTACATTTTGTAATAACGGTACATTTTGTTATAATGGTACATTTTGTAATAACGGTACATTTTGTAATAACGGTACATTTTGTAATAACGGTACATTTTGTTATAATGGTACATTTTGTAATAACGGTACATTTTGTTATAATGGTACATTTTGTAATAACGGTACATTTTGTAATAACGGTACATTTTGTTATAATGGTACATTTTGTAATAACGGTACATTTTGTAATAACGGTACATTTTGTAATAACGGTACATTTTGTTATAACGGTACATTTTGTAATAATGGTACATTTTGTAATAACGGTACATTTTGTAATAACGGTACATTTTGTAATAAATTTTGCTGCATTTCTATTTCTAAAATATATTTGTAATTTCAAATTGTCCATGTCTAATATGTCTAATTACCAGCCAAACCATAAAGCACTTAGAATGTTTCCCAAACAGCTCCTTTAGTTTTAATGTCACACCACCAAAGCACCTGCTGCTACAAAATCTACAAACTTATTACAAAATGAAATTAAAAAGTTATTACATTTTGGATGTTTATTACAAAATGCAGCTGAAGATATATAGACAAACAATCACTCTCACATTCACACCTATGGGTAATTTAGATTAACTAATTAACCTATCAGTGCATGTGTTTGGACGGTGGAAGGAAACTGGAGAAAACCCACGCAGACACGAGGAGAACATATAAACTCCACACAGAAAGGTCTGGTGTGGGAATAGAACCAGTGTCCTTCTGCCTGCGAGACACGGGTGCTAACCACTGCACCACGACACCTCATCTGTTTTCTGATTCATCTTATTAAAGTAAGTAACATTTAACACATTTAATGTCTGAAGCAGATACTTTCTAATAAAATCTGTAGAAAAGTCTTTTAGCCTAAATGAATGTAAAGAAAGCTTTGCGGCACCAGGAGGGTTTAGATTCAAATGTTATGAACTATTAGTATCCAAATACATAAATGAATAAACCAAGTACTAATAAAAGTGGGTTTAGATCAGAGGTGTCAAACATGCGGCCCCGGGGCCAAATCCGGTCCTCCAAAGGGTCCAGTCTGGCCCCTGGGATGAATTGGTAAAATGCAAAAATGACACTGAAGACATAAATAATTTTAGTTCAGGTTCCACATACAGGCCAATTTAATCTCCAGTGGGTCAGATCAGTATAATATTCTTATAATAAAGTATAAATACTCACAATTCCAAATGTTTTGCTTTGTAAATGTAAAAATGTTCATGTCGTTTTATTGTATTGATACTAAAATGATAATTTTGCAAAAATACAAGTAACCTGAACAAATATGAACATTTTTGAAATGTCTGAAGTCTAAATTTTACCAATATTCTGGCTGTTTATTAAATGTATTATTTATGAGTTGATCTATTGTGATCTGTAAATTGTAATTGACATGTGTAAATGATAAACAGATAGTTTTCTTAAGAAATTTTAGTCTGTTCATGTTATTTTCATCACATTACTTTGCTTGTTTTTGCTCTAAAACATGGCGGAAAGTTTAGAGTTGACATGACTTCTATATTATGATATTATTATTTCACTGGTGCGGCTCAAACTTGGCTTAATGTGGCCCCTGTAGTGAAATGCGTTTGACACTTCTGGTTTAGATAAAAACAATCCTTTTTTAAGTAAAAATGTGTTTATGGAACTGGCATCTGTATTCAAAGATTCAAAGATACTTTATATTCAATCTACTGGATACACAAGACATACAGAGAACTGAGATACTGTTTCTCTCTCACTCTTTTAAATGTCACGCATTAAAAAAAATAAATAAATAAAGGTAACATTTGAATAAGAATAAATCAGAGGTTATAAAGAATAACACAGACACATTTGGTGTTCAACAGTCTTTGTCACATAAACAGAGTAACTTATATGCATGTATTGTACATATTTGAGTATGTGTATATAAGTACTGTAACACTGTGTTCAATACAATTTAGGGAGTTACATTATTTAAGTGAAAAATGTCAAATTACTTCACATGGATTTGAAACATACATACATTTTTTCATCTTTACTCATTCAAAACATGTGGTTCTCGACAGAAATTGATATAAAATAGAACAAAACCTTTTAGATATAATATTGAACTGTGCTGAAAATACATTTTGAAGTAAAATATTGAAAAAGTCTGTGTTTTATTGATATGATAATGTGGTAATATGTGGACAGGTTGACATAGTAATACATGGATGACTTTACCATCATATTTCAATATATCAAAAGGTCATCACTTTCAGAAAGGTTCACACGGTTCAAATATCTGAATTATAAGTCACTTGAAAATTAAAAATCTATATTTTTGTGGTAACACGTGGACAGAGCCTTTTAAGCAACACATGTTCAAACTCTTAAATACTGTATCAACAAAAATATTCACATAATAATTACAATATATAATTAAGTGTAATTTTTTGCATCAAATTCCAGCTCTGGTTATGGTGTAAAAAATTACAATGATATCAGCTGACTTGTTTTTCTATATGTGGTATTTTAAAAAGGACAGCAGTTCTAGAAAAAGCCAGATCTTTAGCTAAAAAATGAACCCGTTTGATAAATGATGTGTGCAAATGTACTTTTTCATGTTGATGTTTATTTTCGCTTGATCAGACCCTATAGCAGAATATAAAGTGTGTATGTCATTAAAGTGAATTTGTGATGAATACGCCTCATGAAACATACATCAATACCATCCTGATTGAATTCATCATAAATTCACACACATGATGATGACGTACCAAAACTCCTCCCACATTCCCACCAACATTATATTCTGCAAAAATAAAAAAAAATCTTACCATTTCTACTGTAGTCCAAATATGTCATCTTTTCAGTGAGATACAAGAACTTATTTTTTCGACTTGGATGTATTTTCTGATAAATCTAAAAATAATCTTACTTCATTTTCACTTGTTCCATTGGTCAATTTTCTTAACTTTTTTCTTTTTTGAAAATTTTTCCTTAATTCAAGATTTTTTTGTTTCATAATAAAACAAAAAAAAAAAAAAAAATCTGCCAATGGAAAAAGTGAAAATGATCTTGGTAAGATTTCTTGAAAAAATATTTTAAAGCTCTATTGTCTACATATACGTATACAAACATGTAAATCTTATAATTTAACTCTATAATAAATAAAATGTGAGTTGATTTTGTCTCATTTTAAGTGTAATACCAAAAGATATTTTGACTAGAAATGAGAAAAACACATATGGTAACATTTGTATTTTCTCAGTGTACCTGGTCTTACCTATAATTCGAAGCTCTGCGTTGGAGTAGACTTCGCCGTGCTTGTTCCCGGCGACACACTGGTACATCCCAGTGTCGGACAGGGTCAGGCGGCTGATTGACAACGCACCATTGGCGACTTGTATTCGCTCCTGTGGACAAAACACACACACACACACACACATACAGCTTTAATATGCCTTATTCCCGGTGCTCATCTACATAAAAACAGCCAGCCACTGGGCCAGTGAATTATGGTCTGCATGTGACAGACGTGGCAATAAATCTAGGTTTTCATCACTAATGGAGGGAAAGGCTTGGGTGGATGGAGGCAGGCTAGCAGAAAATGACCCTAATCAATCTGCATGTTTATGAGAGTGAAATAAAACCATGGCCTATTTATATCTGCGCCTGAACCATGGGGCCTGTTTCCCCTTCAGCAGGAGGGGAAGGAACAGGGGAAGGAAAATGCTAAAATCTGAGCAGGACTGCATTGTGAAAATTGCTTTTCTGATAGCTATGGCCCGCACATACTAAGTGTTATGTACGTGGTCATGCTGTACACTGTCTGTTCAGGGCTATGGTTTTGCACCATGGGAAGTCTTCCTCATTACTGAGCCATCAAATTAAGATCTATTTAAAGATGGCCAGGCCTGACAGAGTACATAAATAAATATATAATAATTGTATAATAATCATATATTAAATATAGGCCTAGTCCACTGCACAGTTGGATCCCTCTCAGACTGTTTAGGAAACAATCTGTCCAATGTGGAGTGACCACTTTTAATTTTTCTTAAGCAGGAGTTGGGGGTAGAGGTGTTTAGGCCAGTCACCTCCCACTGCCGCTGCCATTTTTTTTTTTTTTAAAGATGGCGCCTTGCCAGGAGGCATGCTAGTAATGACAGCCGACAGATACAGGAAATCCTTCCTCCCACAAGCCATTGCATTTGTACAATAAATCATAATCACACATTTTATTTCTGTTTACACTATGCACTTTTTAAAAAAAATAATACTGCAATTTCATTCTTTACTTACTTTACACTCCACAGTTATCTGTATTTACATTTGAATATGTCATTGCACCTTACTTTGTTTTACATCTCATTTTACTTAGTATATGAATGTTGCTGTTGTTATTACAAAGCGATTTTGCAAATGTAGGATGAATAAAGAACTTCTATTGCATTGTATCATATTGTATCCTATTCTATTGCACTGTATTGTATTGTATTGTATTGTATTGTATTGTATTGTATTGTATTGTATTCCATTCTAAAGACCAGGGCCGTACTACCAGGGGGGCCGAGGGTTAGGAGAGGTGGGTGTGGACTAGTGTGATGAGTTTTTATTGCAGCTTCTCTTTAACCCTTTAACCCCTGACTCTTCAGCGCTGATGTCTTCTGAATGGATGGTTTAGTTAAAAAATGGTGAAGACTTAAAGGTTTTTTTGTGTTATTTTACTGATAATTTTGTTGATGGAACTGATGTACGGGTGTCGAAAACCAAGTGATTTAGAAAAAGAAAAAGCTCAAACTAAAACTACTGGAACCAAATTACAACACTAGTTGTTTATTCCTTTTTTAAACTTCATTGTGTTTGTTTTTTGTTTTTGTTTTTTCATGTTATTTGTTATTTTGTGAATATGTTGATGTTGTTGCTTATTTTTGTTTATTTTTTCTATGTTTTTCTTCAATTGTGTTCTGTTAGTGTTTTACTTTGTTCACGTTACATATTATTTTGTCAGTTTATTATTCATTTCTGTACTTTTTACTGATCACTTTGGCAGTTTTTGTTCATTTTGTTGCATATTTTATTTTTTACTCTGAGTCTCAGGAGTTAAAGGGTTATGAATACATCGGCTAGAGGCTTGCACTACTGACTTTATCTTCCTGTAATGGAAGTTTTTTTCTTCTTTTGTATTGTTTATATCGTCACATTTATTATTACATTGTTGCTTATGTTTACTTATTTTTGCACAACTGATTTTGTTACTTTATATAAATATGTATAAATTAAATAAATATGATAACGTATGATTTACATTGGGGAAAGAAAAAACACAAAATACAGAGGATAATCTTATAATAAATGGTGTAAAATCACTTAAGAAAGGTCAAATATGGAGAACAATTCATTTCGGAACTGGCGTAAAAGTCACACAATGGGTTAATTTAGGATGTGCTCTGTAATATTCTGCAGTGAGGGGTTATCTTTCCCAGTTCAGGTTCTCACTCAGCGACTTCAGCACCGTATTAAATCCTTGAGCACTTTTCCCTCCGTCTCCATGTCACGTTGTGGCTCCTCGTGCCCTTCATCTCCCTGTGTTTTCCTCGGGCTCACCCATAATGTCATTAAAACTATTTCCATAGGGCTGTGTGAATGGGCTTGAACTCCAGTCACGGGGGATTAAGGTACTGTCACATAAAAAGAGAGACTGTCCTCGCCCCAAAAAGATCACAAACTAATCCTGTGTTAGAGCAGGTTTGTGCCTCCATTTCCATAACGCTCAGCGGCTCCGGATGTGCAGGGGCGAATATCCCTGCTGGCGAGGGAGGCAAATGGTGGCGTATATCAGTCTGTGCATGGAAAGCACTCCCGTTTATGGCTGCTATTAATTAAGCATGACGTTACTCTCAAATCAGCAGTTTTTCATGCAGGGACCTGGGGGGACCATCTGTACGCCTTATGCTGGAAGAAAATGATTGGCAATGTCATTTGGCAACAACACTGGGTCGAATCGATTGATATAAACGACAAAAAAACAGTGAAAGAATAGATGTCGTGAAGGAATGTTAAACCTCTGGAATGTGGATTTAAGCTGCAGCTACAGAAACACTGATGCCAACAAGAGCATTTGTTCAAAACAAGACATAAAAACTGCATTTTAGTTCAGTGGTTTTTTTGGCTCGAGACATTTTTGGATTTTGACATCACATATTTCATCCAAAATGGAGACATTTTATTTGTTAAAATTAATACATTTTTGATCATGGAGTAATTTGTTATACTAGATATTGCAAATAAATGTAAATTTTAGATGACACACTGCAAAAAGCTAACTCTTTCCAGGGTGTGTGTGTTTTTTTTTTTTTTTATTTCTAGTCAAAACATCTCATTTAAAGTGAGACATGATCACCTACAGAGTAACTTTTTCCATTAAACTTAGAAATAAGCAAAAATGTAAAAAAAAAAATCTGCCAATGGAACAAGTGAAAATTATCTTGGTAAGATTTCTTGAAATCAAATTTTCCACATATATCAGTTCATATATCTCAATGAAAAATTAAAATACACTTTGTGACATTTAGATTGTTTCCAGTGATAAAGGCACCATCACTATTATATGCAATTATTTAGAATTTTTCACAGTAAAAACCGTATTAAAACGCTGCTAAAGGTAATAAAACTACAATATCTCTCTCAGTTGCCTTGTTTATATGAAAGTTTTTATACCTGTTTTTATACCTGTTTAATGACCATGTAAACACCTAATTCCAGTTGAAAATGATCATTCTGAATTAAACTTAATTCCGAATTAAGTCACTTGTTAAATAATAATGGAGGGGGACACGAATTAGCCCTCAGGCTTTTGTTCCCCTCCAGCACATTCTTTCCGTATAAGTTATTTATTTAATATTCTGTTCATTTATGTGTATTATATTTTACCTTCTGTATTGTTTTTTTCATGTGCAAATTAGAAGTCTTTATTCAAATCTTAATTCCGAATTTGATCATTCCTCTGACATGTAAAAAGTTAATTCCGCATAAACAGTATTCCTGTCATTTTGCGCATGCGCCTGGTGTCGTCACAATGACGCCCGTATTCTGCGCCGCGAGCATTAGCATGTTGACTCCTATGGTTGATTGAGTCGAGCTGCTGTATCGTAATTATGACAAAAATAAATGCAAATATCGCATGTAGTATCTGTCCTTCCCTGTTGATAGATGAAATGAATGTAAAACAGGAAGTGGATGCGATCGTTTTCTTCCAGTAGACATCCAGGCTAATCATTGGTTTACAGCAGGGGTGTCAAACTGCAGCGCTCGAGGGCTGGTGTCCTGCATGTTTTAAATATTTCCCTCTCTCATCACACCTGGAAGCCATTACATCATTATCAGTCGTCTGCAGAGAATGATGATGAGCTGATCATGAATTGAATCAGTTGTGCTGGAGGAGGAAAATACCTTAAAACATGTGAGGGTCTGGGGTCTGACACCTGTGGTTCACCGCGGTTCCAAGGTTCTAGTTCTGGGTTCCGTAACCCTGGACCTAGAGAGCCGTTATCCTCCATGTTTTCGATGTATCCCTGTTCCAACACACCTGATTCAAATCATCAGCCTATCATCCAGCTCTGTAGAAGCCTGATAAAGACCTTCAGGTGTGCTGGAAGAGGCAAACATCTAAAACATGCAGAACCAGGGTTACATTCTCACAATAGATTCATTACTTTTTCAAAGTAGATAAATGTGACAGTACGAAAAATAACTGACTATATCATAATTTTGACTTTTTTCCTTTAAAATTTTTTTACATTTTTCTGCCTTTTTTTATCTCATAATTTTGAATTTTTATCTCATAATTTAGATTTTTTAAAAATGTGCTATTCATGATTTTTAAAATTTTTTCCTCAATATCCTGTCCACACCCTCTAAACTGACTACCATGACCCAATAAAACACTTCATCTACACACTAACTCATGAGGATATATTTGAAACTTTTCAGTTTTTTCCTGGTTAAATTATTTCATCAGCACAGAGAAAAAAAAAGCAGTTTTACTTTTTATTTTTATTAAAATTGGGAAGTTGTACTTTTTTAACTTTTACTTTAGTACAGGAGTTGAATCAATACTTCTATTGATGATATAACTGTACTTCTACTTAAGTACAGAATGTGAGTACTTTTACCACCTCTGTCCTTGACAGATTCTAATTCTATTTATCAGTAAAATTCGTAAACATTCACAGGCCGACAGAAACGACCCTGTTCCCAGTTCACTAAGACATCAGTGAGGTGCTCTTCTAAATGGACTAAATCCTGTTTCATGGTGGAGTCTCCTTTTAATTGCACAGCCACTTAATCCTGCAGCTATTGTCAATAAAGCAGTGGAGTGAGGTCCTCCAGATAAAAAAAAAAAAAAACCCAAAAAACTGACACAGCCATGAGAAAAGCAGGATTCCAGTAAGCCTCTGCTCCCACCGTACAGGACGGCAACACAAAGCTGTGATATTTCAAGTGTCATTCTTTTTGAAAGCAGCAGAAAAAGTGAAACACGGCAGCATAAAGCGCTCGTCCAATGAGGAGACACATAATTGTGAAGTAACGAAGGGTGAAATACTGAGAAAAGAGAGAGAGGACACATATTTATTAAAGTCTAAACACTAACCTGCACGTGCAGAGTTAAACGGTCTAGTTTCATGAAGGTTTGTTCGTGTCGTCCAATGAGGAGACACATAATTGTGAAGCTAAATTAGGAGTAACGAAGGGTGAAATACTGAGAAAAGAGGGACATTCTGTTTCATGTCACATATTTATTAAAGTCTAAATACTAACCTGTACATGTAGAGTCAAAGGGTCTGATTTGATAAAGGTTTTGCTTGTGTAAAACGTGTGCAAACTTGATTGCACACGCAAAAACACACTGAAGTGAAGAGGCACTAAAGGCTATGCTGTCCTACAAGGAAAACTGCATTTTTTGGGTGAAAATTTGTTATTTTTTTGTTTTTTTGCAACATTCAAATCATTCTTTGTCATGTAATAAAATATCTTACCTTAAATCTTTGTCATTTTGGAGAAAATTGGTGAGTGAAGCAAAGTAAAAAGGCAGTAAAGACCATTACTGTGTTCTTACCAATGTCCATTTAGGACCCTGCACCAATAGTTTACAGTAAATCACTGTATTAGACTGAAACAGATGATGTAATTACTGTATTTTCTGCACTATAAGGTGCACTGTCATTGAATGTTTTTTATGAAGGTTTTTCATATAAGTTGCATTAAGTAGAGTCAAAATCATAAGATAAAAAAAATCAAAATTATGAGATAAAAAATCAAAATCATCAGATAAAAAGTCAAAATCATGAGATAAAAAGCCAAAATTATGCGATAAAAAAATCCAAATTATGAGATAAAAAGTCAAAATGATGAAATAAAAAAATCTAAATTATGTAATAAAAAGTCTAAATTCCCAGTCACTAAGCACTACCAGAATTAATCCATATATAAGGCGCACTGTAGTTTTTGTAGAACTAGTTAATATGCAGTAACAATAACTGCCTCATGTCCAATAATCTACCTACACATACTGGGGCTGAACAACAAGAGACATTTAAAGTAATTTTTCTCAGTTTGGTTTCTGTGCAGTTACTGCCTTTTTACTTTGTAGGACAGAATGGCCCTGAAACAGGCTAAATAGTTCACAAAGGTTGGGTACCAAAAGGTTTAATTCAATACAGATATCAAATGGGTACTTTGAAAACGGTATTGGTTCCTAAGCGGGATTTAAATTGGTACTTTAAAAAGAAAAAACAAAATTACAACTGGGGACATACTATAATTATTATTATTATTATTATTATTATTATTATTATTATTATTATTATTAGTAGTAGTAGTAGTAGTAGTAGTAGTAGTAGTAGTAGTAGTAGTAGTTGTAGTTGTAGTAGTAGTAGTAGTAGTAGTAGTAGTAGTAGTAGTAGTAGTAGTAGTTGTAGTTGTAGTAGTAGTAGTAGTAGTTGTAGTAGTAGTAGTAGTAGTAGTTGTAGTTGTAGTAGTAGTAGTAGTAGTAGTAGTTGTACTTGTAGTTGTAGTAGTAGTAGTAGTAGTAGTCATTTTTCTACATTTTGTTTATTATTTTAGGATTTTTTCTTTAATTTTGTTCCATTGGTGTTAGTTAGTGGTTGCTAGTTATGATTTTGTTGGTTTATTATTCATTTTTGGTCATTTTTATTGATCACTTTGGCTGTTTTTGTTCATTTTGCTGCTTATCTAATTTAATTTAATTTAATTTTATTTTATTTTTTGACTGTGGAACTGCTAAAGTCTCAAGAGTTAAATCCAGTGTAAGTCTCCTGTAATCAAAACCAAACATGCTGGAGTGAAATACTGCATGTGCAATTTATATTCATTTATTTATTTATTTTTGTTCAGGTAGTATATGTTCAGTCTCGTTCTTATAAATCAAACCCAAAGGACTGGATCTGAACCTTTTGTCTGGCTGGTTTTGGAACCATGGGCCTCATGTTTGACACTCCTGCCGTAAAGTTTCCAAAAAAAAAGTGAGTTATATTCAGCCTGATGACTCAGTGAGTTTATAAATTGCTCTTTCTGTTTATGTTCATCCAAAGTTAGATAAGTGTCAGCAGAAATACTCCTGTGAACTATGTAATCAGAAAGGTCTCAATTGATTCGCTGTAATAAATAAGGACAAATGGTGCATGGTCTTCCCACTGCTGCTTACATCATTGACCTTTCTCTTTTCCACTCATTAAGCCTCTGTGGTTAATGGTGGTATTTCAAACAATGCAACACCTTGGCTGATTAATCCCTCCACCCATGCATTCTGAATATAACCATTTATTACATCTACATCGAGAAAAATCAACCCAAAAAAGAAAAACAACAACAAAAATCAACCGAGTCACTCCAACCTTTAATCACGCATCCCAGAAGGCCGAGCGTGGCGACGTGTGGCAGTTAGATGGGATTCATTACCTCTGAGGATTACGATTTAAGCCTGTTTGCCTATTTTATTAAATTAACTCATCCAATATTTACTGTCTAATGAAAGACCTATTAATTATGTCAATAAAAGGTGCAGGGTTTTTCCTCATATATATATATATATATATATATATATATATATATATATATATAAAATAAAAAATACAGATGGGCTAAACAAACAAATACGAAAGCACAAGTTCCATAAAGCTTTTGATAAACATGTTAGCCAACGGCAAAACACATTGTTGATTATTCTTCCCTGAAAATAAGCCAAGATCTGTTTTTAAGAGAAAAAACAGGGAAGGTTTGCTGTGAGTTTTGCCTGGAGTGAAACAACGACAGACTGGTTTCATTCTAAACGTGTAACAGTCGAGTACTGATCGATATCCTCTGCTGCGTTTTGGGTTTGGGGTGTTTTTTTTTTTTCTTGGATAATGAAGAAAATTAACATAACGTGTGTTTATTTATAAGGTGTAAGCTGTGATTGTTGTCCGCTCAGGCTCCTCCAACATCCAGGATAAAACAGAACAACACAAAATAATGAAGGATTGGACAAAACTGAGCACAAGTCGGATCAAGTCAGAAAAAAATATATGCACAGTCTTTAAAGAAAAAGCAGAATTTGATGGGTTAAAATCACTATTTAAGAATGACCTCTGACCCCATGATGAAGGGCACCACCAACTATTAAAAACATCACCTATGTGTTCAATTAAACTTGGTAGAAAACTGGAATTTGGATGATTTTTATTCAAATTGTTGATCATTTTGTTCTTATACTCGATCATTTAACCCATTTTTACCCATGTGACATTTTATTTTATTGATTTTTATTCAATGTCATGAATATTTTATTTATTTTGTTGATTATTTTGGTCATTTTTACTCATTTTACTTGTTATTGTATTTATTTTGTTCAATTTCTTGACTATATGGTTTATTATTTCTTTTAGTTGATTATTTTGCTCATTTTGCTCACATATTTTCTTGTTTTAATTGACCGTTTTGTTAATTTTTGTTGATCATTTTGTTATTTTAGTTGGTTATTTTATTGATTATTGTTACTCATGGTAAAAAAAACAAAACAACATTAAATAGCATCAAAATACTATTTTTACTTGTGCTTGTTAATTTATTGATTTGTGCTCAATTTCTTCAATATTCTGTTTTCTTAGTTGATGATTCTATTCATTTTATTGGTTGGTTTTGTTGAGTTTTACATCATGTTGATTGATGCTGCAAAACATTAATACTATAAATCTCATATTGTCTGAACTAAAGGGTTGAAGACATGTTAAGGTGACACTAAATAAGAACAAAGAAGCATTTTTTACCCTGAAACTGTAGTTTTTTTCCTGCTGTTCATACATCACATATATCTACTTGGGTCTAAATCCACAGACATTGGAACTGAAATAAACCAACAAACAGAATGATGGACCAGGACTTTGGCAGAATTCTGTATATTTTGCTCTGACCTTTGTCTTTTCTAAACATTACTCTCAGTTTCTACTTGATCTGTGACTTCACTGTCCTCTTTTTACTGCAGTAGATCGTAGACTTTTGTGCAGTACTATATATTTTACAGTTGTTTGCTGCACTTTCAGTAGCTGCATGTCTCATTGTGGTTCCAGTATAATGAGAATTCAAAGGGTGCAGGGAGCCAAACACAAACTAGGATATACAGAGTTTATATAAAGAATGTGACTTTTTCCACCTTGGTGGCGCAGGATTAATAACCGCACTCAGGAAAAGGAGATTTAACAGACGATTAGGGCAGCTCTTACATCACTATGCATCCCAGACTAGTATGAAAAACCAAAGCTTGTTTACAACCCAGTGTTTGAGCTCAGAAAGACACAGGACACACAATCTAATTACACTAAAAACAAATGCAGTTGTGCAGAAGTGTGTAGTTTGTGTTTATGGTATCTAGTGTGTAATGTCAGATTGTTGTCAATTTATTTGTATTCTTTATTATCATTTTCATCCTGTGATTATTCAAAGATAGATAGATAGATAGATAGATAGATAGATAGATAGATAGATAGATAGATAGATAGATAGATAGATAGATAGATAGATAGATAGATAGATAGATAGATAGATAGATAGATAGATAGATAGATAGATAGATAGATAGATAGATAGATAGATAGTCCCGTCAGCAGAACTCACCTCTGTCGACTCCATGTTTTCTCCATTTTTCATCCACCTGTACGACGGCTTCGGTTTCCCAGTAGCTTTGCATTCCCACACCAATGAGTCATCGATGAGCTTCTGGACGTCTTGGGGTTTCTCGATGAGATGCGGAGGAGCTGTCAAAATTAAAAAATGTAAGAGGGAGTTAGAATTCTGCAAAGGGGAAATGAATAACCCTCCTGTTGTGTTCACCCAGGGTTTACAGCCTCAACATTCACACACTTTTCATTCATTAATGGGAACTGAAGACACACTCACATAATATGATATTTTACATATGTTAGAGCACATTTACTGCAATATATGATTATGTTCTGCTTAAAACAACCATCATGTGTCTTTTATTACTGCACATGATGAACACAAAAGGCTTTTTGCTTTGATTATTTATATTATTTGTCACCTTTGATAGTGTGCCAAACATTTTTGATACGCTTTTTGAGCAAAAAACTCATAAATCCTGAATAAATGAGCAAACAGGAGTGAAAAAAACAAAAAAAGCTGAAATCTGCAACCATTTACAAATCACTCATATCAAGTACATGGTATTTTTTTCTGGAAACAGGCATTTTAATATGGAAATATAGAATTTTACAATGATTTACATTTATTTTGTGCTTCTTTTTTCTTTCACACTGTAACAACAAATGTGTTAAATATCCACACATGTGCGTCATTTAGTCAAATAGAAACAGTCATGAAAGCAGTCAAGACCTAGAGAAACCTAACCCTTTAAACCTGAAATATGATGAAAATGTGTTTTATTTAATTCACAAGTGTCATGTGATGAAGCAAAAACAACCATTATTTCTCTAAATAACATGAAAAACATTTCAGCTTGGTCATATTTGTTAAGGTTTTTCATATTTTTGGGGAACCTATAGTTTGTAGAAGTATGTGTATTTCACATTCTATGTTTTACACTACAATAAATAGAAAAGTAGGTTATGGTCTGATTCCCTTCAGATCATACGACTTTATCAAACTAGTGGGAGTGGTAGGACCAGGGGTGTGCCAACAATTTGGCTCAGGGGCCACACTGACTTTTAAAATTTGACAGAATTATTAATTAAGATTAATTAATTAATTTAAAAACATGGTTTTTTTTAAAGGAACAATTTATTGAACTAAAAATAATTTTAAACTACTGCTAGAAAGAGAAATTAAAATCTATGGTAGAGCAGGTAACAGGGCAATAATTACAGGTATTTGAACACAGCACCAGTCACTGTGTGTCATATGCCAGCTGGTGGCAAAATATATGTCATGACAAGTCAATGGTCAAATGATGCAGACATTTAGGCAAATAAAAGACCCCACCTCTAGTGGCAAAAAAATATTTTTGCCTGAATCATTGGTCATTAATTAGCCTAGCATATAGGATGTTAAAACAACCGGATAGACGCTAGTTTATACTTGTTTTCATTGCTCTGTATACGTCACATTGTTCATTGCTGTGGTTGGTCATAGCGATGGCACCAGTGCAGTTTGAAAGACAGTCGTTGATCCCACCCGTACACTTAAGCTCAGTCTATGGATCATCTCCAGACTATGAATTCATATCATAGCCGGGCTGGCCAGGCTAGCAATTATTCACATCAAGCGTGAATTCTGTAGCAGTGTTTAGTGTTTCGGTTGAAAAAGACCAAGGAGCCAGATGTGGCCCATGAGTTTTAGTTTTCTAACATCTGGATTGGACCCATTAATTGGTGAGACTGGGCCTTTTGGTGGATGGGATGGGACCCTTTGGCAGATGGGTTTGGACCCTTTGTTAGGTGGGATTGGACCCTTTGGTGGGTTGGTTTTGTCCGACGGGCTGTATGTTTTTGAGATTTGGCATAACAGTAAATGACAGCACAGCGTGGTACAGAACTGTCTTCATCTTTTTATTCCTGTTTAAGTGATGTCAAAAGCCCATTTTGCGGCAGAGATCCTGAAATAGGATGGATAAAGGTTTCAAGGAACAAGCCGACAGCAGGCACATGATTATTAGGAGAAATCAACATCCTGTTTAAGTTTTAGAAAAGTTGATCGGGCGTCATTGTCCATCACTGCCCAGTTGATGCTTCCCAAAATGATGTGGTAACAAAGTTCAAGTTCTAACCTGAGCTCCATTACCAATCTCATGGCAATGAAGCTTGATGACCAATTGGAGGTGAATGTGCAATGTTTTTTTCCCTGGTTACAGCCTGTCAGGCTGTCACCTTATTAGAGGTTTGTGAAGCTATATGCAGTGAGGGAGATCTACAGGCTCTGTGCAGGAAAAAAAAAAAAATCCTCTCTTTTACATGTCATTATTTTTTTGATTTGTTAGGTATTAAAAACACATTTTTATTTATACTCCGTCATCTCCTGAATAGACACTAATTGGCGAATGAAGGTGAACTGTGTACCGAAGACAAAAATATCATTAAAGCCATAATTTATCATCAAGTACAGGCACTGTTGAGGAAATTAAACCCGCATAGAGAGTCAGAATTTACATTTTCTAGTGTAAACACCTGTCAGTCAGTTGAGGTATTGTACTAGTTTTTTCATCTGGGTTGAACTCTTCCTTCTTACTGCACTTATGCTAAAGCAAAAGTGATGAAAACCAGATCCTTATACATTAGTGTGACTAGCGGTGCCATAAATCCAATACCTTCAATACAATCTGAGTAAACAATGGCATAATTATACAGGAGAGGAATTGATTCTTGCTGCGTCATCCAAGTAACTCAAGGCTAGTTAATGATTGAAGCTAAAAAAGCATGACATTAAAGTAGATCTTTGCACTCTGCGCACTGTTCTGCTGGTGTCTCAGTCAACCTTCTATCACAGCAAGCCAGTGGCAGCCAAGAGTAATGGCCGACTACACTTTTCCATTCCACAGACTTCACCTCATGCCACTCTCAAGGACTGACCTTTGTGGAGGCTTTTCAGTAACAGTACAAATCCTACTGTAATTGGCCTCTGCTATACAGTATTTCACCTTTGGGTTAAGTGGTGAGAAATTCAATAACTGAAAATGTATCTGTACGCGATCTCTGTGCATTACAGCTTCAGTGTAAGAGAGTGTATGTGCAGATGTAGGTGTAGGGTCTTATGGGTTAACTGTATCTGGACACATTGAGTACACACTTTGGGTCAGATATCGTGCTATACGTCTGAGTCATGAATAAATCTAACATTAAAATCATAACCAGTGAATAAAAACCAAGGGCAGACTGACTTATCACACTTTCACACAGTGTACAGGAGTTACCGTACCCGAGGCGAATTAAGATGGTGGTCCTGGATTCAGGCCATGGGTTCAATACCATGTGAAATAGAGTGGGAATTTTAGTGTAAGGCCGATACGATACGCATCTTGATACAGCATGTATGGTCTGACATATTAAAGATGTGGGAGTGGTACCTCACAATGCGATACGATTCACACCCAAATTATAATACAGCCCATTCTGATTTAACACATTCATTCTATTGATAATATTCAGTGTAAATTAATGAGCTGTATTATTTATTTAACATATAAGAACATGAATGTGTCTTTAGTTCAGTTTCAGAACATGTGCCTCATAAAGAGTCAGTGACAAAGTTAGGACTAATTTTTATATATGTTTCTAACAGTCAACATCTTGCTCAGAATCAATTTATACAGATAATGTAATGTATTTATAATGTAGGTAAAACACAAAAAGCTTCTGTCACTTTATTCTGGGATGCACTGTTGGATATGTACGTATGTCACTGTTTCAGGAAGTATGTAGGGGTATGTACGGCAGTTTTCAGTACAGCAGATCAAAAGTACATGTTCATAAACTACATGCTACATTTCTGCTCCTTCTATGTCAGATTCACATTCAGACTTTCTAGTTTTCATCTGTGGCGACACAGTGTGTCCATGGAGCTCATACTGTCCTGCACAGTCAACACATCCGCTAATCTGTGGTGCATGTTAACATGGGTCTATAGAAAAGAAAAAAACACTTTTAAATACTTTTAAATGCAACTAAAATGCTATTCTGTTGAGCGTCTTAAAGGATTTTGTATTAATAAAAAATATACTAATAATTTATAATCAAGCATAATTAAAACCCTACTTAATTAAGATCTATGGCCTAAGAGCGGACTGGTTAGATGAACTTATCTTTGGGTCTTCACATTGTCTTTTCATTATATTAAAATTATAAATATAGTTTACAATTAGTTACAGTGTTAGAGCTTATTTCAGCAGAAGATTACTTTAAGGTTACAGAGTCACAAGTCACAAAAGTCCAGTCTGAGTCATTGAGTGGTGCAGGGTGCAGGCAGCCACACCACTGTTTTTAACACCTTCAGTCGACTCCCCTGTAGAGTTGGATTTTTCCATTCGGGGGTGTCTGTAATTTTTTGTTCCTTTGTGTCCCTTGGCGAGCTCTTCCTAAAGGGCTGGGTGTCGTCCTCTGTATGCAAAATACTCCGGTCTGACTTTCTGTCACAGCTTTGTCTCAAAACTCAAAATCTAAGTCATACAATCATTTATATAATTATTTCTTGTAATTTTCCCAACACAGATGTAAAATAAATAAATTAAGAATTATCTCAAAACCCAAGCAGGGGAAAAAGGTGTGTTGGAAAATAATATAATTTCATAGGGGTAGTGCCAAGCCCAAGGGTCATGGGGTAGGGGTAAAGTGGAGAGCCAAGGGGTGAATTGGGATTGGGCCAGAGTCTATGACTTCCATAAGTAGTTTAAGTATTACCGGTCCATAGTTAAAGTCATTTTTCATAATGGAATTGGCTGTAATATGCGTAGCCGACTAGGGCTCAATCAGCAACCTTTAGTTCAGAAAATATGCCGTGAAAAAACTTGAAATATGGAGAATGTAAAATCCAGACTATACTGAATGTGGGAGTATCCCTATGAGTATCCCTACCATTCTGTGTTTTGCAGCCGTCCGATCCCAGTCAATGTTTGCATAGTTTATCTGTTCTTCCTCCACTTCAACACTCTGGCTGTCTGTCTCATACGACTGAAATTGATATGGATTAAGAATGTTTTCCTCTTCAACTGAATCACCTGTTACTTCTCCAATTTCTAGTGAAAAATTGCTTAAATTGTCGCTGGAATCACTCCTGTTGTTGTTTATGTTGTCCATGTTCATGTCACACAAGCAAAGCATAGCAGTTTTCCTCCGATGATATCACGGGGTCAAGGTTCAGGCTACCCAGAAATAAGTAGGTCAAACTTGTAGGTGGCCAATTTGAATCGCGATGTGGATTAAATATCATTAAATGTATTTACGGTGAATCAACTTTTGACATGATGAGCCTTCAAAATATGTATAGTTGCAAAATCATGTCAGCGACACTTTAAACTAACCAATGTTTATTTATTTATCCCAATATAAAACAATAATATAATATTTATCATTACCTATTTTGTAACTCAGACCCCTGTTAGAAATGAAACACCTGATTTCAGTGCATCCACATACTTGACAGTCAGACGTTGCAACTAGTAAAAGATGATAAAATGCTAAATACAACTACGGGACAAACAGACTTCAGCATGATCAGTAGTAAAGGAATGCAGACCTAATCTGTGTCTCCAGCCACTGCACCTTCTAGACCTGGCTGTTGTTGTTTTGCCTCCACTGTCAGAACCCCTCAGCCCTATCCCTCACCCGCTGCGTATCGACCCTCAGTCAACACTTGGTAAATGAAAGCAGGCAGCCCATCTCGGCCTGTGCTGAGCTGAGCGCGCATACAATCAGGCCATACGTCAAGTGGCTCAAGGCGAGGAAGGATGAGGATTGGCCTTATCAGGGGAATCACCCACAGATAATGCACTGAAAGTCTGCATAAAACACAAATGTCAACGAAACGCTGAAACCCACCTGCCACCGTTTGCATTTCGTTTGGGTCGGAGTAATATCAGCAATACAGGAAGAAGCTGGTTTTCAAAGTGTGGAATGTAACCAAATAACATCCAGCTAAAAAAACATAAACTGCCTCAACCTGGGGTGCTGCTAGTAACTGTGGGCCCCATGAAAGCTCAACAGTAGCCCTGTTTACATGAGAGTTTTTATTCCTGTTTAAATTCTGTGTAAAGGTTACAGTAATTCTGCTTTAAAATGACCATGTAAACACCTGATTCCAGTTGAAAATGATAATTCCGATTTTAATTTATTTCTGAATAAAGTCACTGGTTTCTTTTCTGTTTTCGTCAATATGTATATTATTTTATTCAGGTATTATCAAAAGAATTAAACAATTATCACAAATCCGTGTATCATTCATTGTTTCGTTTTTCAACTGGCAATCAAAAACAAAAAAAATTTATTATTTTCTTTTTCCTTTTCTTAATCCAATAGGAAAAACAAATATATGCCTGTTTTTTTATATTTTGATTTTAGACTCAGATCAATATATGACTTGACTGAATTTGATTTTTACATTTAATTGTTTGTATTTACGTGACCCGGAAGTTCTGCCTGCGGATTGATTTACATACATTTACATCGTGCCAACACTGCCAGCAGCCAAGAAAGGGAGAAGTAAAAGCAAGAACAGGAGGATGTTCACTTTTGGAAGGCAGTCAGAATGAATGAAGTTTAAAGCAAACTTTATTAATGTAGCGCTCATCTCAGGCAGCAGCCACAGAGCGAAAGAGTCAACTACACAACAGCATAGCCTACATAAAAACACACAGTGACAGTCAAAGGTTCAAACAGAAGTGTCAACTATAACCAGTTAGCTAGCTAGAGCTAAGCTATCACCATTTAACATCAAACTAATTCTGTCAAATAAACTTAACTCATTCTGACTGACTTCTCCTGTCCCTGCTTCTACTTCTTCTCCCTTTCCCGGCTGCTGTCAGTGTTGGCACGAAAGAATGATGAATGAAAAAATATTATTGATAAATAAAATAGCTAAATCCTCTGTATTACTTTAGCTAGCTAGCTAGTTAATTTGATGTTAGGGAATCCAGTCAGTGATGCTACGCGAGTCTATTGAGTTGGGAGACCAATGACATTAGTTCAGGGCGTGGTATATGGAGAACTTTCAGGTCACATAAATACAAACAATTAAATATAAAACTCAAATTCAGTCAAGTGGCCCATTTTTCCATTTCGTATTTTCAATCTGAGCCTAAAATCGAAATGTGAAAAAACCCGGCATGTATTTGTTTTTCGTTTTGGATTAAGAAAACAAAAAGAAACCAATCCATCTCCTTTATTTTTTTGTTTACGATTGACAGTTGAAAAGAACGAATGATACACAGATTACCACGGTCACTGACGTATATGTTGTATTTCCTGAACACCCCATATAGTCGAAACGCTCTGTCTTCTTCTGTGGTGTTTGGATGGTCATCCACTGACAGCAGAAATGTGTGAATGTTTCCACAATGACCACTGTGCCTCCATAAAGTAACACCTTCATTTTTCCTCTGTCCAGCACAAAGCCAACCTCTTTCCACTGTAGGTGTTTGGATGTTCCAGAGATAACCCTTATCGATTGCCCCATTGGCTTACACCGCTGACGAATGTCTCAAAGGCTTAATTCTAAGAGAGTTCAAAATAAGATTAGTGATTTTTATCACCTGGCTGCAGACGGCAGGAGAGAGGGAGAGAGAGAGAGAGAGAGAGAGAGAGAGAGAGGGAAGCAGAGACGGTGATAAAACACATCAAAATGAGGAGAAGTCGCTCAAAAGGACAAACCCAGCCTTGGAGGATCACAGCCATGCACGGTGCTTCCAGGGAAGCTGTAAATAATGGTCAATGGTTTAATGCCCCAAATGAGTTATTTCTGTTGGAGAACACAGTGTGACTGGAAGGAGAGGAAATCCGAAGAGGAGGAGGAAGAGAGGAGTCAAGGAGGGAGGGAGGGAGAAAAACAGTGACTGCACAAGACGAGATCATCCATGGTTTAAGGTTTTCATATCAGTGTGATGTTCTGAAGGCAGCAGCAGATTCACCTTCATCACCATCTTCATCATCTTTGTTGTTGTCTTCGTGACCATCTTCTTCATCATCATCTTCATAGCTGTTTCTGTCTCTGTTGTCACTTTCATTGTTTTCTACGTAACTGCCGTCATCATCATCTTTGTCTTCTTTGTTGTCTTCCTGGTCACCTTCATCATTGTCATCATCATCATCATCTTTGTTGTTGTCTTACAGGTCACCTTTATTGTCATCTTCATTTTCTTTTTCTTTTTTCTTGTCATCTTCATCATGGCCATCGTCTTCTTCTTCATCATTCCGACAGCATTTGGTCCCACGCAGAATAAAAGTCAAATTTACTCTATGGCTAGTGTCAAATTTTCAGGTATTTCTACTCAATTCAGTGTCAAAATTAACAATAAAATGCATAAAAATATTGTTGACAGTGTTTTCACACTGTCAATAGTGAAATGATTACACTGAATAGAGATATTTATAATCCTTTTTTTTTTTTAGAATAACTATTTTAATGTATATTTTCTTCATCAGTTTACACCCTACGTCAGTGTTAAAACCAGATGGAACTGTAGGGGTCTCCAAAGTTGGGGTTGAGGAGGTAATATTTCACTCTATGGGTGTTAATCATCCAAGAAAGGACTTTTCTTCTCAAAAACCAAAGCCCACCTGTAATGAAACCATCACATTGGGCATTGTTCTCCTTATGGTCATATTAATAAAACTGTTCAAAAAGGCCAATAAACACTGAAAAACCAACATAATCTTAATAAACATTAACACAAACCCCCTCTTGAACTCATGTGCATGAGTTTTTATTTCTGTTTAATTCAGAATAAAGGTTAATTCCTCTTTAAGATAACCATGTAATCACCTAATTCCAGTTGAAAATGACTATTCCCAATAAAACTTAATTCAGAATAAATTCACTGGTTTATTCCAAATTCAATAATTCCTCTGACATGGAACAGTTAATTCCTTTTCAACATTATTTTCCATCATTCCACACATGCTCCTGGCCTTGTCACAATGACACAATGATGATGCACATATTCCACACTGCTGATATTAATGTGTTGATTCAGTCGAGCTGCTGCTTCATAATTATTACAAAAATAAATACCAAAAAAACGCATGTAGTTACTGTCCTTCCATGTTCCTAGTTGAAACGAAAGCAAAACAGAACTGGACGTGATTGTTTCCTTCCAGTAGACATTCAGATGTTGAGCGGCTGTTCTGTCCAATCAGAACCCTCTTTACGTCCAGTTCTAAAAACCCACTGAACGACAGTGAAATACGCTCGTTTCCATGGAAACCTTTAATCAGAATTAACATTTCCATGTAAATGCAAAGGACATAGCTTTAATTCTGAATTATTTTACACAGATGCATAATTCTGAACTAAAAAAAACACAATGCAGTGCAGCAGACTGGCACTAATCATCACTCTGTAGAGTTGAATTTAACACTGAATCAGTGCCAAATTTTAGACAGATTTTTAACTTTATCATTAGATCTGGTTCACTCTCCATAGAGCTATAAATAGTCTAGACTAAAATAACTTGGCAGATTATTGACACTATTTTTTACTGCACAGATGTTTCCAATCATTTGTGCTGCTTCTTGTCACAGGTCACATTAGATAGTGATTTTAACATTTACAACTTACAATCACTATTAAAATCACTCATTAAAAACACTAGTTTTTGTGTGTCTTTTAAGGTTGTGCACATATTTCCTCTATTTTCTTTTTTGGATCTGAAGAAAAAGGTAATGAAAAATGAATGTGTGATTATTTCAACCCTGGAAAAAAACCCAAAAAGCTAAAAGTAGACGAAGACTTCTGCAGAATGATTTAATATAATGGACTGATAATAACATGGATATCACAGAACATCAGGTCTTATCATATCTACGACTGGTTCATACGGAAACACACTTTTATCAGGTTTATAATTGAATCATGTGATATCAGATGGATTCTCTTACTGCAATTTATTACTATTTGTAGAAAGAGATTTATGTCATCCTGGGTTTGAGTATGACATTTAAAAAACATGGAATAATTGTAAATGTTAAACTTCACTTATAAAGTTAAACAACAATAAATGACCTGATTCCTGACTTTGTCTCAGTCGTATTTGCAAATATAACAGGAAAGTTTCATTAGCAAACAGCAGAAAAATCCTTAAAAATGAATGTTTCCATCTTATGTTTAAATATATAAAACATTTCCATACATACTGTGTTGGCTTTAGATATTGAATAAGATTAAATTGCTGGATGTGACATTTTTCTAACCAGAAGAAGCTGAATTTACATAGTATGGACACTGTTCCTTTGCAACAAAAAAAAAACTTCATTGTATTACTTTCCACAAAGCTGCATTATGTATATAGTGTCATTTTTCTTAAACTAATCTAACTAAATATGATGAAACTGAAAAGCTACAATTTCCTGTAATTGATCCATGTTAACATTAATTGCAATTATACCATAGAGGACATCACAAAACATTCAACAGCAACAAAATTAAAAAAAATAACCTGTTTACCAAAGCACAGTTATTAGATTCATCAGGATCAGGTTTTGAAAGAGTGGTTCAGGAATAATTTAACATGAATCGGACTAAGAGAGTAACATTAATACTAGTACAGGAAGTGAAGCCAGAGCTATGCTAGTTATATTAGCATTAGTACAGGGAGTGAAGCCAGATCTATGCTAGTTATATTAGCATTAGTACAGGGAGTGAAGCCAGAGCTATGCTAGTTATATTAGCATTAGGACAGGAAGTGAAGCCAGAGCTATGCTAGTTATATTAGCATTAGTACAGAAGTGAAGCTAATGATTTACAAATAGGGTGACCATTCATACGGATTTTGTCCGGACAGTCCGGTTTTAGAGCCATCTGTCCGGCCGTCTGTCAAGTGTCCGGCTTTTTCACATTTTGTCCTCCTTTCATACAATCGTCCGCCACCGTTGCATTAATCATCATAAATCCCCACCCATTATTTAGGCCCCGTCCCATTTCTCCCCCTTAAAACTTCCACTTGGTTTTAAGTGCCCTAAAAAGTAAATTCCACTCATCAAGGGGAAATAATTCCCCCTGAAAATGGGACACCACTCGCGAAGTGAACGTAACAAACGTGCTCACGTCACACGCTGACAAGTCTACCCCGCCAAATATGAAACCACCCCTCCGCGAGACTGACAGCAGCTGACTACTATTTACACGGAGGACAAATGGCGGTCCCAGCTGTGTTGCCTGTTGTGTTGGCTGTTTATTTACCTTCGGGATGCGCAGAGATGAAATGCGGCAAACAGAAGACGCATTCGCCGTCTATTTGCCTTTCAGTCTTGTCTCTGGTATGTTGATTTATTTAAATATTTTGATGTATTTTTCTTCAATAGTTGGCGATTTATAACATTAACGTTAGCATTACCGCTAGCTTAACAAGGTAACATTACCGGTCATAGCCTCTGTGCCACAATATACTTACAACGAAATTGTTCATCTCCAGTTCCTCCAGCTGCGGCCGCCATTTTTGTTGTCAGAAATCGGTCGGCTCGCTGAGCTCGCAGTGCATCATGGGTAATTTCATCTTCCCCTCAAAACGAAGTCCGCAACCAACCTCACTACATTTTGAGGGTTGATTTTAAGGGCAAAATCGCACTCCCACTTGCTCCCCTAGGTAATGGGACACCCTACCCCTACACATGAACGCGCAAAATCTAGGGTTAGGGGAAATTTTAGGGTTAGGGGGAGAAATGGGACAGGGCCTTACACTTGCTACTCTGCGATGTTTACAGGCAGATAGCATGTCGTAGGCTATGCAATGTAAATATTCGTGCTGCGCACACAGCCGAAGCAGCGCACGAAATGGACACAGTGAAGGCTGAGCTGCAGGTGTGACCCCCCCCTCCCGACCCGTCTGTCCAAACTTTAGGGCTTTTGTCCTCCTTTTTGGACACAAGTGTCCTTTCCTCTTTCATGCCAGTGGTCACCGTATATACAAAGGATTAATAGGAAAAAAATATAAACACATACACATAATAAATTCAAGTAAACAAAATTAAATATGCTCGAAAAGGAGTTGGAAGAAGTAATGTAAAGAAGTGAAGAGGAAATAACTTATACTCCTACCTCCAATATTTATTCTCTATGGTCTATATACCAATTATGATTTAAATGAATACTATAATAATAATAATAATAATAATAATAATAATAATAATAATAATAATAATAATAATAATAATAATAATAATAACTACAATATATAAACATAGCTTATATATAAACAAAGTTTATTTTTGTTTGCTATGCGAATGACAAATAAATCGATTGTGATTCCGATATAATTATTTCCATGTATTGACAGGACTAGTGACTGTGTCGGCATTAAACTGTTTAGATCAGTAGATGCTTTTGGTCACTGGTGACTGTTTTTGTCTTTATGGGTTATAAGCGGTCCTTTGGGGTCATTCTGTTACTAGAGGTCATCTGTTTAAAGCCAGTGGGTGTGACTGGATGAGGGTCCATCCACAACACAGACTGGTCCCACTAACCCCCTTCCCGTCCGTCCAGATGCTGCAGCACAGATTATATCCCTGACATATGTGCCACCAGTCTATCTATAGTACATTTAATGGCTTTGATCTCCAGTCAAGTTGGACGTCAATCACGATGCCATCTGGTGGAACCCAATACGAGGCTCACCAGCAAGGTCTTATCCAAGGGCTCAGCCTGATCCACATCACGCCATTAATCTGGATCAAAATATTAGAGGCATCATGGCTGACAGCCTTTAATCATTCTGATGTGCTGTTAAAACGAGCCTCCCTCCTCGCTGACGCCATGGGTGGCTTTGGAGGGGAAGAAAAAAAAAAAAACAGTGGCGTCTGCTTTTTGTGCTGCTTCTTAGTCTGAGCAGGTCTGACAGATGTGGTCCACGCCAGTCAAATATTTATGCAGTACAGGATCACCTACCATAGAAGGAGAGCTTTCCTTTGACTGTGTTCATGCCTCTGGAGTTTTCTGCCACACACTCGTACGTGCCGGCGTCCTCTTGTTGGAAATACGGGATTTCCAGGATGCCGCTGGCTTTCCTCATGTCCACTTTTCTAGGGAAAGGTACTCCATCCATTCTCCTCCAGTTTATAGATGGGACTGGGCTGTGAGATCAGACACAACAGTCAATAAAAAAAAAAATACAAGCATTGTTTTTACAGGAGGGTTCCTAATTTTTGAAGCTTTTTATACAAATATTGTGTCTTTTAGTCCAGTTACCTTTAATTTCACATTATAATGTTTCATCTACACCCTACTTGGTTATTGCATCTTTATCTATTTTATCTATTTAACCAACTTACACCTACCACTATAATAAGCCTAAATATCTTTATGTGTCTGAGTTTTTTTGGGGGTTTTTTTTGCTATAAAAGTGCCAGAAAATGTCTTTTTGGCACATATGGAAATCCTTTTTTTTTTTTTTTACTGAGTTGAAAATGTTGAGCCAGTACTTCTCCTTTTACCATATGATGACTATGTTTATGAAAAAGCATCTGTAATTCTACTTGACGTCAGATATCATCCAATAGGAAAATGGAAAAGGTAAACCCGACCTTTTCATTTCCACTATAACTTTAGAAGGACTGTCATCATAGCTGGTTGCCCAGATTTCAGGTTTATTTTATTTCATATTTTTTTCAGTAATCATTTTTTTGTCAATTCTTTTGCCCCAAAATAATTGCCATTGTTTTTTGGAATTAAAACCGTGTGTTATAGCAAATGAAAAAGCTTAAATCCTATCTATTTATTATGGGAAAACACTTAAAATAAATAAATAAATATATATACTACTCAAAAAAAGTTGACTATCTGTTATTCTGTGTGTATTATAGAGACAAATAATATGCCAATCAGTATATTTCAAACTTTTATTTGTTCAGAAAACTCACTTTCAAAGCAATATTAAAATTTTCTGGGTTGGGTTGACGTTTTAATAAGCTTTAAATCATAATCAGCAACATACTTGAGATATCTCATTTTGCATGTCGTCATGTATTGAATTGAATAAAATAACTTTTACACAATATTCTAATTTTCTGAGTAGTAACACACCCACCCACACACACACACACACACACACACACACACATACACACACACTAATATACAATGACTCCTTCCACTTTCACACTATAAGTACATATTTAATCCTTTACTATTTTTAGCCGTTGAACTAAATGATATGGTAATAAAAGCTGACTTCAGATCTTTTTACACCTAACACTGACAAGTACATACAGTATATCAGACATTGCTAATAAAACAAGTGACTGAAAGTACAGACCGTAAATAAGCTAAGGTGAGATAATATTAAATAAGGTAAAATAAGAGAAAAGAAAAGAAAAAGAAAAGAGAAATTCCAGAAGGACAAAATAAGAAAGTTGGTGTTTATATAAATATTTACATAAATATAAAATTGCAATAAAAGTTAATACATTTGACCACCAGATCTAGTTGTAATTTATTTTTTTTTAAAGTAAGTGGGTCCATTTTTCTGCACAATCACTCCTTTTACTTTTATACTTTACGTACATATTTAATCCTTCAGTGTTTTTAGCTGCAGATCTTCATGCTCTGGTAAATACAGGACACATCACTATCAAATCTGAATCCTTTTTACACTCAACACTAAACACAGACACAAGTCCAAGTTTCCAAAGGTTAATATTTTGAGTTGTTTTAGTAAAGGTGATTTTTTCCCCCCTGTACACTCGACTCCCTCTAATTTCTTCGATGTGCAGCTGAGCTGAAAACACACCAGGGTTGCAGCAAAGTGGTGAAACACATGAATAAAATATCCTGGTGCTTTACTCGTAATATTTTTTTCTTTTTTTCTTTTATATGCTAGTGAGCCTGTCTGAGAGTGCGCTTACTTTCCCAGAGCGAAACATTCCAGCTTCACTGTGGATCCTTTGGCAACTTGAACAACTTCTGGAAACTGAACCTCAATCTTTGGCTCGTACTCTCCCATCACACCTGCAAAACAAAACGCAAATATGTGTTAGCGTCAAAAGAAAAAATTTTGATCTGTTGCCTGAGTTAAACAAAAAACAAACAAGTGGTTCCCCCCGCCCCCTAACACACATTTTACCTGATTTTCTCTATCTTTTAATTGTAAAACGGAGAAAAATAAACCAAATAAGCAACGGAATGAACACAAAAACAGCTAAAGTGATCAATAAAAACCAACAAAAATTAATAATAAACCAACCAAATAATAAAAAAGCATGAACAAAGTAAGACACAAATTAAAGAAAAATGAATAAAAAAATAATAAAATAAAGAAAATGTTGAAAAATAAACCAAATAAGTAACAACATGACCAAAAAAACTGAAAAGTTATCAATAAAAACCAACAAAAATGAATAATAAACTAACAAAATAATCGTAAACGTGACCAAAGTAAGACGCAAATGAGACAAAAGTGAATAAAAAATAGTAAAATATAAAGAAAATATTGCAAAATAAACAAAATGAGCAACAAAATTAACAAAAAATTGCCAAAGTGATCAATAAAAACCAACAAAAATGAACAATAAATCGACAAAATAATAATAATAATAATAATAATAATAATAATAATAATAATAATAATAATAATAATAATAATAATAATAATAATAATAATAATAATAATAATAATAATAATAATAATAATAATAATAATAGTATGTACAAAGTAAGAATAATAAAACACTGTGTTTTTAGTTTTTGTTTGGTTTTTTTGTTCATGCCATTTGAACAAAGCTTTTTTTTACTATAAGCAAAAAATGTGTGTTTCTCTTCTTTCTTTTTTTTTTAAACTTCTAACATTTTGCAATCTGAGCTACAGAAACCCACTCTGCTGTCAGTGTTGTGACAGAGAGCGTTGAAAATAATGAGAAAAAAACTAAACTAAAAGAAGCCAAACACAGCTGTGCAGCGGACACACACAACACTGTTGTTGAATGATGGAAAACAACTTTGAGGATCCATAGATGTTTGAGCGTCTACATCTAGATGAGTTTCATGTTGTTGTAGTGCTAACGCTAACAGCTACAGGGCCGGCAAACCCCCCCTGGGGGCCGCCACCGTGTCTACAAAGCATCCCTTTCACTGTCGCTGGATTATAATATTGCTGCCGTGCATGTTAAAAACCTCTGGAGAAAAACTGCGGACGGCAAAAGAGAGACTTATTCATAATTTAAACCTTAAACACCCAGAGCTACTTTCCAAAATATGTGTTTTTTGTGGTGGTGGTGGTGGGTGGGGGAGGGGGAGGGGGGATTTATCATCATTCACTGGAAAAAAAAGCTAAAGCTGACCAAGTGTATTTTTCAGAGGTGGTAAAAGTACGAACATTCTGTACTTAAGTAGTAGTACAGTTACTTGTGTGGAAAAATACTAGATAGAAGTACTGATTCAACTTTACTGAAGTAAAACTAAAAACCTATTAATTGTAATAAAGTAAAAAGCAAAACTGTATTTGTTTTGCTATGGATTAAATAATACTAATTTAAGCAGGAAAAAACAGAAAAATGTAAAAAAAATTAAAATCAAAAAATCAAAAAAATAAAGCCTTTAAAAATGAGTTACTATGTAGATGATGTGTTTTATTGGGTCATGGTACTCAGTTTAGTGGGTATGGTCCAAGTGGGTATTTAGGAAAAAATCAAAAGTAATAAATATGTGATTAAAAAGAACCCAAATTGTGAGATAAAAATCTAAATCATGAGATTAAAAAAATCTAAATTATGAGATAAAAAGTCAAAATTATGAGAAAAAAAGTCAATTTTATGAGAAAAAAAACGAAGATTATGAGATGAAAAGTCAAAATTATGAGATAAGTCAAATTTGTGAGAAAAAAGTCAGAATTATGGTACAGTAAATCACAATTGACTGATATATGACTTATGTTTCATACCCTCATATTTGTCTAGTTAGAAAAAGTAATGAGTCTATTCAGAAAATGTATGGAGTATAAAGTACAGATATTTATACACAAATGTAGGGAGTAAAAGTAAAAAAAAAAGTTGAATCAGAATACATTGATTTCACCTGACATCACATTGCTATATAGTCAGTGTGCGATTTTCAGACTGAGGGCAGGAAGTGAAGTATCTTGATGAAAATGCCTGTTTTGTGTAGTTTGCGGCTGCATCAATCGTTCTAACGGAGAGAAGGAAAAGCTATTTTTTTAGAGTACCAAAGCTTGCCATTCACAAAGGTGAGAAATAGAAAAAGCTCAGAGAAAAACGCCATTAGAATTGGATTTTAAATCTATGTTTGCGGTCAGGAGGAGTCTGCTAATGCTAATGCTAATGCTAATGCCCGTGTCTGCAGCCACCACTTCTTCAGAGGTATGTTCTAAAGCTAACTCTTTTGTGGATGTGCTCTATATCATTAGGTTGTCATTAAATGTTCATTTACATTGTTGTAATATAGTTTACCTGGACACATTAAGATGCGTTGTATGTTTGTTTCGCTACTGCTAGCAGCTAGCAGCGACGAATGTAAACAAACATGCAATACACCTTGACGTTGTATATTTTTACAAATAAAACTCTCACCCTAACGAAGACCAAACAATAATTATCGCTGAGCCTTTTGGTACCAAGGTTGTGGACCCACCCGCTGAAAAACACCAAACTTTTCCAGGCTTTCATCTGCTGCTGGTGTAGTAGCATGTCTGCAGGACCAGCTAGTTAGTAATATCCACAGCAGAGATTGTTAGAAAAACTTTGGGTTCTGTCAAATTCAAATCCAAATTAATTGTATTTGTCATTTCTCAGTACAAAATACAAAATAAATTAAATAGTGTACTCCTACTGTAGGTTAAACGCAGTGTAAAAACAAGTAATAAATAACCAATCACCACATTTAACAAGAGTCTAAAACTCATTCATTTTCATAAGATAAAGGTCACGTCCAATACATTTTTTTTATTAAATGTATGTATCTCCGTTTCGATACTGTCTCTAAATAAGTACAATAAACACTCTCTTCAATGGTTTCTTCCATAGCAACAGTCTCCATGGTTACTTCCTACCCTCCAGCTGAAATTACAACATCTTTATTGTCATTTGTCACATCACAAGGACACATCAAACGAAATTGAATTCTTTTGGTTTCTCCAGGACCAAAATTTGTCTTGTTTTGTTTATGCAATTTTCTTTCTTGTAAATAAGGTCGGCGTAAATAATCTGTAGCTTATTTACTGTTTTGTATTACTTTTATTGTAGCTGTTTGTATGGAAATCAGAATTGTATATATGTAGCGTGTTTTCATCAATGGATAAATAAATTACCACTATTACCCCCCCCCCTCATACACACACATACACACCTATTACTTCTGTATTCTTCACTGTAATGTTGCTGCTAAAAACCTCTGGATAAAAGAGCGGCTGTGAAAACGCCGTCTTTCCGGCGTCCCCGCTGTAGGACAGACTTATTCATAATTTAAAGTGGAATGTCGAACATCACCGGAACAGCACATGCACATTTTCTTCCTACCTCTGAAATGACACCGAGGTGAAATACATCAATGAATTTGTAATTTGCGCGTACTTTGCTTTCTCCCAGCAGCCCTTGCTCTCAGCCTTGGGAGCACAATCATAGGTGCTTTAAAGCCCCCTCTCATCCACCGCCGTAACAATAGGTTTCCTCCCATTGCTGTAATTCAAGTCTGTGTTGCACAAATAGCTGTGAAGATGGAGGAAACAGGCCAATTTCATCTTGTTGATTTGGTGAGGCATGTGTTATCAGGACGCTTCCCTGAGTGACTGTGAAAGCTCATTCAGATCCTTATCACAACTGTCTCACACTGGGATGTAACCACGGCGCTATCGCCATGGTAAAGCAGACAGGTGGAAGTGGACGGGTAATTGTCTCATACCATAACCTTTTGTAGGGGACACCTGTTTAATGTGCCCCTCCCCCCATCCCAGCCCTACCACCTCCATTGCTGTGACGCTACAGTATGTTAGTGAAAAAAGGAAAGAACAGAAAAGGAAAGGATTGGAATTACTGTTAGCAAAGTTAGCATAACATGTATTTTATCACTGGCTGAGTTCAAAACCACATACTACATACTTCCATACTCATACTATTGTACTCCGTCCTGCTTCAGACAGTATGCAAAACATTTACACTGTAGTGTGCTAAATGATAACCCACAATGCATTGCGGTCCCATCTGAGCAAAAATTGACAGTTTGAAGCTGATTTCACTTGAGCTCTAAACTCTTTAAATACATCAGTTTATTGATTTTTTTTTTTCTTTAATCAGGTAGAAAGTGCCTCTTTAGATGTTGAATGTGTCCGTCATTTATTTAAATACCACCTATTTACAATTTTGTTTGGAGGAATGCTAACTCGCCATCGTGAACAACACACTTCCGGTTATTTTCACAAAATAAAACACACCTTTCCTTTTCTTATACGAAAAAAAAAACCAAAACGCCACACAGATAAATCTGGGCTTTTACTTTGTAAACAAGAAGTGAATCTATCCAACTCAAACTCATTTTCTTTCACGGGCCACATTCAGCCTAATTTGATCTCCAATGGAGCAGACCAGTAAAATAAAAGCATAATAACTAATAAATAATGAGAACTCCAAATTTTGTCTTTGTTTTAGTCTAAAAACAACCCTAAATTATGAAAGCACTTAGTTTTATAAAGTATTCAAATGCAAAATATGTTAATAACCTGAAAAAAGTGACATTTCATAAGAAAAATATGGGCAATTTTAACAATATTCTGCCTGAACTTAACATTTGTCCATTTGTATTATGGATCAGATGTACAAAGACACTAACCTTTAACCTGGTAAATACACTTCATTAACTGAATGTCTGTGAAGGTGATGTACAACAGATTATCTACAGTATGGAGGGAGCAAGAGACAAAGTCAAGTTAGGAGAGTGGAAGCTCCGGTAACATACAAACAAAAAACTTAAGGTTTGGGACGCATTCACTGAGATGTTTAAAGATGATGAGCAGCTCCCAGTGTTTTCTTTTCCATGGAAACCGGGTTTCTTTGGATGTTACAGGTTGTCGAACCCCAATGACATCGGATTTTAACACGGAAATAAATGCAAGTATGTGAGTAATGTCAGTTGAGGTTCATAAAGACCATTGATTACATTTTTTTTTTTTTTTTAATTTATGGGGTCCAAGTCGCGGGCGGGTTAGTTAAGATTGCAGGTCATTCATACATCACTGGTAGGTAAGTATGCGGTTTTAAACACAGCCACTCATTTTACAGTTTTACAGTTTCATTAGTGCCCTAGCAAAAATGTATTTGTGGCTTCTTATACCTTTGCTATACATCTAAGGCAGTGTTTCCCAACCAGTGTGCCGTGAAAAATGATGTAATTTCACCTTATTGCTACTGTAAGTGAGCAGCATGATTATAGATCCAACAGCACACACCACTGATCCACTCAGAGCTGTTGAGCTGTGATTGTCTTTGTTAAAAGTCCTGCAAGACTGTCAGCTTTGTGTTGAACTAAGCAATCATCAGTGAATCAGTAAATTATGTGTATTATATTTCAACAAATGTACGGGAAAATATTTTTCTGACAGTCACGTGTGTGCAATACATTATCCCTTCCTTATTGTGATGTGTATCGTATTGCCAGATTTTTACCAATACACAACCCGTAAAAAGAAATGGAGGAAGTGAAGTTTAAGATCTAATAAAATGGATAATAATATGTCTTTGCTGAGTTACGTTTTCTAATAACGATACATTTTGTAATAAACGTCCAAAATGTAATAATTTTATTTAATTTTGTAATAAAACTGCCATTATGTACTGTCATACATGTTGCCACATTGTGTAATAAGTCACTACATTTTAAGAAAATTAAAACATTGCACTTTTTTTTTTGTTTTTTTTTTTGCATTTGGTAAAAATCTTCTCATAATATAATAACTTATACCTAACGTATTACAAAACAGTCCTGCACATACTGAAGCTAAATGTTAATACTTTGTCATTTCCTACAATGTAAATAATACCTTTAATTTCATATTTTAACTTTAGTTGCTGTTTTTAAATGATGTCAGAAAAGTGACATTATTCATTTTCCAGCTCTAACCGATTATTAACTATCATTGTGATTTGATTTGAGTCTGTGACTGATTAAATTTACTTTGTAATTTAATCACACAATTGAATTAAATGTTAAATAACAACTTCCAAACATCTGTTATCTGTTATTGGATCCTGATATTGTTTAATATTACCTCATTAAAAGTAATATGACTCACAAACACATTTATATGTGGAAAACAGGTTTAAATTTGGGTTATTGCTATTTAACTTTTTTACTTGTCTTTTTTTTCTTTTTGTATATTTTTTGAGACTTTTGAATCAAAAAATAAATAAATTAAGCTTTGATTCTGATTAATCGTGATTAATCAAAAGTAGCACTGTGATTCATGTAATTAAAAAAATACATTATTTGACAACTCTAGAAATTATATATGATTTAAAGCATTATATCTATTATAAAACAAAAGTGGATTTGTTTCGGTAAAAAATATTAAATAAATGTAAAATGTTTTCAAACTGACTATTAAAAGATGATAAACTATATTTTACACAGAGAAAGAGAGAGAGAGAGAGAGAGAAGGGATGTAGAAGTGTGTTACTCTTTCAATATGTAATTACATGATGTTCAGTTTTTTTGGGATTTTCTTTCTTTTTTCTCTGTTTCCACTGAAATGATTCTGAATAAATAAAACAAAAGCAGCTTAATTATCAACCATTAAATCTATGAGCAGCAATAATTGTTTAATGGCTCAAGTAACTGAGGGAACACGTCTCAATTATTGATTTTAAAATGAACATTAATAATAATGGTGATGTACTTAACGACTAATAAACAATAGATGAGGATTTATCTGTATGAAAATACTTACAGATCCACTGACACTCACTTCATGTCCAGGAGTGAAGGAGAAAAGGTTCCTAATGAACCATGAGGAGGGAAAGAAAGAAAGAAAGAAAGAAAGAAAGAAAGAAAGAAAGAAAGAAAGAAAGAAAGAAAGAAAGAAAGAAAGAATAGAAAGAAAGAAAGAAAGAAAAAAAGAAAAAAACAAACAAACAAACAAGCAAACCGAAAGAAAAAAAGAAACAAACAAACAAACAAACAAACAAACTGAAAGAAAAAAAGAAACAAACAAACAAACAAACAAACAAAAAACTGAAAGAAAGAAAAAAAGAAAAAAAGAAACAAACAAACAAACCGAAAGAAAAAAAGAAAGAAAGAAAGAAAGAAAGAAAGAAAGAAAGAAAGAAAGCTTTAGCCTGAACAGCAGCAGGGTCAGTTCATCATGTGAGTGAATGGATGTGTTTGTATTTTACATAAAAACACTCATTTTCTGCCTCATGTCTGTGGAACTGACAGCAGGACATTCAATTCACTTCAATTCACTTCAATTCACTTCAATTCCAACTAGAAAAGCACTCTGAGAGAGGAGACCTCTACTAAGGCAGACACTACCCCCCCCCCCCCCCCACAACCAAATGAAGGGAAGTCCACCAAGGAGGTTATGTTTTTGCCAGTATTTGTTTGTTTGTTTGTTTGTTTGTTTGTGTACAACAAAACTCAAAACTTAATGGATGGATTTTGCTGAAATTTTCAGGGTATGAAAGACCCCCCCCCCCTCCATCAAAATCTAATCATTTGTTGACCTCCCCATTACCACCATACCCTGAAAATGTCATCCAAATACATTCATTAGTTTTCAACTTTTGTTGGACATAATCCAACAAAAACATAAGATCCTTGGCAGAGGTAATAATTTCAATTCAGTCAATTCAACTCAGTTCACTTCAAGTTAATTCAGTTCATTTAAATTGAATTCAGATCAGTTCAATTCAGTTCAGTAATAAAGACACATATGACCTTTTCCTTTCCTTTTTTTTTGTTTCTTTTTCTCAACTAAAAGCATTACTTTGTTTATTTGTTTCTTTCTTTCTTTCTTTCTTTCTTTCTTTCTGCAGCTGTAAACTACCAATAACTACATTTCAGGTTTTTTGTGATCAAGTTATATAGTAAATGTCATTAACTTTGTTCCTATTAAATACACTTTTTAAATAAATAAAAGTATCTACTGATCTAAAATATTCAACCTGTTGATCCACAAATCTTGCCATCAGATGGAAATAACTGCTGTAAAATACAGTTTGTTGTCTTTAATGGTCAACAAATATGACCAATCTGTTCATAGGTTCCATAGTTACCATGGAAACACCATCATCAGTAAAAACAAAAAACAAAACAATGGATATAATGACAATGACAATGGATATAATGTTTTTACTATTATTATTATTATTATTATTATTATTATTATTATTATTATTATTATTATTATTATTATTATTATTATTATTATTATTATTATTATTATTATTATTAGTAGTAGTAGTAGTAGTAGTAGTAGTAGTAGTAGTAGTAGTAGTAGTAGTAGTAGTATAATAATAACAAATCAAATGAACAGAAAATGTACTAAATATTTATATATTGCTGAAAAAGTCACTTTTTCATTTGAATTAAAAGAGAAATGTTTTGGTGTAATAACAACCTATTTGATCCTCATCTTTTCTAAACATCTCCATGATAAGTGAATTAAATATATCTGTTTTACAATGAAACACCCCCTCCCGTCCCCCTGAAAATACAGAGAATAATATTCTAAATACTTCAGAAAGGATTAATATATAGATAAATGCATTTGGGAAGTGACACACAAGTAGATGTGGGTTTTTATGGATTAAATTGTTATAAAAAATGACATGCAGTGGTTGTGTGGTATTATATTAGAGACTGAGGAGCATGCTTCTGGGACACAAAACCACAATTAGATTCCTTGCTGACAATGACCTTTCGGTTACATTGTCTTGATAAGGCCAGCCTAAAGCATCACATCGTCATGTTAAAGGACATGCTAAAATTAGCAAAGAAAGAGATAATTAACCTTTGAATTTCATTTGTATTCCTTAAAATCACTTGTCCTAGTTTCAGGTTCCAGCAAAACAGAAATTTTTCTTTTTTTTTTTTGCTTTACATGACCGAGACCTGTCCAGGTTTTCTGCACTGCTGAATTAAAACTACCAGGGGATGGTAGGACGAAGGGACAAAACAACAAGAAACAGGGAAAAATACACCTTTCAAAGGCATGAGAGGACATACAAACAGTACAGCAGGCATAAAAATAAAATATATAGTCCATGGTGAGTAATACAGAGCCTGTTATGTTTCTTTTATTGGCTACAACACAGGTGTCAAACATAAGGCACAACTGGACCCCAAAGGGTCCAATATGGCTCCTGGGATGAATTTATGAAATGCAAAAAGAACACAGAGGATATTAAAGATCAATGATGTTTAAGTAATTTTAGTTCAGGGACCACATATAAACACATGATCTAAAGTGGATTAGACCAAGAGGGCTAAGCTAAGCTAAGCTAACCTAAACTACAGTACGCTAAAATAAGCTACAGTAAGATAAAGATAAGATAAGATAAACTAAGATAAAATAAGCTAAGCTAAGATGAAGTAAACTAAAATAAGCTAAGGTAAAATAAGAAAAGTTGAAGTAAACTAAACTAAGCTAAGCTAAGATAAGTTAAGAAAAGAAAAGAAAAGGTAAAATAACATAAGATTAAAAAAGAAAGCAGGCAATAATAAAAACCTAAAAAAAAACCCATCTGTGTGCAAAAATATAAATGTACAAAAATATCAAATATTTGGTTAAACATATAAAAAGTAAAATGTATCACTCAAGTTCCAGTCATAAAAAAATAAAGATATAACTCTAGCTGTGTTTCCATTACCCTTTGAAATTCACAAAATGTAAATAGCGATCGGCTGCCGATCATGATTGACCGATATTGCTTAAAAATAGCCTGATCGGTGATTGGAAAAATATGCCGTTCAAAAAGCCGATCACATAAGTTAATTACTAGCGACCATTTTCATACATGCTACAGAACAGGTGCATCTCGTCTTGACTGTTTCTGTAGTTAGTTAATTAATAGTAGAAGTTTGGGACCAGACAACAGTGTGCCCATGGCTAAATAGCATTAGCATTAGCCTAGCACTGCCTTATTTATTACAACACCTGAACACATCCACACTTCAATGGTATTTCGTCAAAGTCGACTCAGAGCTTGTTTTGGTAACTGGTCAGTACAAGCATCTGTTAGCATGTAGCCTCAGTGTTGTAATTATTCTTAGCAAATGTACCAAGGTAATGTAATTATTAGGCTACAACTGCTTCACACATCCAGGCGTGTGTGCCTGTGCGCGGATGCACGCACACAACTCAAAATGCTTCTGTCTTCTCCCATCCCTGTTTATTGATTGATGTAACTATCCATACCTAGATGAAAGGTATGGACATTTAAAATTCCTTCCGTGATCAGCAGTGATCAGCCAACGTCAAGTTTTTTGGTAATCGGTGCATCATTAGTATTTATGTTATTCACATTTTTAAGGATACTTTGCAGTGGCCTTTGTTTAATATATTTATTTGACTTATTTGCCATCAGATCATTTTAATTTGTAAGGTATGTGGCTCCTGAACTAAAATCAGATAGTCAGCCCTGGTCTACAGTGCACTGAAACCATGGAAACGATTGATATTGTGAACTAAGTCTCGTCATATTAACAGGTGCATCAGTAGCTCTGCTAAGGACTGATACATGGACGTGTCTGTATATTTTCTGTAGCGCTAACAGATGTGACTTTTCCATGTGTATGCACTCACCATCACTGCGTAGGACTAGAGGAGTGGGCGGACCCTGGACTCGGGTCTTTGTGACGGTGTTGGTCACCACACAGGTGTAATTGCCCACATCAGAAGGCTCCACCATGGCGATGTACAGATTCCCCGTCTCCTGTGAAATGAAGCGGCGGGTATCCTGCTTCACAAATGTTGGGTACTCGTTAAAAATCCAAGAAAATACCAGATCTGTGAAAAGAAAAAAACATTGTAAAGTTAGTGAATAATTCTAAAGGTATAGATGTTTAATGGTTGTTCACTGACTGGTTTTTGATTTGTGATTGTACAGTTGTTTTATTTTTTATAAAATAATTTTAGGTCAATGGATGGATGGATGAATGAAATAAAGAACTTATGGATGTGTGTATGTGTGTGTATGTGTGTGTGTGTGTGTGTGTGTGTGTATGTGTGTGTACG